>JACMZG010001908.1:52864456-53061781 GCA_018340805.1 Microvelia longipes
AAACCATTTTGAACAAATCAAAAGATTTTGTTCTGTTTGTGTGTTAGACCAATTAAAAAAAAAATCTGTATATCTTTAATTCATAATTGAATTTATTTTTTTTTTTTTGCAGGTAAGAAAAGACGGTTTCTCTTTAGTGTTCTCGTTGTAAGTTTTATAATACTTGTATTACTTTTTTCTAACCGTATTTTGTTTTGATAAGTGTTGGTATTGTCACCTAAATGAAATTAGTTAAACTGTTTATCTTTGTTATGCCGTGAAGGTATAGTCTATAGAGATAGTTGACGAGATCTTAAATTAGGATAGGTCATAGAGGTATTAATTCTAAAAAGGCCCTATTGGTTGAATTTTTAAACATTAAGAAAGTAACCTTAACACTTGTCTTTACCTGTACTGTAAAAGTTGGTGTACATAAATTTAAAAATAAAATCGATCATTTTTAGAAAGCTATTGGGATAGCATGAGTTGTCCGCACAGGTCCGCCGCAGCGCTAATTTGTAGTATCTTGCGATAATCGAATCCAAACTTTTCTTCATTTAAGTTACCCCCCCCCCCCGTAGGGGGGCTCCTTGGTGCCCTCCCTTAATGTGTGAAGTGTAAAAATGGATTACAACTTTTAATGTATATATTTATTGGTCAAGCACTGAAATATATGAAACCGTTTGTTTACGTCTGTCAAAATCATTACGGAAATTTAAATTAAAAATTTAATTTATATATATAAAGAACTGATACCTTGGTATCCAATGAACTTCGAACCCGATTTTTATTATAATATTTATGTACATTATTTAAACTATTCATAGTCTAATTCTCTATAGAATTAAAGAATTAATAAGTCATAATTAAAAAATAATCATACTTAGTGCTTTCATATTTTAAATGGCATCTAAATAAGTAATTATTGAACTGCGTAGGCTCCGCGGTTATTGTCATGAAGATTTAGGTCTTCCGGTGGTGACCGCGTCAATGAAATAAAGAATCCGACATTTCGCTTCCACTGTGGGAGGCATCTTCAGGAATTTAGGACATCATGAAATGCTTTACAAAACTGAACCTCAAAATTCAGTTTTGTAGAGCATTGTGTTTCAATCCATGATATCCTACATCCCTGAAGATGCCTCCACAGTGGAAGCGAAACGTCGGATTCTTCATCTACATTGACGCGGTCACCACCGGAAGACCTAATTCTTCAATTAATTATTGATTACACTATAATTTTATGAAATTGTTACACTAATTATAGTGTTACTGTGAGTAGTACAGTGTTACAGTCGTTATAGTGTTACTGTAAAAAGTATTGTGTTACTGTAAATAGTATAGTGTTACAGGCGTTATAGTGTTACAGTAAGTAGTATAGTGTTACAGTAAGTAGTATATAGTGTTACTGTAAATAGTATAGTGTTACAGTAAGTAGTATAATGTTACAGGCGTTATAATGTTACAGTCGTTATAGTGTTACTGTGCAGTTGTGTTATTACAGTATTATGATTTTCGTTTAAAAATAGAATGTCTCTGCAATATTATCTTTAGACATAAATAACTATCCGACGCCAACATTAACTTAAATATTTATACGTTTATATTTTTCCTATTCGCGGAAAAGAAAAGGTAAAACATGAAAAAAAAACCAATCTAAATGTTAGAAGTAATAGTGAAATCTTTTCTTTAAATCCCAATATGAAACTTAGCTCGAAGGGTTTACTTCCAGTTAAAAAATAATAGAAACTGTTTTCAAAATTAGCGAATTTATCTGTCTAGATTATGATGAATACAGGGGGGGTTTCGGTAGTGTAGTGGTTAGCACGTGCGCCTACCACACAGACAGTCCGGGTTCGATCCCCGTCGGGGCCTCTAGGATTATCATGCGAGGGATGGAAATCCTTTCACGTGCCGTACTTCGATAGGGACGTTATGTCGGTGGTTCCAAACCGGTGCGATGTCTGGTATTCGTGAGCCTGGGTTTAGGCAAGATGTAGGACACTCAATAGTTACTGACGTGAAATATATAGATGTTTTTCCTTATGGTTTCGAGTGCAGGAAAACTTAGTCTGCTAGTGGGCACGTGTGATGATGAATATAAAAAGGGCCAATCGCAGTCACTATTATGAATATAAAAAGGGCCAATGACAGTCATATGATGAATATAAAAAGGGCCAATGGCAGGTCACTATGATGAATATAAAAGGGCCAATGGCAGTCACTATGATGAATATAAAAAGGGCCAATGGCAGTCACTATGATGAATATAAAAAAGGGCCAATGACAGTCACTATGATGAATATAAAAAGGGCCAATGGCAGTCTCTATGATGAATATAAAATGGAATTTATGTTCATCCTTCTTAGTGTATTTTTATTGGTCCGACTATTGACCATTTATTTTAATTGTAAGGCTCTTAAACTCACAGTTATAACATAGGTTGAGCTGCGGAAACTCAAACTGAGTAAATGCAGAGATCACTGCCCGGTCGAAGGGTTTTTGGACACAAGAGGCTGGTTGTGCTTTTCTTTGATCAGTCTGCGCAAACCTTATATTACTGAAGCCCTCGTAGATATGGACCCAAGAAATGACTGATAAGGCCTCCGTTTGACACGCGCAAACCATTTTACAAACAGATAAATTTATTTTTAGTGTGAAAACCTGGAGTTACTCCAACTCAAAGCGTTACCACACAGGTCAGTTTCCAGTGTCCAGTGTCTTCTCAGTAAATAAATTAAGGTGTTTTGAAGCTGTGTCAGTTTACGCAAACCAGCCAAAGTTGAATGTTGCAAGCCTAAGTTAAAGTGAGTAAGGCTCTAATGGCTATTGGAGTTCTGGTTGATATATATGTGTGTGTGTTGTGTGTGTGTGTGTGTGTGTGTGTGTATATATATATATATATATATATATATATATATATATATATATATATATATATATATATATATATATATTATATATATATATATATAACATACATATATATATATATTATATATATATATATATATATAGTTCACACACCTCACTCAACTCGGGTAATCGGTCTCGGTAGAAAAAATATATTACTTAGCCAACGTTTCGGCGACTATAATGTAGCCATCATTCAGGGCAAAAATAAAACATAGTACAAACAATATATCAGAAATAGAAAGTATCAAACAATGTAACAAAAAATATAATACAAAAAAACCTAACATAAATTGACTAGAAATGAAGACTACGTAAAGGCTAAATTAAAGACTAGATTCACATAATATATAAAAGTATAAAATTAATTAAATGAGCAAAAATATAGAAAAAAACTACTACATGACAGTGTAAAAAAGTAAACAAAGTGATAAAAGATAAGCAAGCACTGTAGGGTGAGAAGAGAAGGTATTAAGTGAAAAAGAAACTAAAGATGGACGACAATGTTGCGATGGAAGAAGAAAAATAAACAAGAGACTTAGGTGGGATCTGAAGCAGGTCCTAGGAGGTATTTATAAGAGTCTATTATCTTTGACACATCAGATCTGTTGTTCATAGCGTTTTATTCCCCCGAATGTAGAGCATTTCAAGAATCTTACGCTTCTTATTATTTTTCTCCGGCAAAGTGCTTGACATTTTCCGGTTCAAGGATCTGCGTGATGCCCTAGGTCAACGCAGTGAGCTGTCAAGGCTGTCCTTTGGCGTTCGCCCCTATCAATGTAATTTTTATGTGAGTTTTTACGGGTAGCGAAGTAAGTGGATGTTTCGCCAATATACACTTTGTTACAGTCCTTACAGCCAATCTGATATATATATATATATATATATATATATATATAATATATATATATATATATATATAACATTACAATAATATAATACAACTTAACAGAGGGTTAAAATATAGGTGTTGTGGGATTTTAGAAAATTTTCGACATAACGTCTTCGTCGGTCTGTAGAGAAAGGAAGTTTCCGAGAGTAGCTCGGAAACCTCTGTCAGTTGTTATAATTATTATCTTTAATGTTTTAGTAAATACGATTAGTATTTTCTTTTTTCATTATTGTATATATATATATATATATATATATATTAATATATATATATATATATATATATATAATATAATATATATATGTATGCATGTATGTATATATACACATATTTATTTATTCATATAACTAAAATTCGATGTCGATAATAAATTTATCAACTCTCGTGTCACGAATTAAATCTTTAAATTCGTCTTGATAACATTCTTTTCTTGGTTTTATCGATGATAAAAACTTTGCTGATTTCGCAGAAATATCTTGTATTGGAAATAGAGATGAAAAACTTGACTACCATCTTGGAAAACTCCTCGCCATGTTGGAATCCCTCGAGTTAAGTGAGTCTACGTGACTCTTTCCTTATATTTATCATTTTATTATTAAACCTCCCTTTTTTTTTCATTGTAAGCTTTGTAATTTTCTATTTATAAAAAAAAACTAATATAGAAATAGTCTGTTATTAAGTTTGTTGAGATGGGTTTTGCTGAGGAGATTGGTATTGATGGAGAGATCTAGATAGAAGTTTTCAAGTCTGGGTTGATGAGGTTTGTGATGAAACAGAGCTAATTAGCCTCCTGGTTGTGATTTGTCGTTTAATTGTTTTTCTTCTGAGCCTTTGATTTGTGGAAACAATGTTTGCATTGGACGGTTGAACAACATAAAAAATGCATTGGAGGAAGTTTATTTGAGATTCAATTTTATAATCGGAAACTGATTCAAGATTCAATTTCCTATTCATGCTCTTATTTTCTATGTATTTTAGCGAATTTTTGTAATGAAAGTTACGGTTGAGAGGTTGTTCGGATGACGGAAGTTAAGGGATACAGAATTTAGCCTTGTTTGACTGAGTTCTGCAGAGTATGTACTTGCTACAAAACAGATTACGTATTCCTAGGTGTTAATTAATTTTATTAGAATCATAGTCATTCCCATTTTGTGTGGAGTTTAACTCAACTATTTCGTGTAAGTCCCCATAAGACTCGTTTTTGAAAAGTCAATTATACTTTACGAAACAAGACCCCTTAAACGTATCAATTAGTTCCAGTTGATTATATCACCCGTTCTATTTTTCACTTAATCCTGATAAATTCGATGACCTTTTCAAATATTTATTACTCCATATTTAAATTTTAAGCCTTCCTTATATGATAGCTTCTTTAAAAGTAGTTCACGCCTTAGATAACGAGGGATTAGGCATCTTTTCGGCACGACGCCATCATAATAGGCAATTATGTTAATTTTTACTGGTTTAAATTATGATACTTTTGCAAGACCTCAAGTTATTCACGAATATCAGTTTATATGTTAAGAGCTCCAGTGTTACCTTGCTTGCTAGTAATACATGGCGCTCAGTTGATGCATGTTCAGTGGTATTTATTTATGCATTTCTCGCAGCAAAACATGACTATTCTTCAATTTTTCTTAAATATTTATTCTGTTATATGTTTATGTAATGTTTACAAAGCTTTGGAGTTCAAATTTCTCCAAGTATTAGTATTAGTATTACTATTTAAATAGTTTCGTAAAAATGTGTTTATTGTGTTAAAAGTTATCCAGCCTCATATTTTTATTCTCGTAGAAATATGAATAACTTTGTGTCGTAGAATTTTTGTTTGGTTCCTTTTGTTTTTGTTAGTGGTACGATACCACCAAATGGTGATACCTTTCCAAAAAAATGAAGGGAAAGTTTCCACCACTACTCTTACCCTGTGGATTATGTTATGTTGTGGTTTTAGTCGTAGAATTTAGAGTTCAAGGCGCTTTATTTTCTTTCAGCTGAACAGCATTGCTTGTTCCGTTAGGGGTTCGAATCCATATGAGAACTGTCTCTGTTTCACTTTCTTCGGCGGCATAAGATGTGCTTATAGTGATTCTACAACAGTTTGGGATTATCAAGTAAGGCCGTAAGAAACAATTTTCTACTTGGGATTGGAAACGACTGTTATGATATTTAAACCTCCAGCTACAATGTTCGATAAAAAACCTTGGAAACAGTAGAATGTTCCTCTGAAATAGATTTAGAGGAATTTTATGTTAAAATTTAGATTTTTTACAAAGAAATTGAATTCCAAATTGACCACCTATAGAAACCTTTGGAGGAATCATGACCTTCCTCCAGTTATTAGAGAAGTATTACAAGACAGCCCAATCATCTAGTATGTTTTTTGTAATGTTCACCGTGAAGTCAAAGTGGATAAAGAGATTTGACTTTTATATTGTGACTATTAAAAACAAATGTATGTTTAACTCTGTAAGTAATCAAAATTCTAGATTGGCTATAGTCAATAGATTTTTGGGAGGACCTATGTTTTTATTTTAACTCCTCATTAGAGGTGTGTGGTAAGAAGTCTTCTATAGATAAAAGAGAAGATCTCAGTTCTATGTTTAATGACATTGAAAATGTTTTTAAAGGTGGCTCTTTATTAGAAGTGTGTGATAAAGAGCCAACTTTGAATACAGCAAACTTGCCTCCAACGAATATTAGCCGCTCTATCATTCCTGATAAATGCATTCATTGTGGTAGAATCTTTGAATTTAAAAGCATGTTGAGCGTACATTTACCAACCTGTTTGCAAAGACCAATTGGTTGGACAACAGCGGGTGTAGATGCATGCTTCAAATGCGGTGAAACCTACAGCGATTATCATGGTTTGATCAATCATCGCAAATCTTGTAAGGGAAAGTTAAATATAACCCCTACTTTTCAAAATAGAGGTAGCTTAATATCATGCAACACATGCAAAAGAAAGATGAAACAATCTAATTTTGAGAAACATAAACGTCTATGTGTTGAATATTTTTGTTGCCATTGCAACAAAAAACTCTCTAGAAAGGTGAACTTCTGTATCAGTGACTCGGTCTCAAAATTACACGACGGCTTAAGCAACATCGATGTGAAAACACCTTGTACCTTATTTCAAACTTTCATCACTTGATGCCTACTGTGTAACGTTTTGAACAATAATTGCTGAAACGCATTTTTGAGTTAAAATTGAAATCTTTTAACTAAACAATTTTTCTTGAAGATAGTTTGTTAAGTTAAGCTAATAAGTCGTTTTATTCATGGCTTGAATAAAACAACTTTGTTGGAATAGAAATTTAAAAAACAACTATTCCTCTTTCTAAATGTACACTTTATGCGATTTGACAGATTTTTAGCAACATGGCCATGATCGCGTTTTAGATGTCTCATCTTGAATATGATCTTGTCGGGTAGAGTAATTGCGACCCTGTGGAATTTTAGGCTCTTGTATATTTACTTAAAGTATTCTTTATTTGTAATTTTATTTATTATATATTTTAAAGGATCTATGAGTATAATAATCTTACTAGATGATGCTTATCTAGTTTCCTTCCTGTTAATAATAGTAGTAAAAAACAGAAGGATCCTTTTTACAATTTTTCCCTTCAAATAGTGTCCTTTTGAAGGGTTTCTTGATCCTTAACTTGTAAATGTCTGAAACCCTTCCAAAAAAAGTCCTTTAACCTTGTTTTTAAAGGAAGTGATTTTTTATGTGAAAAAAATGTTAAAATAAAATTTAGAACATTCAACCTAAAAATAACAAATGTGTGTCACTAATTAATATTATATTTCATGTAATTATCTCAGTCTTAATTAATCTTTAATTTTTTATTATTATAATTTAATTTATTGTGTTTCTGACAGATATTGCTTGTCATATGTAAAATATGGTTTTTTTGAAAGTAGAAATTGTGCTTATCTTGCTTTGGAATTAACAATATCAATTTTCAGTTGCTCCGTACTGATTTTTCATACTTCAAAATGTATGAATAAATGTTCAAATCATACTTTAGAAGGTATTTCAGTAACTTGATTTATTTTATTTCAAATAATATTTTTTCCGATGGTAGCCGAGGTAGTTGAAGTTGGTTTAGTATTTATACTGACTTTTAATACGAATAATATTAAGTAAATACTAGTACTCGTAAGTAAATACTAGTACTTGTAAGTAAATACTAGTACTCGTAAGTAAATACTAGTACTCGTAAGTAAATACTAGTACTCGTAAGTAAATACTAGTACTCGTAAGTAAATACTAGTACTCGTAAGGAATACTAGTACTCGTAAGTAAATAATACTTGTAAGTACTAGTACCTTGTAAGTAAATACTAGTACTTGTAAGTAAATACTAGTACTTGTAAGTAAATACTAGTACTTGTAAGTAAATAAATACTAGTACTTGTAAGTAGTAATACTAGTACTTGTAAGTAAATACTAGTACATGTAGGTAGGTAAGTATCTTATTGTTGGTCCTAAATTATTAATGTTTAAATAAATGAAATCCTACTTTGCTTTTTTTAAAAACACCTTGCTTTTAACATCTCAATGTGACAATACGTTTGTTGTGTAAAATCAAAATGTAAAAATCCTACGAATGAGAGTTCTTTCTATCAGCTGTTTTTGTCCTTTTTGAAAACGGAGTTAACAAAACAGTAGATTGTGTTGTGGCAGGTATACGTCTGCGCTGTAGAAAACCCTAGGGTCCCTTATCCCTACCAAACCCCTCTTCACTGCATCCTTAACTAGACCAGTAGTACCAAGGGTATCGCTACGGTTCGCTTCTTCACAACCTGTCCTTAGTTCGCCCTATCTTTTTAAACTTGTTTTAAACTTGACGTAAATTTAAAGAAAAAAACATCAACTTTTTTTTTATTATAACTAGTGCATTTAAATATGATATATAAATACTTTAAGAATTTGATGTGTGTATTTTAGTATTTTACAAAAGACAGCATTTTATAAACTTAAGTTTTAAAGTACAAGTTTTAATTTAAGTAAGTGTCAAAATAAATCATTTATTGGTGTAAAACACTCTTGTAGAAAAACAGTTTTTTTATTTTAGTTATTGTCTATTAAAAGTTCTATTTCATTAAACTTAGAATCAAATTTTTATATAATTATTTTATTGATATAAAAATAATATAATTAAATGTTTACTTAAATGCATTTCTTAGTATTGACTTTTATTTAAACAATTGCAAAAGTTTAATAAAACAATTGCAAAAGTTCAATAATTTCTAAGTCCCTTATGACTTAAAAATTTATTAAGTTTTAAAATTTTATTTATTTGAAGTTAAAATTTAATAATACAATCAAATAAATTTACTAGTATTGAATTTTATTTGAACAATTTTAAAATTTATTTCTCTTATGACTTAAAATTTTATTTTGTTTTAAAATTTTATTGAAGTTAAAGTAATAAAATCAAGTCTGTTTCTTATTATTGAATTTTATTTGAACAACTTTAAAATTTCTTTCCCTTGTGACTTAAAACTTTGTTTTGCATTGAAAGAGTTAAACATGTTCGATGAAATTTGTTGTTAGTTTTATAAACATTTAGTTTATATTTTTTGTTTAAAGTTTGCTGTTGATCTGTTTTAAAAGTTTAATCATTGTTAAATAAATTCAAAGACCTCGTAGTGCGCAATACATGGATTCTTAAAATGTTTCATGTTAGTTAAATTAAATTGTTGTAAGTTTTGAATAAAATTTTAAATTATTTTAATTTAAATACTAACAAGTAAATATTTTGTGTTATTTTTTTGTTAAATTTTATTGCTACCACTTCAACTTTAAATACTTTGATGGTTACACGGTTACGGTTCCATTAGTGGAGTTTCACACTGTCAAGATTCTGATTAACTGCTTTGTTCTGTCAATCGACCGTTTACGTTCAGTGATCAATATTTTGTTAAGTCGACTCTAAATATTACTATACGATTTGACTGTGCTTTAGCTGATGTAGGTTTTTATTGTGTGTTTCAATTCTTCCGTACTTAAGTTTTTTTTGCTTAGTCATCATTCTGATGTTTCAATTTCATGATTGTTTGGATTAGTGGTCATTGGCTGTTTTGAATAAGACTTTTTTTTAGTAAATTTACGTTTCTTTCTAAAAAGAAAATGAAAACTGTTTATGTAAATTTTAAGTAAAGAAGGAAAAAAAATTGTTAATTAAAAAATAATTTTAGAAAATCGTGCAAGTCATGCTTGCTACTCTTTGTATGGGAAAGTGTTAACCAAGTATTAAAACTGGATCTGTCAAAGATGGATTATTTGAGTCCGGGAGGACCGCCACTGCGGTCTCTGTCGCCTGTGTCTCCCGTATCTGATCTTTCTGATCCGTTGGAGTCAGTGTCTTTGGAGTCGGTCCATCATGGAACAAGACACTGGGGTCCGAACAGACCTCTGCCGCCGTTGCCGTTTCCTGAAAACCCTCGTCCGGGACATAGTCTGGTGGATCTCGAACAGCTATACATCTGGCTTCAGCAGTTCGAGGGACCGTTTCAACCATCTCCTTCTAGTAGTTTCCCAGGTTTGATAAATTTTGTGTTTTAATATTATATCAGTGGGTCCAGGCGATATAATGATTAGCGTGTGAGCCTAACAGTCAGGACAGAGTATGTTTTATTCAGGTCAGGGCATCCGAGATTTTATGTGTGGAATGGAAGTCGCTTTGAAATTAGACATGTTGGCAAAATTTTGGACTCCTGACTAGCATTTATAAATATGTTCTACTTTATTATTTTGAGGAAGTCTCCATATGGGGTAAGTGCACCTCCACTTACACATGCCCCATAATGTAAGCTCGCGCATTCTATGGGGAGCATAGAATCCAATGCGTAAGCTCAAGGATCTACACTGATAACTTAGTCAAAGTTCGTTTGCGGAGTTGACACAGAATCTGCGCTAAAAATTAAAACTCTACTTGGGCTGAAATGGCTAGTTAATGAACACCCTAAAACTTAACTGGTATGCCTTTGCTCGTCGCAGACAAGCAAAAATATTCATTATTGGGCCAATTGCTTAAAGCACAAATTTTCTAATTTACCTCAGCAAGCCTTGCCTTAGTAACCTACTTAGTGTTCTGACCGGTCACTGTAGATTAAATAAGCATCTTAATACTTCAGGCATAATCTCGGAGGCTAACTGCACCATGTGTGGGCATTATGAGGAGACAGCCTTTTGCTTGCAGAGCGTGAGGCCTATAATTCTCTTCGTACCGACATATTTGGCGTTGGCTATAGTTATAGTCAACCCTTTTTTGCTTGCTTTAGGGCAGTATTTTAAGGCCCTTTTCGGTCCTAGTTCGTACGGGGCCCTTAAAAGTAAAAAAATAGAGACTTTAAAGAAATAAATATATTATAAGCTTAAAATTTTTTTTTTTTTAATTTTGGTTGGTATTATTTAAGTTGATTTTTGGCTATGGGGCCCAAGGAGGGCTGCCGCCCTCGCCCTTACTGGCAAGTCCGCCCCTGTCTATAACCATCAGTTATCGTGTAAACAAGGACAATATTAAACCGAAATATGTTGTGTGACGCCGAGGTAAGAGGCTCGTTAGCCGTTTTTAAACCCCACAAATCGGGACGTCAACTCTATTCTTTCTAGAATCTCATTGTTACCTGACTGGTACCCATATTAAATTCTCTTAAGCTCAATATTCTTTGATACAAATGATTTGTCGGAAATTAAAATGTTCCTACTAAAGGTAGAAAAGCCGACAAGGAAAAGCGGTTCTCTGGAAAACTTTCCAGACGTTGTGTGATTGATGAAAATGTTTAATTAATTAGCTCAAGACTTTCCTAGCCGTATCAGCGAATTTCCCTTGTTTTTCCTGTTTCTAATTAGAGCTTAATTAAGTCATATTAATTTTGTGTATTATTTAACAAATAACAATAGAACAAATAATTTATTAACGGTGATATTTATTTTCAATATATCTATTGAATTTAAAGTGTCGGTTACCTTATCGAATTGGAACTGGAATCGAACTGAAAATAATATGCAACTAGCGGGGGTGTTTAAGTTGATTCTTTAATCTTATTTTTTTCTGACAAAGGGATTCAGTCCCCTTCTAGTTTCAATTCTCTATCCCTCCAAATGACTTTATAAGACACTAACTATAGTAGTCCGAGAGCCGAACCTATAATAATGTGACTCATTAAGTACTACTTTAAACCGAATTTTCCTAAAAATATACCTTAAATTGTGATTATGATACCTTTATTATTCATAGAATGACGAATCATTATACTGATATGACTTTATTATTCATAGAATGATGAATCAGTATAGTGATATGACTTTATTATTCATAGGATGAGTATAGTGATATGACTTTATTATTCATAGGATGGAGAATGACGAACATTATACTGATATGACTTTATTATTTATAGATGACGAATCATTATACTGATATGACTTATTATTCATAGGATGACGAACCATTATGACGAATCATTATACTATTGATGAATGACGAATCATTATTGATATGACTTTATATTCATAGGATGACAAATCATTATACTGATATGACTTTATTATTCATAGGATGACGAATCATTATACTATTATTCATAGAATGACGATCATTATACTGTATGACTTATTATTATAGAATGACGAATCTTATTACTGATATGACTTTATTATTCATAGATGACGAATCATTATACTGATATGACTTTATTATTCATAGAATGACGAATCATTATACTGATATGACTTTATTATTTATAGAATGACGAATCATTATACTGATATGACTTTATTATTGATAGAATAACGAATCATTCTACTTATATGAATTGATTATTGATAAAATAACAAATCATTCTACTGATATGAATTGATTATTTACAGCATGACGAATCATATAATTTTATACTCAATTCACTGATATGGTTTAACAATGTTTAAAATTACTCAACGTTAATTATTCACATTTTAAAAATGACAGAGCACGCTAATCTAGCTTTTGAGTTTCTTTTTGGTTAATCTATAAAATAAGAAATATCCATTAAATCCATCCTCTGTTAATTAAGCTTCAAGACACGACGGATGTTTGTAGAAGGTAAAAAGGTAGTTAAAACATCTAAACTCGTCGGACTGGGTCTTCATTTTTAATTTACATGTTCAAATACACATTGGCAACATCAATTCGAAATTATTAAGTTTTTAGGAACAAGTAGGTAGAAACCGGTCCGACCGGTCCTCAACCTCTCACCCTATGCATTCACTTGATAATATTAACTTTTTGGAGGGCTACTGAAAGCTTATATGAATGTTACGTTACATCTTGGCATTGCGTCGTAGTGACTAGAATAGCACATGAGTGCATAAGAAGTATGTATTATACATAAAGCGGGCTTCAGAATAGCCAAGAGGTCTAAAGAGCGCTGTGTAAACCTTCAGCTCTAAACATTAATGTTTGTTCCAGCTGTAGCTCAAATCCCTCGCAGGGTTGTATCTATTTTACTAACTTCTAAAGGCTCATAGTGTGCTTGTATAATTGTTCTAAACCAATCCCAAATTAGCTAGGTTTAAACTTCATTAGGTCTGAACTAGTAATTTTCCTCTTCCTCTGCAATTCTATATAATAGTTATAAAACTGTTAGAGAGTTACTAACTAAGGCCCCAATAAATGGGTATTTACTAGGGTCTGAGCTAGTGGTTTTCTCTTCCTCTGCAATTCTATATAATAGTTATACAACTGTTAGAGGGTTACTAACTAAGGCCCCAATAAATGGGCTACTTACTAGGGTCTGAACTAGTAGTTTTCCTCTTCCTCTGCAATTCTATATATAGTTATACAACTGTTAGAGGTTACTAACTAAGGCCCCAAATAAATGGGTTATTTACTAGGGTCTGAGCTAGTGGTTTTCCTCTTCCTCTGCAATTCTATATAATAGTTATACAACTGTTAGAGGGTTACTAACTAAGGCCCCAAATAAATGGGTTATTTACTAGGGTCTGAACTAGTAGTTTTCCTCTTCCTCTGCAATTCTATATAATAGTTATACAACTGTTAGAGGGTTACTAACTAAGGCCCCAAATAAATGGGCTACTTACTAGGGTCTGAACTAGTAGTTTTCCTCTTCCTCTGCAATTCTATATAATAGTTATACAACTGTTAGAGGGTTACTAACTAAGGCCCCAAATAAATGGGTTATTTACTAGGGTCTGAACAAGTGGTTTTTTCTCTTCCTCTGCAATCTATTATAATGTTTATACAAACTCTAGCTAAACAGTAAAATTGAAGTGAGTTTGGCCAATATTTAATTAAGCTAGTGCACTTAGCTGCACGAAGACGCGCTCGCGAGTCCCGTAGTTCAGCTGCTGATCATGGTCCAGCTCATTCCATCTTCAGTAGAGATCGTTTTCTCGAACCTCATATGCTGGATGCAAGTTTGGTAATCATCCAAAATATGCACTTTCACTTAATTTTATGGTAAAACTTGAAAATAAAAATGCTGAATCACAGGTAACTAGATAGGGTAGTTCGCATAATTTTCTCGCCAACTTTCAAAATAACGGAATTCAGTGTTAAAAACTTGGGTGGATGAATTAAATAAAGTCTAAATCCCGATCAGAAATATAGACTCAGGCTTAGATGTGGAATTTTGTGCTAGTCTAGTAGACTCTGCCGTAGACATTAACTACACGGATTATTTATACTGAGGATTAAATTAAAATAATAGCCCTATGGTCATATTTAGGGCAAACAAACTAAAATACATGGCATCACTGCACTAAAGTATAGTTCTAACAATAAAGTGAAATTCGTTGGACATGAATGTGACAGATAACTGTTTTAAGTTGTTAAACTGATTTAACCTTTAAGCTTTCCTTCTAGAAATATGTTCCATGTTCCTAAAATAGATGACACAATATTTTGTGAAAGGAACATTTATAATTGTACCTGACAGGTTGCAGTGAAGGGGTTGGGTTATAGAGTGTCGATCTTACGGTACTGTAAGTGCAAATCTATGTACTCTATAGATCTCCCTTGTACTAGAGCTAAACTTAAATCAATATGTATTTGTGGAGTTAATAAATATGAAGTTAAAGTATATTGTTTTTGATAGCGTAAGGAAACTGTTATTTCCCAGTTTTCGTTGCGTCGGGTAAATTGTTTTGTTTAGCTATCTAATGTATAACTTGACGATGTTGATGACATCCATTAATTTCCACTTTTGGTGTAACTGAAGGGACTTCTTTATTCTTCTTTAAAGAATAAAGAAAGAATGGCGGGAAAAGTCAAGTTCCCCTCTGTGTATTGTTTTAGCTATCAAACTTCTAACTATTAAAACTTAAACGGTTTTAGTGAAGTCACCAGAAAATTATGCTTATTTTAACCCCTCTGTGTAATTTAATTTAGCCAATTATTTAATTTAGCCATAGTCCTTATGCAGGCTAAAGCTAAATTACTTTTTCACCGGCTTATAGCTAACTTTTTATCATCCTCTCCCTTAAATCATCAAAACACTTTTGTCTCACTAAATCAATTTGATTTTTTACCAAACCTATACATTTTTTTGCTAATCGCTTTGAGGTTAAATGTTAACTTTTTTAAGAGAGTAGGATGTTTTCATTTTTTTTAAATTTTACTTAAATCAATATCGGTGTATATTAAATTGCTGTCACGTAATATATATATATATATATATATATATATATATATATAATATATATATATATATATATATATATATATATTATATATATATATTATATATATATATATATTATATATATATATATATATATATATATATATATATAATATATATATATATATATATATATATATATACTATTGTAGTTTTTAGATTTCAATATGGTCGCACTTAAAAATATTTTTTAGGGGTAAAACTAAAAATTAATGTTTCTTTGTATAACATTCGGATTAACTCACGCGTCTGAGAATACTCCGCCAAGGAACATTCGAACAGGTGTCAAAACAAACACGCCATCTCCTTGACAGCGTGGACGTAAACAAAGTCTCGTGATAGCGACCACTTGTTGCTTTATATAATGAAGGTTAACATCTGCCCCATCTCATCCTAAGTCGAATAATGGACATTAAAGAAATAAACATTTTGAGCATGTAAATTAAATAGCTGTGTAACTATAAAACAAATAAATAAGCATAGAATTCTGATGCATTGGATCAAAGTCTGTAAGATGCTCCTGATTTATAGAAACCACCATCTTTTCAGCTTTAACTTCTACTAAAAGCAGAAAACCCTATGTAAGGTTATCAACGATCAATTGAAACTAGATTTTTTCACTGAAATTCGAACGAGACTTCCAAAAACATTTTAAATCGTTTTTAATAAACCTATTTTCTAATGAAGCATCTCAATTAGTTAATAAATTTAACAAAAAATGTCGGTAAATTTTAAAATATTTTTATTTATTTTGTTTTTCTTGGAAAGTTAGATACATAGGTAGGTTATTTTCACTTTTTACCATTTTTCTGTTCGCGCACGCATCCTGATTTTACTCTAGTTTACCCTAGATTACTCCATTTAGAAAAATGACAAAAAACAGCATCGAACGAGGTCAATACGTGGATAAGTAACCGCGGGTAATAAAATGGATTCTTTATTGTCTGAGGACGAGCGAACTGACAGCCAAGACATTTGTAGTATATCATTTGATACTACTGAGTTTTGCTTGCCATGCATGTTGGTGGTAAGAGAGCACTGCTCGTCTCTGGTAAATACTTCACATTATATTCTTCGGAATTAATTGAAAGTCAGAGTGAGTTCAGGCTCTGTCGACGCCCTGATAAGTAAGACTAACGAAAGAGAGTGGGACATGACGTTATGTCGAGCCATCAATGATGTCGAATGTCGAATGTTGGAACAGTTCCCAGATGTAGCATTGCATTTTGCTTGTTACATTTCCTAGGTGTCTCTCGCACAATTATATTGTGTCATCATTTGTAGTATTTTAGGTGATTTTAATACACTAAAAAAAACTAAGTATGTTCGAAGTGATCAGAAAATGTTCCGGGGTACCCTGCACCCCGAAACATAATCCGGGGGCAGGGATCATAATTCCCTACTCCCGAAAGGGAATTATGATCCCCCCGAAATTCTGGGGATTCATAATTCCCAGGAATTATGATTTTTTTTGTTTTCTTTATTGGTACATAATTATCTTAACATGACTGGGGTTTAATTTGATAGTTTCTTTTTATCTGTTGCTTATATCAAAACGACATAAACAATAATGTGGTATGAAAAGATTTATGTTATGTACTAAATGGTAGTCTTTTATAAAATTATATTTGCGTCGTCTTCAAAACAATTTCCGGTTAGTGATACCGGACCGATTCCTTAGAAACAGTTAACTGCTTTCTGGTTAACGTGTTTAAGGTTATCCTTCCGAGAATTCAATACAAACAATCTTCTCTTATGCAAAACCCACTTTGCTGTTTTATAAAAACTTTGAGTTTCCGAAAAAGGTCTAAAAGACCAAATACCTGCTAATAGGTGTATTTAAATACCTGAATGATTTTTTACCATACCCCCCTTTCAGAAAAACCATGTCCCTCTCATTTACCCCTCCATAGCGCAAACTCATAAGCTCGTTTTTCAAAAAAATCGCTGAAAACGATTTTACTACAATAGATGTGCTCTTAAAATGCAGCTCTCGTAGTTCAAATTCTGATAGGATTTATTTATATAAAATCTTTCATTCATGTAAAAAAAGATTGAAGAGGGTATTAAATTTGTTTACTGTTTCAAATCTTCTCTCTTATTTAACCCTCTTTTGGAAGTAAATCAGTCGAAAGAATGGCGCATGTGTGATAAAACTCGATCTTAGGTCTGCTTTTAGATTTAGACCCCCGCCTCATAATTTATTTATGATAATTTGATTATTTTTTTTATATATCATTTTGATACTACCGAGTTTTGCAAAACATGAATAGTTGACACAATATATCTCTCGCACAATTATATTGTGTCAACTATTTTTTTTATCTTCATATTTTATTAAACTGTTCTATTTTAATTCTGTTCTATTTATATCTCATTGTATATGAGCAGCCCCACTATGTATTTTTTTTTTTTTGTAAATATATTGTGTTTCTCTCTTCTACCGTGGTTGTTTAAGATTTAACAAAAAACTTCGTAAGCTAGAGAAGATGAAAAAGTTGTAAAATTAACATTTTTAGTTTGAGGAGAAGTTTATGATAAGCTGTTGCCTTTACGTTCATTAATGCGCCAGTTTGACTAAATGATGCTGCTTGAAAACATTGATAAACTCAAAAACTTTTGAGATGTAAAGAATGTTTAAAAGAGAATTTTGATGAGCAAATTACGCTTATGTCTGGATGACGGAAGAAGAGCTCAAATAAGCTTCCATATATATATATATATATATATATTATATATATATATATATATATATATATAATAATATATATATATATATATATATAATATTGTATTATATATATATACTTTTATATATATATATATATAATATATATATATATATATATATATATATATATTATTTTTTACATACCTTGATTACATTTACCCTTGTAAATGTAATCAAACTATTTACGGTATTGAAAAGTTTTGTTTTTATTTTTTATTTCAAATGTTTGAACATTTTAGTATAAAATGTTAATAATTTCTGAATAAAGTATGAATGAATACGTTTTTTCACATCCAATAAACGTTTAAGTTCGAATCTTTTAATACTAGGTTTGTTTAAATTACTTAAAACGTGCGGCTAGTTAAACTTTTTTTTTCATGTGCACAACTTAACTTAGTACATTTTTGTACAGTGTTTTTACCCGTCAAATATTAATTGTAATTAGAATTTTAACAATGGTAACCTACAATTTTTGAACACATTAAATGCAATCGTAATTTAAGTTATATTTAAAACAATACACTGTCGTCTGTATGTTCTTCAAAAACTTAATAAAAACATGTTATTCACCTTTGTAACAATTATTTCACAGAATTTATTATAAAATCATTAAATTATCACGTACATAATAAAGTACGAAAACACGATAAAAAAATAAAAATCACCTAATTTTATCAGGGTTGCCAATAAAAAAAAACTAAGTAAAAAAACGTAAATCTTAAAAAGCTCATACGCAATAATTCCAATTTTAGCTATTTTTTTTTTCTTATGAGCCAGCTATCAGCTGATCACGCATGTCTGATTTTTTTTACACTTGTTAGTATATGGGTTTCCCTACTTGGTTTATATATTACTTTAGAAATTTTATAATTAAAACTAAAGATAGATTAACCTCTTGAAGGTTACTCATAATCGGGGAAGGTAATGTCTTGTGTTTTTACTTATTCTACTTGTTGTACTTATATAGTCTTCTCCCTACGTTATATTATTTATTTTTTCTTGCTCTCAATTTTAATTTTTATACTAACTCTTTTAATCTAATTTTGATTTCTCTATTGTCTGTTACAGGTAATAAATGGAAAATGGCATCTTTATTTGGGTACTTTAATCGTCTGTACGCTTGGTTTGGTCTAAATATTTTAGTTAATATATACTATCGCATGTTGGTCAAATAGTTAAATGATGAAAATGTATATTATATTAAAAAATTAATAGCTGTGCAAATGGCGCAAAGTTGGCTGGACTTAAGATGATAAATTCGGTTCCGAAGTACAATCCCAAGTCCAGTTTGGTTCAACGTCAAACAGATTTCTTGACTCTTTTGTGGTATTTAAATTTTTGATATCATAAATAAAATACAATAACAGATAGCGTTTATTGACCACATGTACAAAAAACAGTAAAGAGTTATGAGGTTTTGGTCATAATAATTAAGCTTTTAAGTCACAACATTTAAGCTTTCGAACGTATGTATGTGAACGTATTAAGTCTTCATCAGAAAGTGTTTAATAACAAACTAAAGCAGTCAACAGAAAGAAACAGATAAGGTATGTAAACATAGCTAGCTGTGTAAACTATCAAAAAATAAACTACAAACTAAACAAAGATCTCGTCACGGGGCTTAACATTAAGGTTATTTGTTCAAGGAAATAACTATACAATTATTAACAATTTTGATTAGTTATGAGAAAATAAATAAGAATAAAATATTACATTTTAACAAAACTTAATCTAAAAATCAAATTTAACAGTACAAGAACTTAAGAACAAAAGGAAGTAAATTTGATCAAATGATCACTTAAAATATTATAGTTTTTTAATTTATTATATAAAATGTACAATTATGACAAAATATCGGTCGAAACAACAGTCTTTGGTATTAAAAACTATTGTGGGGGTAATGTTGGTTTTGGAGGCAGCTGTTATAACTTTTAAGTCTCCTGTATAAATAGATTATCAATGAAAATTGTTGATATTGGTGCTATTTTTTAATGAAAAAGATGTCCATATATGCTTATAGCTAGGAATATGTGTGTTCGATGAAATTATTTCATTTTTTATATTTTATTATTAGGGACTTCTTTGACAGGAAAAGCTACACGAAAAAGAAGATCGGGACTTATTCTTTTGTGTCGAGATTGGTTAATAATGAAACTATTATATTCGGAACTAGGGATCTATAGAAAGAATAGGTTGGTATCGGATGAATAGACTGTCTATGAATAGACAAGGGATTTTATGGTTTTATATTACTAAAGAAAGACAGGGCTGCCAATTGTGATATTAAGGCGCTTTATTACGTTGGATAAAATAACCGTGGAATTCGTAGCAGGGTCTAGTTTAGAATAGTTTGATTCTAAGTTTGTTGCCAGATCATAGAATTTTAGAGCTTAATCATACAAATTTTAGCCTGGAGGTCCGCTAGCTAGGCGAATTTCTTTGGAATGCGCGCTTTCCTGCTTATCAATCCAATTTTTGCATATTTTTCGGTAAATAACCTGAATATTTCACGACTCCTTATTTCAGTTTTTCGATTTTTTTGTAAAGGAAATCCCAACAAAAACACTCCGTGAAAAAATGCAGCCAAGTCTTGCGTAAAAAGTTATGATATCATAGTTTATGCGCCAAGTCTATTCATTCCTTGTTTTTATAAATCTTGAGAGATATAGATGCTTATTTAATATCCGCAACGTATGCGCTCAAAAGTCTTACAATATTTAACAGTAAAGAAATTTCTGAGATGCAAGAACGCAGAGGTAAAATTAAATAATCATGAATTTCTTCCTCAAATTAATATTAATGGTATTTTAACTATATAAAATAGGTATTACCTACTTATTTATTATATTTCTAATTTCGTTATTTAGCGTTCTTGCCAAGTCAGAAATTTCTTTACTGTTAAATTTTGTAAGGCTTTTGAGCGCATGCATTGCGGATATTAAATAAACATCTATATCTCTCAAGATTCATGAAAACAAGGAATGAATAGACTTGGCGTATAAACTATGATATCATAACTTTTTACGCAAGACTTGGCAGCATTTTTTCAGGGAGTGTTTTTGTTGGGATCTCACTTCTTTTTGTAAGTAATTTTGATTAACTTTTGCTGCTGAACTTAAGATGTGTGGATTTTGGAAGAGCCTATTTTCTGTCTGTTTTGGTCAATTTTTATGTCACATATAGATAATAAATCTAGACGGTATTTAAATTTCTTTCATTAATATGTGTTGATACCTGCACTATCTTAACTATTTTTTACATATATAAGTTTATGACACTCAAATGCAAGCCTTTTATGTAAAACCTTTGGCTAGACATGTCGACTAATCTTTATCTGATATTTAAAGATTTAGAAACTGTTTTAACTGTTTATAATCGTGTAACTTCCTCTTTGCATAGGTCCTTGCAATTTATAATATTATACTTCGCATTGGTATTACTCTCAAACGTTATAAATAGTTTTTATTTTAAAAATATTAGATGATATATATATATAAAATTTAACATATTCTAACTGCGTAAAGCTAAGAGCAAGTACTGATTTGCTCACATATGGTCGAGCCCTTTCTTACAATACAACTCTACAAGTAAAATAACTCATGTTGCATCTGAAATAATTATAACAATGGATGCTTCATATTGAAATCAGCAATATGCTATAAGTTTGTATTATTTAAATTTCTCAACATACTTGATAAAGATTTAAGAAAAATATATCACTTATATAATACAGTCGTTATATGATTGTTAGACATATATATATATATATTTTCATGTTACAAATAACGAATCATATACTGTTGATAAAGTCTTTATAAACCACTAATTTTTCATATCAGAGGCAATATTTAGGAGATCTAATTAAAATATTGCAATTTTTCCTTGCTTTATCAAACAAATCCTACCCTCATTTCAAATTTCAAGTTTCTACGATTATTAGAAGTGCCTTAGAATTATGATGAGTGAGTGAGTGAGTGAATGAGTCAGTCAGTGTTGAATTTGTCATTTTCGAAGCGCAATATCTTGTTTTCTATTATAGATAAAGAATTGTAATTTCTCAAGTAATATTTTTTTGATATGATCTTTGCGTCAGCCAAATTGAAAGATTCTAGGTTAATCCAGTCAAAAGATACAGGGGGGTAGGAAATGCTCCGAATTGCTTCGAGAAAAGGGTGTTCAGTCAGTGCCAGCCTTGGATATGAAACTTGTACCTTATACAGAAAGACTTGGCTGGGGCACTGCCGTGCCCCCAGATGCGCATATTTGTCCACTAGATTATAATACTACACCACAGAATTATTTGCACTCATTTGAAGCCTGGTTTGTGATCATTTTAAGCGAAGCGGATTTAAAAAAATTAAATATCAAGTTATTTTGGTTTCCTGTTATTTCCACGACTTTTCCGACTTTTTGGTCACTTAAAGTGGTCATATCATCTTCGGTCCGGTTTTATTTAATTTAGCCCATGAAAATACATAAACTAAAACCTATTATATAAATAATAATATATATATATATATATATATATATATATATATATATATATATATATATATGTATGTATGTATGTATAAGTTTCAAAAACGGACCTTTTATGGTTTGGGTCCATAGATAGCAATATTTTTGATATTTTTGATTTTTAGCCTAAAAGTTCTACGGGTATAAAATTTCGTTTTAATTTTATTTAATTGATAAATTTCTTGTTTTAAAATTTTTTTATCTCTATTAAATTATCCAAATAAAATATAAAGCCTGACAATTTTCACCCTGGAAAAAAATAATAATTTAAAAAAATAAACCCTCCGGAGCGGAGACTTAAATTACTGCTAGACGGCCTCCGACGACCCTTCTAAATGATTCCTCCAAAACCCATTATCTCTAATATCTCTGAATTAACATTAAACCCTGAGCGACCAAAAGTTACATTTAATTGAGAAATGTTATAAATTTAAATTTTTTCGTTTAACGAAATATATTTTTCTTTTCTTCTTTTTGAAGGTTGGTTACTATGGAAACTCTTACTTCCTTTTTTCTTTTCTACGCGGGAAAGTCTCAAGTAATAGTATTAAATTAGCTTAAAAAATTGGTTGTGTTGCTGTTACTTCAGTTGGACACTACTGTTTTTCATTATTTTATTTAAATTGCTCTGGAGCAATCGAATCTAGTCTTAGTATAATCATATTAAACTTAATTTGAACATCTTATGAATTATAAGCGAATTTCAAAGAGAAATTGCGCTATTATGATTGTTCGTGTCGTTGTTTCGTTGATAGATTTGATAAAATGATAAGTTAGCAATTTCGAAGTTATATGACTGCCCCGTAAGATCTTTTTTGCAAAATCATTTAACGTTGAAACTTTAACGTTAAGTTAAGTTAAATTTTAACTTAACTTAAATTTTACAGTTAAATTAAGTTTGTAATTTTAAACTTTTATGAGAAACCCAGGAAGGGTTTTTGCCTTTGCATTATCATTTAGTATAGAATGTTCGTAATTTTACATTTGATGAGAATTTTAAGCCTTACTCTCATTGCGAAACCAATAAATACAGGAATTTAATTTTGTACTATGGATTGTCATCAAAGTACATCTTTGGATACCGAAATGTTTTATTGAAATGGGCCGCAGGTTGTTACGGGGCATATTTTAATCCTTTCAGCCCAATAGAGATGGCAGGGAGTAATATGAGATAGCTTTTCTTTTAGTAGCCTCGAAATTCACTGACTGCTAAAGATTTGTACCCCATAAATTTCGCTATTTTTATCGAACAGGGATGCTTTAAAATTCCACCCCCTCCCCATTACAATAAAACCTGTGAATTAATTCCGTTCTAAGCTCGCATATCGTAGATCCCACATTTTTCAGAGGTGTTTGAAAATTTATTGCTTATCTATTTTTTATATTTCGTGGTATTTTTATAAGCCTGATTATAGTGCGACTAATTTATTGCAACTATACTATTTGTAATCCTGTGATTTGCTCGTGCAGCAGTTTATTCTCATGGTAAAACTACTTTTAATATTATGAGAAGTTTACACTTGCTAGTTAAAAGGGAGAGATGACAGATGCGTCCACCTGTAAGTAGGCCTTGTTGTTTGGCGTTTTTCGTATATCCTTAGCTGGGTGTAAGGGAGTAAGTAAGCTACAGCATATTAATTGACTAAACATTTCAAAATAAAATACTTTTAAAAAGATATTTAAAGGAGAAGTCTCGATCTGTAACACTCTCATTTCAATGAAATCCTTCGTAGTGTTCGCAGTTTGAATTGATATGAAAGCCTTTGTAAAGAAGTCCTTTGTAGTGTTCGCAGTTTGAATTGATATGAAAGTCTTTTTAAAGAGGTCCTTCGTAGTGTTGGCAGTTTGAATTGATATGAAACTCTTTTTGAAGAGGTCCTTCGCAGTATTCGCAGTTTGAATTGATATGAAAGTCTTTGTAAAGAGGTCCTTCGTAGTGTTCGCAGTTTGAATTGATATGAAAGTCTTTGTAAAGAGGTCTTCGTAGTGTTCGCTGAAAGCTTTGTAAAGAGGTCCTTCGGAGTGTTCGCAGTTTGAATTGATATGAAAGTCTTTTTAAAGAGGTCCTTCGTAGTGTTCGCAGTTTGAATTGATATGAAACTCTTTTTAAAGAGGTCCTTCGTAGTGTTCGCTGTTCGAATTTATATGAAAGTGTTTGTAAAGGTCCTTTGTAATTGATATGAAAGTCTTGTAAAGAGGTCCTTCGTAGTGTTTGTAGTTTAAATTGATATGAAAGTCTTCGTAGTGTTGTGTGAAGTCTTTGTAAAGGACTTTCGTAGATTTGGAATGATGAAATGCTGTCATTTGGAAAAACTTAACTAATTCATGTATCTGCTCTTCTGATTATGATCTAAACAATCTTTTAAGCGTAAAACAGTATTAATATTTCTTTGTTTTTTCACTTATTATTAAATCTTATTATAAAAGAGCATCTGGAAGGAAGTTGACTATTAATTAATCTGAAAGAAAAGTTTTCAAAGAACAAATTTCTTCTCTTTAATAAGAAATTACTTGAAAGTATTCAGGTTGGTTATTTTCCCGCCACGTGCTGTCTTTCTTGTTTTAATTATAATTTTTTACTCTACTCGTCTCTCTACTTTCTTTCTTTCTACTTTTTAAACTCCAATTGTTTAATATTTTTTATGGAATTGGATGAAAACGTGAAAAAGAAGTTAAGACGATCCACCACCCAAGTTTCTACTGCAGGTGTTGAAGCTGACAACCTCATATTTAGGAGCTAAATGTTGCCTTGAAAAAAACATTTGAATGAATGAGCAACCTTGCGCTAGAACAGCTCCTTTTCAGATAAAATGCTGTTCTTAGTCTTGTAATCTAATTTCTGTTGCACTGATTTCATCTTCGTGTATTTATATTTTATTTTCTCTCTGGATTGTATTTCTAACTAAATTATTTAATATCATATGATTATCAACAAATAATTATTTGATACCTCGGTAAGTAAGGTAACTTAAGAGAGAAAAGGAAATTTTTGCTCATGGAATAGAAATTAAACTAATGCTTATAATGAGATGAAACTTGGCGCATATGTTAGTCTTATACATAGCTACATACGTGCTAGATTTCAATCGGATCGCATACTTTTTCCGCGTCTTTTGATTTTTTAAAATTTCGCTGAGTCATTGTTGCGGATAGTGACTTAATAAAGAATATTTTCCGAATAGCTCAACTACAGCGGTAGATTGATTTTTCTATGAAGTTTCAATTTTCTTGCATAAATAAACTAGGAGCTAAGATGATAACAGACACACACACACACACACACATACAGACAGACTTTGAGAAAACCACTCAGGATGCCTTTAAACACCTGAAACGGATAATTGCGGTTTCGGATTTTGCAAACACAATACTTTTCCTATATACCTATGGTTTAATTCAGGAAAAGTAAAAATTAGCGATTAAAGCTAAACAGTAACTGTTGTGCTGAACGCAGCTTCAAGTAATGATCAGTAGCTTTTCTTGTTAGTAGCTTTTATGACTCAAGAATCTTAGAGTAGAGACTACCTCTCTTTACGGTCGTAATAAATCAAGGGCACGAAGGTGACCTGTCTACCTGACTTTATTTGCAAAATATGCATTGTCACGATTCCGAGCCAGTAGTTCTCGGATGCTTACGTCCCGTAAAAAAAACAAGAGCTTCTTCACGACTTTGTTACTTAGGATTTTATCCATATTGATGGTACACTTCTGCATGTACCATACGTTTTAATCAGTGCTGTGTATGTGTAGGTACTTTAGGTATTGTTTTATGAAACCAGACCCGTACTCAGGAGGGAGCCAGCCAAATTCCGCCCTATTTGACGAAGTAGTTTTCAGTGTCCTATAAAGTGTAAAAGTATCACTCCTACTGGGTTTACTCCCCCCCCCGTAGCTTAGGCTGGCTACGGATCTGTATTGTCTTTGGTTCCAAGCCGAAAGCGTAGTGTGCCGCTGTGCAGGTCTTCAACCTTCTTAGGAGTACCTTGTGAATTAATTGTTGCCTTTTAATATTTGTTGTTATGCGTCAATTTTCTATGATATTTGTAAAAATTATAACGTGTGGGCCGTATCGCGGCCACCTGGGCCGTTTGTTTAATGCCTTGTTATATGGGAATTTTCAAATGCGTTCCTCTGAGGGACATCGGCTCGCGGAGCGGCCCCCTTGTTGGCCCCTGTGTTGGTTGCATCGTTTTTGGACCTCTTTTATTAGATTTAATTTTTTTCCGAATAGCATAACTAGACCTATAGATTGATTGTTTTTACCAAGTTACAACTGTCTAGCATAACTTTGTGACGTCCCAGTTCCTTAATTTAATTCTATAAGTAGTTTTTGGCTCATAACAAACAAATGATAAAATGTCTTTGTTAGTTCTATTTTGTTAGTGCCCAATAGTTCATTTGTGACTTCTCCATTTCCTGGAGACATCACAATTTATTTCTATTATTAATCATTCTATTATTAAGTTTATAGCAAACAAATGATAAAATCTCTTTGGCTTAATCTATTTTGTTATTGACCAATATTCAATTTGTGAGTCTCATTACCTCAACTTAATTCTATTAGTAGGTTTTGGTTTATAACTTTTAAAATCTTGTGGTTGAATCTATTTGGTTATTAATTACCTCCGTGGTCATGATAGTAATCGATTTTAGCACCAGAGGTCTGGGGCTCGCAGCCCGGGCTATGCTCTAAGTTTATATAAATAAAAATTGTATTAAAAAAATATTTCGCCAACTTTAAATAATACTTAGAGATAAATGGATGCAACTCACCTGAGGTTGTTCCCGTAGGGTGATTACCCTGATTACCGAAAGGCCCTACAGGCATTTTACTTTTTTTTGTTATTGGCCAATATTTAATTTGTGACTTAGCACTCCCTGCACATTTAAAATTATACGGTAATTCTCATTCGATTTGTGACTTGGCACTCCCTGCACATTTAGAATGATACGATAATTCTCATTTAATTTGTGACTTCGCACTCCCTGCACATTTAGAATGGTTCGATAATTCTCATTCGATTTTTGACTTCACAGAACATTTAGAATGGTACGGTAATTCTCATTTAATTTGTGACTTGGCACTCCCTGCACATTTAGAATGATTCGATAATTCTCATTCAATTTCACAATTTATTCCCCTCAAAGATAGAAACACCATTGATAGAAAAACACGATGACTTGTTAAAGACGTAAATTTGCCTTTTAACCTTCCATCCAAGACGTGACAAGTTTCATAATTATCTCGTAAATTAAAAATATTTTCTGTGTGTGTACTAACCTTTCAAAGAGTTGTTTCGTATAATAACTGTTAGCTGTAAGGACTGAGATAGGGGTCAGAGTCAAGTTTATTATCAAGTCCAGGACTTAATGTATATTATGTACCGTTACTTAACCAGATATGGTCACACATCTCAACTTGATATTACATTTTACATCATCCATTGTTGGCCAGTTTGGTTCATAATTTTGAATAACTCCCGTCAATGTTGTTCAGTATACTAAAGCGTACGATTGTTTATTTTTTTTAGTTTATGGACATCCACAACAATGTACATCCTTTATTGCTGCAGTAGATTAAGTATGTACGATATATTATATATATATATATATATAATATATATATATATATATATATATATATATATATATATATATAATGCCCCTCACCCTAAAGGCAATCCTGGCTACGCCCATGAATGTTACTTAAGGAATGTGTTCTTACTTTTTATTTAAATTAAATATTTTCTAAAGAAAGGATGTAAAATTTCATTTTATCTTTACGTAAACGCAGTAAAATATAAAAGGGAATGTAGATTTAGTTGGTGAATTTTATTATCGTTTATATAAATTCCATTGCAACTCTTTCTGTTTTGTAACAATTAAATGGAAGTAAATTTCACCTAGTTTAATCAAAACAGGGATAACAAATAAAAATGACAATATGTTATTTTGGCTCTAATTGCGCAGCCTGGACCCCATTCGTTTCCATTTGTTTAAATTAGGAGTCTGGATTTAGTGATCTACAACACTGTCGTGTTCAAAACAATTCTGTTGAGGAAAGTGTACGCGATGCTTCCTTATAGAGAAGTCGTCTTACGCTTTATTTACTATGTGAGATTTGACCTCGTTTGATTTCCTTTTGTTGTGACAATTGACGTCTTATGTTATGCTTGTGTTGTGAGAAGTTATGCTTTTGTTGTGAGAAGGTATTTTAGTGTTGTGAGAAGGTATGCTTGTATTTTGAGAAGGTATGTTAGTGATGTGAGAAGCTATGCTTGTGTTGTGAAAAGGTATGCTTGTGTTATGAGAAGCTATGCTTGTATTGTGAAAAGGTATGCTTGTGTCAAGGATCTTGAATAAAGGGGATGACAAATTAAGGAACATTTCTGACCCCATGGAAGTTGTATGAGATTAAGAAATAGGAGCAAACTTACCTTCCCCTTGGTTATAATGAAAAAAAGCGTCAAACGCAGGTTATGTAGCAAGGTTGTCGAGTTTGCTTCTAAACTTTCTTCTGTGCTTCTCGTGATTGTTACATTTGTGGTGCTTGTTAAGTCATTTGTGCTTATTTAATTTTAAAATTTGGACTATACTTTGCTACTTCTTTGTAATCCTTAGTACAGGTGGTACAGGTAAAGGCAGCACGTTTTCTTTTGCTCTATAGATCTAAGATTTCTCCCTCCCTTCTAACCTTATCTTCTTCACATAGCAATAATAAATTTAAGTTTAGTTTATATATTCACTGATAATGGGATACTTCCCGAAACAAAGACTAATTGTAAAATTAGACAAAGTATAATTGAAACAAGTTTTTTAAAATAATAGTTTTTTTATTTATTATATAAAAAAGGATGTACATCTTACATTTTTACAAAGTAGACCAATTTTATATCTTAGAAATCCCGCTCTTATAAGCTACTCCGAACAGAAGCTAAAGTAATAATGCTTCCAAACTAATTTGTTATTTTATAAAAAAAATGCTGAAATCCTGAGTGACGTGTAAAAAATAGGGCCCTTTTCTCCCTCTATTTATTCTAGCCCTTACAAAAGTAATACGTGGAGCCCCCCCCCCCCATCCCGTTTATTTATTCAATCATATATACATTTTAAACGAGCAATTTATTAGCGAGTTTATTGAGTCAACCAGGGACTTAAAAAGGGGGGCTTCTGGGGTTGTGGCCATATCCGACAAAAAAATATTCATTTTTAGTGTGAAAACGATGTTTTTCTTCTGCTCGCTTCGCTTTCATTTTGGGTTATGTACTCTGGATTTAAATCTGGACTTTTATTCATAATTAGCAAGGAGATTAATTATGGTTGTGCTAAACCCGCAATTCTGTAATGTAAGAAAAACATTTCATGCTAAAAATAGTTTCTATGTTCAAAGCCGATTAGTAAAAAAAGAAGCAATCTATAAATGAGGGGAGGGGACATCATCTATTACTTTTTTAAAAGGCTATTGGCTCAAAACAATATAATTTTTACTTTTCCTTATTCATACCGTAGGTATATAGGAAAAGTATTGTGTTTGCAAAAAAAATCCGAAACTGGGATATCACCAGAATTGTCCGTTTCAGATGTTTTTATTTTTTAAGGCCTCCTAAGTGGTTTTCACCAAGTTGTCAGTCTGTATCTGTGTGTGTGTGTGTGTCTGTTATGATTGTAGCACCCAGTGTATTTATTTATATATTTAGAGAGTTGAAACTTCGTACAGAAATCAGTCTAATGCTGTAATTGTGCTATTCAAAAAATATTCTTTTTATAACGTCATTAACCCACGATAATGATTCAGCAAAAATTTCGAAAAATGATAAAACGCGGCAAAATGATGCGATCAGACTGAGATTTAGCACGCATGTATTAGACTGACAAATGTGCTACGTTTTATCTCATTTTCAGCATCAGTTAAATTTTTATAAAATTACTAGTATACGTTTTTTAAAAAATTGCTAAATAATCCAATCTAGTTGAAAATCTGTACAAGTGTTTACTTTAACTTAACAAATACGCACCGAGTTTTGTTTCAATATGACAAGTATATCTATGATTTTTGTTGGACCAAAAAAGCAGGATCGAGCATGATCAGTCCCTGGATGGTTGACCGGTGAGGTCGAAACGAATGTATATACTATCCGCTGAGGACGAGCGAAGCAAATCCGAAGAGGTTTTGCAGTACACATTTGACGCATTGTATATTCTGTGGACTAGCAAAGCGAGTGCCAAGTAGAAGGGATGAGCGTAGCGAATCTGATGTCATGAGGAAAAGTTCCGAGGTACCCTGTACCCGATTTTTAAAAAAAAAATATTCCCACAATAACTAAACTTTATCTGCGTGGCTACAGTTCTGTGTATTATTATGTTTAAAATACGAGCCACTCCGTGGTGTTTTTTGTTGTTATCTTAGAACTTCAAATAAATACGCTTAGTTCTGTATTTAACAGCTTATTTTTTAAGTTTTTCACTCTTAACAACCTTTCGCAACTACTCTGGGGTTTTCCTAACCAAACTCTTTTTGGTGGATTCGATCGGTTAAATTTGACAGTCTCTCTGAACGACCCCTAGAAGGGGTCTTGGCAAAAGTATCTTTATCTGAAAAATCGGTTTAATAAAACTGTTTTATCAAGTTATTATCAATACTACTGAAAATTCTCTCAGAAAACGTCGACAGTTATTCTTTTCAAATAATTTTTAAACTCGAGTTAATCAAAACCAACATATTTCAAGATCAAAATATAGCGAAGTATCCCGATATAATTTCTTTTTTCTACAAAAAAGCAATACGAAGAAAACCCTTGCACGATTTTGAATTTATTTTTTATGGAAAAATATATGTTGTGAGTTACATCAAATATACCCGGGTCATGGACTAGCGCCGCCGGCTATCATTCAGTCCTGACCGTCTTTGTAAGAAAATTTGAAGCACTCGAGAAAAAATGTGTATGATGATATTTTGAACGCACGCAATTTTCGTAAGAATCGTGTGAAGAGGAGGCCAAGGCAGGGGGCTTTGATGTATGACTTGCAAGTATTCATCACGCAGAAATGGTATTATTCCATTATCCTTATACATGATTGTATTTCAGGTTTATTAAGAGATAAACGCCTTTAAAGATAAACTCTGACTAAGCTTTAAACTAGTGCCAATCACACCCGACACCATAGTAAATGTCATGCTGAAAAACGAGGACTCGTGGGAAATGATCAATACTTTTGCTGAGACCATCCTGCGAGCTAAAAAAGTGGATTTAGACAATAGAAGGACTTTACCAATACTATAGTTATAATTTATTTTATCTCCAGAAGGGTAATAATCAAAACATTTCGGGGCTTGTTTTTATGTAATAATGACCGTCATTATAACCCGGCGGGAAATAATAATTTATTATTCCCCGCCGGGTTATAATCCAGCTTAGCCAACTTAATTATTGAGTAGTTAAAATTACAGATTCAAAAATCTACGTAAAGTATTTTGAGTAAACAAAGTTATGTTGGCAGCATTGATTCATTAAATCCCAGCTGTCTGTAAACAAATAATTTCTTTATCAAATCTGTTTTGACGATAAATACCTACTTTTTTACTAAGTTTTTTCTTATCTTATAAGTAATATTCCTGTTATATTTATCACAAAAGGATTTAGTGCGGTTGTTTACGATGGAATGTGATAATGAAATGATAGTAAACGACATAGATGAATTGTTTCCCGATATCCCCGATAATCCTCAACCGTCTTGTATAGATGACGAAGCAAATACGGTTTATTTTATTATTAGAGCATTTAGGTATTTATATATTTTTGTTTATTATAATATTTGTATGTTATGTATGTATGTGGTTATGTTGTATGTATAATATATTATACAATGTATTTTTGTTAATTTTGTGATTAAAAAAAATAATTCCCTCGGCTTGCGCCTCGGGATTTATAAATCATGATTCCTTCGGCTTTCAGCCTTAGGAATCATTATAGTGACCAGGGTTATAATGGGGGTCATTATTCACTAGGTGCATAAAGAACTATATTATTATTTTTTATTTATTTATTTATTTTGTTTTTATTTTATTTATTTATTTATTATCATTATTATTTGTTTTTAGATTTTCTCTATCTCAGTAAAAGAAATAAATTTAAAAAAAATATTTAAAAAAATAAACAAATTGACGGGCAAAGTCAGTCGATAGAAATTTTCGGACGATGTGGCATGTATTAATGGCAGGTTTCTGTAAAGTTTTGTATATGAAAGGGCTTATATCTAATTTATGCAAACTATCATGAAGTGTATTACGGTTAACTCCTGTTATGTACTATGATCCCATTGATATCATCACATTAAAGTAATCTTCTGACGGGATACGATTAATTTTTAATTTGGGGAAAATAGTGCTTACTAAACTCATACATTTTTTGTTTAAAAATTTTAATGTCCCTGGTTTTTATATGACAAATCACCGAATTTGCGTTGAAAAGACTTTTAACAGTGCTCATTTTAAAGGTCTTTTCAGTCACTATTAAAAACCTTTCTATAGACATATTCGTAAAATACATCTGTTGCCTGCTAAATGGCTTTGAATACTCCGATATGAGTACGGACAAAAAAACCGGATTCTACCTCCAATATCTCGCTCACTATTGCGCTTAAAGTACTTTTGCAAAAAGGGATTTGTTTGTTTTTTTATCTACTACAATTTTTTTCCTTATAAAATTATCGCTAAAATGCTTAATTCTTGAGATATTGCCGAAAAATTGTTAAAAACGCGGGAAAATTCGGAGTTTTCAATCGCTAATAACACGGAAAGTATTGCTTTTATGAAAAAACTTCATACTACATTATTTTCTTTAAATAAGTCAATTAATCGATTTCTGGTGTTATTTTGACCGAAAAAATTTCCACCCTCGAGATGGGGTAGCAACACCCCCCAGGAAAAAAGCACCCTGTGGGTCAATGTCACCTTTCAAGTTAAGGTTGAGATAAGACTAATTCCAAATTTTCAAGTCATTCCATCGATAGGCAAGCAAATTGGAGGTATTATGCTTCATTGACTGCACTATGTAGCTAATAAAATAATTAGTACAACAAAAACTTGATCCATTTTCTGAAATGTTAGGTGGTAAAACATTAACACTTGAGGGGAAAGATTGTGGGTGTTTAGTTTTTTTTATTATTACACTGTTTCCCTTCCTCCTTTTGTAGAAGATAAAGAAGCAATGAATATTATTGGAAGCAATTAGGCTCCATAGAATTAGGTATATTTTTTATTGTACTTCTTTTAATTTAAGCTTCTTTTTGATTTAGTTCATATTTTACATTGAGGTATTATTACTAGAAAGTTCCTATTGTTTGAATTTTGAAACATCAAAAAAATCAACCTTAAAAACACCTTCGATTTTATTAATACCACAAAATAAACAGGTAGTGTCTTAATCGATAGAACGTTTACGATTACCAATAATGATGAGTGTAAATCTGATTACGATTAATTTATAACCTTAACACACTCTTGGGATAGGTTATAAAAGGGTTACACAGAGTCCCTGAGATCCCCAAAAAAATTGAAGTCTCTCTATATATAGACATAGGAAATGCTCCCTCTAGTAATATATCTCTATGACTTTATATGGATAATGTTGTTTTAATATTTTGAATACTTTTATATTATTATATTTATTAAATATTTATGTTATTAATAAAAACAGTAAAGAGTTATGAGGTTTTGGTCATAGTAAACCAAAACAACATTTAAGCTTTCGACCGTATGATTAGGTCTTCATCAGAAGGTGTTTAATGACAAACTAAAGCCGTTAACAGAAAGAAACAGAGAAGGTATCTTAACATAGCTACTTAAAGTTAAACCCCGTGACTAGATCTTTGTTTAGTTTGTGTTTAATTTTTTTGATAGTATACACAGCTAGCTATGTTTAGATATCTTATCTGTTTCTTTTTAATAACTGCTTCAGTTTGTTATTTAACACTTTCTGATGAGGACCTAATCATACGTTCGAAAGCTGAAATGTTGTGACTTAAAAGCTTAACTATGTTGTGACTTAAAAGCTTAATTATTCTGACCAAAACCTATGTTTAGATATAGACTATGTTAGGCCAAACTATTTTACGATAGTATTTTTTACGAAATACGAACGAACTATTTTTCGATAGTGCACACAGGTAGCTATGTTTAGATATCTTATCTGTTCTTTTTAATGACTGCTTTAGTTTATTATTAAACGCTTTCTGATGAAGACTTAATGATACGTTCGAAAGCTTAAATGTTGTGACTTAAAAACTTAATTATTTTAAGCTTTACTGTTTTTTGTACATATGGTCAATAAACGCTATCTGTTATTGTATGTCATTAATATAATAGCATTCTTCTTAATGATTTTATAAGCTCAACCAAATGATTTGAATCAATAAAATCCCTTCTGAGTTGCTGTGTTTTCATATAGAATTCATTCCTTTCAAATAATATTATCCAATCGTCAATGTATCGTCAATTGTTAAAAATGAAACTTGTTTAACAAATTCAACACTTACTGTGACCGTTATTTGAACCCTGGACCAGCGAATGTCATGAATGATGTTAACTGTTAGCTTATAAAAACCTGTAGGAATTGTATAATGTTTCCACAAAGCCGGTACATCTTTTTTACAAAACTGGCTCTGACTGTTTGATTTCTTGTTTTTCTTGATAAATTGGATACTTAACATTTTTTTGAATATTTGTAGTCTTATACTATTTTTAGCGTCCATGTTACAGTTTCAACTGAAACCAATTATTTCTTTTCCTCATTTATGCCGTAGACACCTTTTTTTTTGTATTTGCAAAAAAATTCGAAACCCGGGATGCCACCGGAATTATCCGTTTTAGGTGCTTTTAGGCCTCCTAAGTGGTTTTCTCAAAGTTGTCTGTCTGCATGTGTGTGTGTCTGTCTGTTATCATTGTAGCTCCCAGTGTATTTATGCTATTCGGAAAATATTTTTTCGACGTCGTTGTCCTCTAAATGCGATTCGTGTCCTCTCTCTCTCTCTCTCTCTCTCTCTCTCTCTCTCTCTCTCTATATATATATAATATATATATATATATATATATATATATATATTATATATATATATATATATATATATATATATTATATATTATATTTTATTATTATTTATTATGTATATATGTATATATATATGAATATATATATGAATATATATATATATATATATATATATATATATATATATATATATATATAATATATATATATTATTTTAATAACTAATAAAAAGTGTTTACTTTTTTGGTCTTTAAAATAAATATTAAAATTTACCCACGATCCCAGCATTAATCATTCCTCCATATTATACTATATTCTACAAATGATTCGACAACATTCACTCAGACCAACTTATAGCCGAAAAACTATAAAACCCATTAAATTTGATAGTAGTCATAAAGAATCAATTCGTTCCTCTATAATTTAATACTACGGGCTTTAAAACAAATTATAACTCTTTAGGGGTTTGGAATTCAAATAAATTTATTAAACAAAACTTCTCTATTATAGTTTTTCTAGGACTATAAAATTTTTTGATAGTTCTCTTTCATCTTTCTCCATCGTTATTTAATAGTGTCTATTGTCTTTCTTTTTAATCATATTTCTTAATATCATAGAAATTTTTGCCCCCAAGGATGTTGAAAAAAATCTAGAAAAATAAGGGATAATCTTTATTTTGAGAGATTAGAGGTCCTTCAACTCCTAGATTTTATTTTACTTTTTTTAAACAAAATAGACGAAAAATAGTTTGGGGTGGAGTTGATCATATTTTTGGCTAAGAATGTGAAATGCTCTACATTTGCCTCCGGGCTTTTAAAAGTTTTGAATTTCTTTTTATTTTTCTATTCTTTCTTTTTATTGAGATTTATTGCAATTATTTTTTTTACGTAAATGCCCTATAATCGTGTTTGGGAAGATTATGAGTTTTCGAGGATGAAAAATCCTTAACCGTTAGATTTGAAACAATGATTTTTTCGTAGCCTTTTGTCTATGATTCCTATTGAAGATTAATCTTTTTTTTAAATTTAATTCTTCTTATTCTTTTATAAAAGAAGTTATTGTAAAGTGAAACACTATGATTTGCCTTATATATGAATGCGGGAGTTCTTTGTTTACCAACACGTTACACAGCTGGTTTTATTGTGCAAACATTTGATTTAATTCCCCAAAGTATGGCCACAATTTTCATCTAAATTGTTCTAAATTTAGTTATAGGCAATATTGAGTCCTGTACAGAATGATTCTAGCGTCAATAAATTTTTAAAAGTTAGCATGTTACCGAAATTGCAAGAGATACTGGAATTATCAGCGCAATGTGCTGAGCATGCGTACTGATTTTATAATCTCTAAGACTAAGTGTGACTGAGTTATTTTGTTTAATTGAAAAGGTTTAGGTAGCACAGCCTTCTTAATTTTTTCTATATATTTTTAGCACAGCCTTCTTAATGTCTACTATATATATTTTGAGCACAGCCTTCTTAATGTCTACTATACAGGGTGACTTACTCTTAATGGGACAAAATAAAAATCTTGATTCTATGGACCAGGATGAACAAAAAATGTCATGTAAGCATAGGGTCGATTCTCAATAGTTCTCTAGAAAAATCGATATATCGAATTATTCGATACTTTACTATCTAATTCTCTAAAACGATCTACAACTTGAAAACTACTAAAGCTAAAGAGATGCGGTTTTCACTATTCTCAAGGACATTAAATTCCCTTTAAAATGGTATACTTTATGTCGCAATCATCACAATTAAACTTTAATTTATTTGCATTTAAAATAAAATTTTTTATTAGTACTAAAAATGTAAAAAATTTTAAATGCCAAAATCTTCGATATTTGTTCACTCATAGTTGAAACCTAAAAATCTTAAAAACAGCCTCATTTTATACCCTTTAAAATGATATAACATAATCTATGGCTTGTTTTTAACTTTAACCGAGATATTCTTAAAAAACTTGATGTAAGTCGCTTAGATTCTAAATTATTCACTATGTAAACAAAGTCATTTGCATTTAAATTATTTCAATTTGATTTACAAAATAAACTTTATTTTATTAGTTATAACTAATAGTATTAATTATTCTATGTATTATTAATCATAGAAAATAATTAACCCCCTCCCTCCACTCCCATATAGCTTAAAAAACTTAATTTAAGTCTCTTATAATAAAACAAATGCAACAAAAACATTTCTTGAAGACTTTTGTTGAAAGAATACAAAGTAATAGGTGTATTTGTACATAAATAAATAATAAATAAATAATTAACTTTTTACTGCAAGGGGAATTAAGAACCATTCTTCATGTAAATCATAAGAGAGATTCAAATCTTCCTCCTTCAACTCTAATACATAGTCTACATCTTCTTAACACTGATTGTGCAGCTTTTTCAATTTGTGCTGCAGTTATTGCAGCTCTTGACTCATGCACTTTTAGCATCAGGTCACCTCGATTTTGTGGGACTAAATGAAAATTATCCCAATCGCTGGATTGGACGAGAGGGACCAATAGCCTGGCCTCCGAGATCTCCTGATCTTACACCTCTAGATTTTTTTCTCTGGTGCGCAATGAAAGATGAAGTATACAGGCAAGCCCCACAAAATCGAGATGACCTGATGCTAAAAGTGCATGAGTCAAGAGCTGCAATAACTGCAGCACAAATTGAAAAAGCTGCACAATCAGTGTTAAGAAGATGTAGACTATGTATTAGAGTTGAAGGAGGAAGATTTGAATCTCTCTTATGATTTACATGAAGAATGGTTCTTAATTCCCCTTGCAGTAAAAAGTTAATTATTTATTTATTATTTATTTATGTATAAATATACCTATTACTTTGTATTCTTTCAACAAAATTCTTCAAGAAATGTTTTTGTTGCATTTGTTTTATTATAAGAGACTTAAATTAAGTTTTTTAAGCTATATGGGAGTGGAGGGAGGGGGTTAATTATTTTCTATGATTAATAATACATAGAATAATTAATACTATTAGTTATAACTAATAAAATAAAGTTTATTTTGTAAATCAAATTGAAATAATTTAAATGCAAATGACTTTGTTTACATAGTGAATAATTTAGAATCTAAGCGACTTACATCAAGTTTTTTAAGAATATCTCGGTTAAAGTTAAAAACAAGCCATAGATTATGTTATATCATTTTAAAGGGTATAAAATGAGGCTGTTTTTAAGATTTTTAGGTTTCAACTATGAGTGAACAAATATCGAAGATTTTGGCATTTAAAATTTTTTTACATTTTTAGTACTAATAAAAAATTTTATTTTAAATGCAAATAAATTAAAGTTTAATTGTGATGATTGCGACATAAAGTATACCATTTTAAAGGGAATTTAATGTCCTTGAGAATAGTGAAAACCGCATCTCTTTAGCTTTAGTAGTTTTCAAGTTGTAGATCGTTTTAGAGAATTAGATAGTAAAGTATCGAATAATTCGATATATCGATTTTTCTAGAGAACTATTGAGAATCGACCCTATGCTTACATGACATTTTTTGTTCATCCTGGTCCATAGAATCAAGATTTTTATTTTGTCCCATTAAGAGTAAGTCACCCTGTATATATTTTGAGCACAGCCTCCTTAATTTTTACTATATATTTTTAGCACAGCCTTCTTAATTTTTACTATATATTTTTAGTACAGCCTTCTTAATTTGTACTATATATTTTTAGCACAGCCTTCTTAATGTCTACTATATATATTTTGAGCACAGCCTTCTTAATTTTTACTATATATTTTTAGCACAGCCTTCTTATTTTACTATATATTTTTAGCACAGCCTTCTTAATGTCTACTATATATATTTTGAGCACAGCCTTATTAATTTTTACTATATATTTTTAGCACAGCCTTCTTAATTTTTACTATATATTTTTAGCACAGCCTTCTTAATGTCTACTATATATATTTTGAGCACAGCCTTTAGCACAGCTTCTTAATTTTTACTATATATTTTTAGCACAGCCTTCTTAATTTTTACTATATATTTTTAGCACAGCCTTCTTAATGTCTACTATATATATTTTGAGCACAGCCTTATTAATTTTTACTATATATTTTTAGCACAGCCTTCTTAATTTTTACTATATATTTTTAGCACAGCCTTCGATTAATTTTTACCATATTTTTTAGCACTGCCGGAGGCTTTATTATTATGTTTGTTAGGATTCATAATAGAACCGCAGACTAGTGAGGTTTTTCCTTCAAATATAATTCGTGAATAGATAAAAATTATTTCTCATAGATTCGTGTGAAATATGTCTAGATAGACGTGGTCTAGGTAATCACCGTCCGATTATTAAACTTTGCTTACCTTGTGGTTTATGGGTATTCATAATAACGGGTTATTTTAAGGTGGTAATCAGATATAATTTGAGTTTTTATCATCGGGCATTCAACTTGTAGATTTTTGGCCCAGCTTTGCTCGTCAGCAAAGTAATAATTCCTGTAAAAAATATGTCTTCGTGAGAATGTATCTAAAGATTTATTAAATCCAATAGTTATTTATGCACCAAGGGAGTAAAGAATGTTATTATTTCCCTGAGCAGTTAGTTGGTTTCTAAGGCGTAAGCCGAGGGTACCAAAGTATTTAACTCCCGAGGCGAATCCGAGGTTTATGTGTTTAACTTCCAAAGCAAGGCCGAGGGAGTTATGACAATTAACTTGCCATAAATTAACCTTGGGGGGGGGGAATTGCGGAAAAAATAGCATTTTACTTCCAAGGTACATACAAGACGTTGATTTTATTTTAATACGTTTTGTTGTATTTTATTCTAATTTTTTTGGGTCGGACCCTCTTATAAATTTAGGGGGGCTGCCTCCAAAAAAAACAATATTTTTTTAAACAACTTCTTTTGACTTGAAACGGATTTTGAGCCAGTCAAATTTTGGTCGGGTCCCCTTTATAGATTTTGGGGGACCACCCCGGGTAAATTACAAAAACTGTTCGGTCACCTTTATAAATTTATAGAATACCACTCCCCTAAAAAAAGGGATATAATTGGCTCTAATAACCCAATTATAGGAAACACTTTTTATTCCCAAGGGAGAAAAAGTAACCTTTTACTCCCAAGAGAGTGAAATGTGATTCTTTACTCCCTAAAAACTAGTCAATAAACTTTACCTTATACACCGTCTGGAGATAAAAATATATTAATTTACTACTATTATAAACTAATTTAGTAAGAATCAGGTATTACTAATTAATCTTTATGCTTACCAGAATGTATGTACAATTTTCTTTGATTTAGCTTTACAGCACTTTTTGAATTGTTTTTAAAATTGTTTTTGTTTTTAAATTATTTGATTTTTGTTTCTTTATAGATTATATATAGATACGTAAATGGATGCAAATAAAGATTTATTATTATTATTATTTACAAAATTGGAAACAATAAATGAACAATATAAATGGAGTTTTAAAAGTTCTCGATAAAAACAAATGTAGTATCGACTAGTGATTAATCACTCGTTAAACTGATAAATCTCTCGACATAGAACACTGAATTGCTCTTCAAACTGTTAATTTCCCTCGAATATTTCCACGCTTTTCAAAATAGTTGAGTGAGTCAAACGAGAACTGTTCAAACCTGGTTATAAATACGGCGGAAACGTTGTTCGGAATCCATTTGTGTTAGAGATGCATCAAATGTAGTTAATTTTAGACTGAGGTGGTTCAAGTGGTGAAGATACTTGAGTGTGATCTGAAATAGGTGTGGTTCAGTCATGTGTGGTTTAAATAATGTCTTATCGAGTCAGTGTGTTGTGTCAAGTTGAATTGCGTCTCTGTGTATGTGAGATAGAGGTGTGAGTTTGTTAGTGTGCTTCAGGATCCATGTCAGTATGGTATAATATCATTGTGTGTGTGGTTCGCAAAGTCCGTGTTAGCACAATAGCTGGTGTCTTTTAAGTCCTCATAAGACTAGTAATATTTTAAAGAACCGTTTGACACAAAGTAAATTTAATAAAAACTTTGAAGTAACAACTTACAAACTTTTATATTATTAATGATACTTTAAAGTATTTATAATATACTCTTGGACTTCATTTTAATTTTTTACACAAAATTTTTTTAATGACACATTGATTTTTTTTAAAAAAACAATAAAATAAGTTATGGAATAACGATAAAAAGTTCAATAAATTCACAGATTTATTGATAACTATGAAAAGTTATTGAAAAAATTGTTTGCTATATTATAGGTGCCTAGCAATATTACACATATCTTTTCCATAAACGTGTGTTGTAACGTTTTTCTTAGAAGTCTTTTTAAAGTATTACTAAACTTTGAAGCAACAACTTACAAACTTTTATAGAATTAATAATACTTTTATAATTAAAGTATTTATAATATTTCCTTGAACTTCATTTTAACTTTTTTCAATAATAATACACGGATTTAAAAAAAAAAAAACAATAAAAAAAGTTATGGAATAACGATAAAAAGTAAAGTTGATTAAAGCTGGGTTTAGATTACTGTAGGATTACATCCAGCCGTGTAGTTGGATTATTAAGTCTGAGAGGCAACGAGTTGTAGAGTCATAAAAGTCTGGTTTTATCTATGTGTTGGTTTATATTTGCTGGATTTAAAAACACGCTTTGACAATTTATTTACGTATAATAACTCATCGCTAAGTCACATAAAGATCGTTATATGTTTATTTAAGGGATTGGTGCTAGACCGAATATGATGCGGTCATAGTGTTATTATAACTAGAGGTAATAATAATAATAATAAATCGTTTATTTTTATATAAATACCTGTTTACAAAGGTTAAATTACAAATTATATATAAATAAAATAATATATATTGACCATTTGTGTCGCATAAGCTCAAGGCTTGTGCGCGACACGAGCCTTATAAATTTAATTTTGAAACATCGAAAAAGTAACCTGACTTCCTTCGCTTATAAATATTATCATATAATCAGTGCATTATTACATAAACTTATTTAGTAGAACGTTAAAAATACAAATCAAAACCCAAACAATGTGCGGGAAGCCGGAAAAATTGTTTCATTATAATCTAAACTCACTCTTGGAGGAGGTTTCAATGAGGTTACATAGAGCCCCAACATGATGTTTCAGGCCTCGCAATGTATTGAGATAGGCTATGCTCCTTCGTAAATATAATAATTAATTAACTACTTATACAAAACAACAACCAATACGCAAAGGGGACTTCTTACTTACTTACTTAGTCGTGTCCTCTTCTACCGTTAGGTGTAGAGGATGCCCAAAAGGATTTCCAACGATCCCTATTTTTGGACTTGGTCCTTGCTTGTTGGAGGGACGATCCCCGCTCTTCCAGGTTGGATGTAATGGAATCCATCCAGGTGGTCCTTCTTCTTTCCCTGGGTCTTCTTCCTTCACAACGAGCTTCAAAGGCATTTTTGGGCAATCTCTCTTCATCCATTCTTTGCACGTTCCCAAACCAGCGTAACTGGGCATTCTTAACTCAGTGTAGGATGGGCTGCACATCCAATCTTTGCCTTATTGTGGTATTTCGAATTCGGTCTCTTCGAGTTTTATCGGCAGCCCTTCTTAAGTACCTCATCTCTGTAGCCTGTACTTTGCTTTTTATCTTTTTTGATAGAACCCACGGGCTTTCAGTTCTTCTGGACTGAAAGCCCAGAGAATCGGCCAATTGCTCCTGTTTCGAATATCAGTGAATAATGTTTGATTTTTTGTTATGTTGCAGGAGATATAACACAGAAAGGCTATGAGAAGAAAAGATCGAGACTTCTTGCTTCTTATGTACCCAAACAGAGTCAAGGTATGAAACTTTGTTGCTAATCTGCAGTTGTCTTAGCACGCTCCTTGTGGCACTTAACACAACTTAACTGTAACAAGTTGTGAGATAATGTTTGGAGCGGACGATCGAAGCGTTAACTCATTTAACGCTTGATTCTTGTTTCTTTTTTGATTCTGTAAACATACTTACTTGATTCTGATAAAAAGTTATTAAAAGCTCCTTACTTGTTATATAAAAACTTCAAGCCACTCTTTTGAAGAGCTGAAGTAAATTAACTTGTTAAAAATGGTGCTTCAACCCTTTATAACCAAACGTAATGATTAATTGCCAATTGCGTGCTAAGACAACTAAACATTCATTCAAGTGAAGTACGTCAAAGTATTACTTACATTAGATTGAGTGATAACTCAAGTGAATAACATCACTTGTATTACCCCTTTAGTTTAATTATAAGTCACTCTCGACTATTTTGACTTGTGTCCCACGCTATAATTTCCAATAAAAGCAATCCTCTGAAATACCAAATTTCTAAATTTTTATTTTCTTAAAACGGTAAAATGATAACAGGAATGTTTACGACAGTCTAAAAGTAAATGATGATGCGATGCTTCCTGTTATAATTTTCTGCTTGTTTAATGTGTTAATAATCACATACTTCCATTTTTATTTTCATAATCACTTAACATATTTTACTTATTTTGTGCATGACCTTTGTTTTTTGACTGTAAGGCTCGTCTTCAAAGTCCTAACCTAAACGGTCTCATATGGGGGCCTTAAGGAAATTTTAAAAGGTCTTAAGAAACATTTTAAGTTGTTTTAATAAAATTATTTAAAATATCTTAAGAAACCTTTCAAGATGGAAACCCTTTAAGGGTCCTAAGAGATCCTTAAAGAGATCTTAAGGAACCCTTAAATAGGTGTTATGAAATCCTTAAAAGAGAACTTTAGAACCCTTAAAGAGGTCTTTAAGAACATAAAGGGGTTTTAATAAACCCTTGAAGAGTTGTTTAGAACTCTTGAAGAGGTCTTAAGGATCATTTAAAGAAGTTGTAAGGAGCCCTTTAAAATGCCTTGAGAAACTTGTGGACAGGCTTAAGAAACTTTTGGACAGGTTCCCTGGGTAACTATTTAAGGTACCCTTAAAAAGGTCTTAAGGGATTCTTAAACAGGTCCATATAAACCCTGAAACAGTTGTTAAGGACCCTTAAAGAGTTCTTTTGAGTTCTTTTGAACTCTTAAGGATGTCTTAAGAAACCTTTAAGGAAGTTTTAAGCTACTCTTCCAGATGCGTTTAGAAACCCTTAAAAGATCTTAAAGAAACCCTTAATAAAGTCTTAAGGAATCATAATGCAGGGCTAAAAAATCCTTACGAATGTTTTAAAAACCAATTAAGAGGTCTAAAGGAATCTCTAAAGAGGTTTTAACAAAGCCTTAAATTGGTCTAAGAACCTCTAAGACGTCTTAAGGAACCATACAAGAGGTTAAGAAGCCCTTCAAGAGCTTTAATGGCCCCTCTCGTTGATATCTTATGAAACCCTTAACGTCTCTATGTGGAATAGGTTTAGTTAGTATCCTTGAATTGAGACTTAGATTTGAGTATTGGGTTTGCTGTTTAATTTCATAATACATATGTGGGAACCAATGGATTTTTGGCAGTTTTATAGCACCGCTTTTGCTTTAATTTTCGGCTTTGATGTTATAAGGCGATACTCTCAAAAACCTTACTTAAGTTAACGTGATGACTTAAGATTTTTACTTGTCTTCATTTATACCGTAGGTTTATAGGAAAAGTATTGTGTTTGCGAAAAATCCGAAAACGAGATGTCACCGGAATTATCCGTTTCAGGTGTTTCTAAAACCTCCTAAGTGGTTTTTACCAAGTTGTCTGTCTGTATGTGTGTCTGTTATCATCGTAGCTTTAGAAGAACTTGATATTTATTTATTACATTATTAGTTTATACATACATACTATAAATAAGTCATAAAGTTTGACAAAATTTAGACACTTAACAATTTTTGATTATTAACTTCAGAGCCTCAAAAAAGGTAATCCTTAAACTCCCAGTGTATTTATGCTAGAGAGTTGAAACTTTGTACAAAAATCAGTCTTACCACTGTAGTTGTGCTATTTGGAAAAAAATAATTTAAGACGTCTTAAACCCTCAATAATGATAGCAAAAATGTCGAAAAATCATAAAACGCAAAAACATGATGCGATCTGATAGAAATTTAGCAATAACATATGTGCTAAGTTTCATCTCATTAACAGCATTAGTTCAAATTTTATCAAATGGCCTTAAAAAAATCGGAAAATAATTGGGTACAGGTGTATACCATCACGTAATAAATAAGTACACTAAGTTTTATTTCAAAATAACAAGTATATTTATGATTTTTATTGGATAAAAAAAGTTGAGCTGCATCGAGCATGGTCAGTGCCTGGATTGGTGACCGCTGAGATCGAAACGAATGTATTTACTATCTGAGGATTTGCAGTATACATTTGACTAATTGTATATTCTAAGGACGAGCGAAGCGAGTCCGAAGTAGGGAGGATTAGCTTAACGAATCCGATGTGATGGGGAAGAGTTCCGAGGTACCCCGTACCCGATTTATTTTAAATATATAAAAATAATTAAGTAGCTGGAAGTGTCACATTTCCAGGCTTCGGGCCCGCTATGCAAACAACTTCATTTTGAATTTGTTTTTTATGAAAACTCGCCTAAATCACTTCACTATGCGACATGAGGGCTGTTATATTCCTTTACTTCTTAGTCATATACATATTTACTCTTGTAAATACATTTTTATATAAACTGTTTTTAAGTAACAGTTTACATAAAATGTACTATATTTTTAAGTTGTATTTTATTGACAATTACTATTTCATTGCATTTATCACGTAATAAATTTAACTTATACTTAGGTGTATTAATAGCTCAGTACAGCTATTATTAACCCCAATCCTTACATTCTAAATACTTATTTGCTTTAGCGATAAAATCTTTTTGACTCTAAATAACAATTTGTTTAATGCAGCTATTAAACATTGCACATGGATTGTAATTTCAGTGTACATTTTTTGAACTTTATTATTCTATGCATTGCTTAATTTTTAATTAAAATTGCACAAGATTTAGTGTACTGATTTTGTGTGATTTGCGTTGTCATGTTCATAGAGTGCCACTGAGTTTTGTAGACCAAGAGCCCAAGGGTGTTTTCTTAATAAAAAACGTAATACTTTAAACCATGATTAATTTATCGTTTACATTTTGCTTATTACCTATCGATTATTATCTGCCTCCGTGGCCGTGATCGTAAAGGCGTTCGATTTCGGCACCGGAGGTCCGGGGTTCGCAGCCCGGGCTATGCTCTAAGATTTTATGAATAGTATTTGTATTAAAAAGATTTCGCCAACTTTAATTAATTCTTAGAGTGTAGTAGATGCTACCCACCTGAGGTGGTTCCCGCAGGGTGAATACCCTGATGGGCCGAAAGGCCCTAAAACGGGCATTTATTTATTTACCTATCGATTTGTGGCGGCAGAATTGTAAATCCGTAATAAGCAAAATGAAAAAGGATAAATTAATCTTAGTTAATCCAAGTAAAAGATAATCCAGTTTCAATTTATAAATAAATAAATATTATTATTATATTATTATTATTATTAGTTTAAAGTATTGCGTTTTTTATTGAGAAAACACCCCTGAGCTCTTGGTCTATTGGTAGAAATATTAATTTAGCACCCCAAATGTTTGTTTTAACTTCATGAATAACATAATAGTTTGACTAACTTAGTATTATTTCTTTTTCTCGTTTATAGGAAAAGTATTGTGTTCTCACTTTAATGTCGACACCGTAATCAAAGTGGTTTTAAGATCACCTGGGTGGTTTGTATAAAATTGTCTTGTATGTGTGTGTGTATGTGTGTGTGTGTGAGTTGAAACTTGGTACACAAATCAATATTTATGTGTTTATGTTTTTTATGAAAATAATATTTTTATGACGTAATATTAACCGTCATTAAAAGGTAATGACTCTGAAGAAATTTATTTACTTATAAATAATACAATAAGGGGCTGTTTATTAGCCGATTTTTACAGCTCCACAAATGTTAAAAATTTATAAAAAAATGATTAGACAGATTTGGCACGCGTATACTCATATATAGAGCTAACAAAAATGCTAAATTTCATTTTATTATCAGTATTACTTCAATTTTTTTTAAATACCTTTCCTTTATTAATTATCAATTGCACTCAATTATCAACTAAACTAATATTAAATTAATTGATAATATTAAAAGGTTAGAGACCACAGTATTAAAAATTATGAAGTTTTTTATGTGGAGCTGGTCTGAAAAATACTTAATATATAGTTAAAAGCTTGGTAAATTGATATTTTTAAACCAGTTTAAAAAAATCGGGTACGGGGTACCTCGAAACGTTTCCTCATTACATCGGATTCGCTACGCTCGTCCTCCCTACTTCGGACTCGCTTGGCTCGTTCTCAAATAGTAAATGCATCCGTTTCAATCTTAGTGGTCACGAATACACTGACCACACTCAATGCTGCTTCGTTTTTATGTTTCAACCAAACTCATGGATATACCTGTCGTATTGAAATGAAACTTAATTTCCTTATTTATTAGGTAAAGGTACACTTGTACTAAATTTAAACTCAACTGAATCATTTTCTGATTTTTTACAATTTTTTAAAAATCGTTCACAAGTCATTCGATAAAAATTTACCTAATGCTGATAGTGAGATGAAACTTGGCTCATATGTTAGTTTTATACATAGCCACATCCGTGTCTAAATACTTTGTTTACATTTACAAGGGTGAAACAAGATGGCTGCGCCCTTAAGAAAGTTTGAGCCAACTCCCTGGTGGACAAAATAAGAACTACAGAAGTCTGTTAGACATGCCTTGTCTGAAATCGCGTTTGTATCTCTCTCTACCTGGTTTATATGCATATTACTTTAGTCAAGGCTATAAGTTATTTTATACGTTTTCACTATAGTTTACAAATTTTATGTTTTAAATGCTCTAATTTGTATTAAAACCAAAAGAGGGTATTCAACTCTAAAAGTACTTTTACGTACCTTTTTTTACATGAAAGTTATTACTGTGTCTCGGGGTTTTTAAAAACATTTTTTTGGTTTAATATCTTCGTATGAATTAAGACATATTTCTTACCAGGCCTGACAAAGTAAATAGAAAACTATGAAAAATCTCACTTTAATGTGAGTTTCTTTTTGTTTTTCCTTCCTCTTAAACTCCTACACTCTTAAATGATTTCTAACATTTCTATAATCTCTATTTTCTGTACGCCTTCCTATACTCCATTTCATTACTAAGAAAACTGTCAAACACTTTTCACCAAGTTATTTGAAAGTTTTTTTTTCATGAAAAATGTGTCCCAGTTTTGTCGTAGAACAAAACAAGTTTTACGCTGAATGGAAACTCTTGCTGAAAATATATTTTTAATGCGTTATGAAGAGATTACTGGCTTTCTGTCCATAATGATATATTTCAAACAATGACAATTAAAAAAATAAATAAACTGGGAACAAAATTACAAACACAAATATGCGTCAGTATTTATACTGACCTTTGACATCATGGAGGTCCAGGCTTCGCATCCCATATTACGCTCTCAGTTTGTATAAGAGTATTTGTCAAACAAATTATTGTCAATTTTAGAATGGACTTAAAGCGTGCTCCTATAACCTGAGCTGCTTCTCGCAGAGGTCATCTCTGAGGAGCCGCTAGAAGCCGTGCTTTTCAAGAATGGTAAATTCCGTTACAATAAAATGATGCTTAATACCCGAGTTGAATTTATCTATTTATTAATTAAACAATTGGACAATCAAATTTATCTTCAATAGGTTATCTCCATAGCAGATTTATTTTATCTCTATTCTATTTATCATTTTCCATTCTTTTCACCTCCTCGTATTTCCGCATCCAAATTCTTTAACTAAATTTTTGGTATTTTTTTAACTGTAATTAAATTGTTAAAAGTCGTCATTTCGATTAAAAAACTTTATTTGCCATCTCAAAATGTATCAGAAATTTTCTATCTCCTTTAATAGAATGAAAAGCATTGTATTAAAAATTGTTTTATATTTATTTAAAAATTAATTACTTCAATCAAACTTAATTAAAATTAAATACTTTATACAGAATTAATTAAAATTCATTTTTTAATCAGAATTAATTGAATTTTTTCAAAAAATAGAGAGAAAAAAAAATTAATTTATATTCTTAAAATTCATATTTCAAATAATTTTTCCGTTTTATCCATTTACGGAATGTAAATGTGGAATAAAATTTACGGAAAAGTTTTAAACTATGTTGGTTCTGGAAATATGTATCACTAACTACTCAAGTGTTTGTCATGCCTTATTCAGTTTTAATGATACCAAAGTTTTTATGTATTAAGAAGTTTTCTCTTACGAATGTGTTTAAATGATAAAGATAAATTTAAACTTAAAACAGTTTCTTAAGTAGAGTTTAATTTACTTATTTTTTTATTTTCTTTATGATAATTCTTCGTATATATAGTATTTAATGTATTTTAATGAGTGCTTTTATTAGAGATGTTTGGGAAATATATTCAGTTTTTAATTCATATATTTTGCAATCAGTACCTGGGATTAACGCGAATTACAAAAAGGTTTTACTTGTATGTATTTGTAGTATTAGCATTGTCTTTTTACTATTCTTCATTTGTAGGTGTATAGGAAAAGTATCTGCCTCCGTAGCCGCGGTCGTGTAGTACTGGACTTCGGCACCGGAGGTCCGGAGTTCACAGCCCGGATTATGCTCTAAGTTTTTATGGATAGAATTTGATGTGAAAAGATTTCGCCAACTTTAGTTTTACTTTGAGAATAGTAGATGTGACACACCTGAGGTTGTTCCCGCTGGTCGAATACCCTGAAGGGCCGAAAGGCCCTATAATGGGCATTATTATTATTATTATTATATATATAGGAAAAGTATTGTGATTGCAAAAAAATCCGAAACTGAATGTGTCTATGTCTGTCTATGTGTGTGTGTGTGTGTGATATCGTCGTATCTCCTATAGTGTATGTATGCTAGAGAGTTGAAACTTAGTAAAAAAATCAATACTTAGATCTAGTTGTGCTATCCGGGTAGTATTTTTTTATGGCTTCGTTCGTTAACCTGCTTTTTAATGGCTCAGGAAAATTTTTATAAATTCATAATGCACGGACCGATTTCTTGATCAGTTTGAGATATGGCACGCATGTAGTCATACATAAGACAAATGACTGCGCCAAATTTCATCTCATTTTCAGCATTAGTTCAAATTTTATTGAATAACTTGTATACGTTTTTTTAAAAAATTTAAATTAACCAATTGAGTTGAAATTAGTGCAAGCGTATTTCATTACGTAATGAATAAGTATTCTAAGTTTCGTTTCAATATGACTAGTATATCTATGACTTGTGTTAGATCAAAAAAGTTAGGCAGAATCGAGCATGGTCTGTCCCTGGATGGACTTGACCATCAAGTATGAGTATGTTGACTACGGGGAATAAAAATACTATCTAAGGACGATACTATCTAAGTGTGAGGACATGTTGCAAAATAAATTTAACGATTTGTGTGTTCTGAGGACGAGCGTAACGAATCCAATGGGATGGGGAAAAGTTCCGAGGTACCAAATTTTTACTTTTCCTCATTTATACTGTACTACTCATTTATAGGAAGAGTATTGTGTTTGCAAAAAATCCAAAACCGGGTTGAAACCGGAATTATCCGTTTCAGGTGTTTTAAAGGCCTCCTTAGTGGTTTTCACAAAGTTGTCTGTCTGTATGTGTGTGTGTGTCTGTTATTATTGTAGCTCCTAGTGTATTCATGCTAAAGAGTTGAAACTCGTACAAAAATCAGTCTTCGGCTCTAGTTGTGCTATTCGGGAAATAATTTATTTATGGCGTCATTAAGCCGCAATAATGACCCAGTAAAAATTTCGGAAAATCATAGAACGCGGAAAAATTATGCGATCGGATTAAGATTTAGCGCGCATGTATCCATGTAAGACTAACTTATATTTTAAGTTTTATCTTATTATCAGCTTTATTTCAATTATTATTAGATGTCTTATGTAAGATTTTTAAAAAATGTAAAAAAATCAGAAAATAATCAAACTGAGCTGAAATTTGGTACAAGTATAAACCTTAACGTTATAAATATGTACACTAATTTTAAAGTTTACGTTTCGTTTCAATACGACAAGTGTATCCATGATTTTGTTGGATCATAAAAATTAATCAGCATTGAGCGTGGTCAGTTCGGTATGGGTGACCGCTGTGAATGAAACGGATTCATTTACTATCTGACGAGCGAAGTGAGCCCGAAGCCGGGAGGATCAGCGTAGAGAATCTGATGTAATAAGAATAAGTTCCGGGGTACCCCGTACCCGTTTTTCTTTAAATCTATATTTAAAGAAACAGATTTTCTTGATCCTTCTTTAAAAGTTAAAATATTTTCCTTTTTAAGACCAGTAATGCGATTTTCTTACTTCTTCTTTTATAAAAGGATTCTTCCGTAATACCGTAATTCTTTTACTGGACTTAATTGACTTAATTTTATATTTAACTATTGAAGTAGTTAAGTTTTACTTAAATTAAATTCTTTAGATTTTAAATAATTTTATTGGAGCTATATTGAATATACTTAAAAATATTATAATTATAAGATGAGAGTGAACAGTTCCCATAGTCAAGGGTGTCTACATGATATTTACATGCTCGCTCTGTCAGTGTGTGCGTCTAGTCTATAGAACGTTTGTTTGAAAACTCAATTGAAATTTATATTACAAAATATGTACATACAAATAATTTATGTAATAAAAGGCATAAAATGGCATAAAAAAGGTTTTATGTGAAAGTTTTTATTATTATTTTCTTTAAGTATATATATATATATATATATATATATATATATATAAATATATATATATATATATATATATATATATATATATATATATATATATATATATATATATATATATATATATATATATATATATATATATATATATATATAATATATATATATATATATATATATTATATATATATATATATATATAATATATACATATATATTATATACGTTCGTGTGTGTGTGTATGTATATATTAGTATGATTTTTAAAGTATGTTTTTAAGGAAAAGTCATGATGAAGAATAATTCTGAATTTTTTTAGGGGAATAACATGATTTTATATGTAGTTTGTTCTTGGAATCAATTATTTTCAATGTTTTTTTAATATAACTTGGTAAATTGTGTTTTTTGCTTTGTTGGACTAACCCTTTGTTTTTGTGTGTTTTTTTCTGCTATCGTAATTAAAGTTGAGAGACAAAGTAGCGGCGGGTCTAGCGCAGCTAGGAAAGAGAGCAGAGCGAGGCGAACGCAGCGTAGAGTTACACACAACGAGAAGCGGTATCATTCAGGTCAGGAGATACCCAAGCATGCTCATCCATAGTTTTCTTGCATCCTTTATTCGTTTTGAATTTCTGTATATATTTGTTTAAAATGGTGTATTTTGCGACCGTAAAAATAAATATATTAAATAAATAAAATAGATATAAAATTAATTAAAAAAAATATTAAAATAAAATATTAGTAATAACTGAAAAACAATAAATACAAAATAACAAATAATTAAAATAATACAAGTTTAATGTATATATAAGTTTAAAAGCTCAATAAATCCCTTGGGATAATACAAAATAACAAATAAATCAAAAAATCCTTTGGAGTGATAATACAAAATAACAAATAAATCAAAAAATCCTTTGGAGTGATAATACAAAATAACAAATAAATCAAAATATCCTTTGGAGTGATAATACAAAATAACAAATAAATCAAAAAATCCTTTGGAGTGATAATACAAAATAACAAATAAATCAAAAAATCCTTTGGAGTGATAATACAAAATAACAAATAAATAAAATAATACAAGTTTAATACATATATAAGTTTAAAAGCTCAAGAAATTCTTTGGAGTGATAATACAAAATAACAAATAAATCAAAAAATCCTTTGGAGTGATAATACAAAATAACAAATAAATAAAATAATACAAGTTTAATACATATATAAGTTTGAAAGCTCAAGAAATCCTTTGGAGTGATAATACAAAAGTTTTCTGCAATACTAAAATATCCCTGAATTCCAAAATAAATTATTTTTTTAGAAGAATCTAACATTAAATAATGTTAAAATTAATATCACAAATGTTTTCTATGTTAGTTTATGTCAAACCCATTAAAAAATGTTCATTTGAATTATAATTTGAATGAGTGGGGGTTCTCTCTGATCATACAAATAACCACTTAATAGAACTAAAATTTTCAATCCAATATAAAACTTATTATACATCTAAATTACCTTAGCTTTATTGCTAATTTGCATTTTAAATTAATTTAATTTGCATTAATATTTATTTAATTTTATGCCCTTTAATTTATATTAATATTTATTTATTTTTATGGCCAAAACACATTTATTGCCTGGCAATTGGAATTGCTCTGGCTGCGTTGAATTGTATTATTGGCTTTTTTTATATCATTGGCTTGACATTTTGGCTTTTTTTTTGGCTGTAATTAGTTTTTAGTTGGTTAATTTTATTTGTATTTTTGAACTTTTGTTTGGTGGTGTAGTTTTCTTTTTAGATTTTTTTCCTAGTGCTTGATTTAGTTGTGAATGCCTATATAAGTGATCCATTTATTTATTTAGTTAGCAACAGTGATTTCAGAGACAAAAAATTGAAAACAAAGTGATTTTAAATATTTTGTGATCAAATATATTCTTTGCAAATTTAACACAAAGGTTATTAATATTTGTTATTAATAAAATTGAAAAGCTCTGTATAAGTGTTTACGTTTATTCATATAGGTTTTACTTGATTATAAATCAGGTTATATAGATAGGGGTTTATTACCTCAATGACTTGTTTTGTGTTAAAACTTAAAAACAATAGACTATATAGAGCAAAAGAGCTGCTTAATCCTTTCTAAATACCGTAGTAGAGGTAGCTTTAGCTATAGAGTACTATACTCAATTTGAACCACATAATAAACTCAACGATGGCTTTAAATAACAATATGTTGATAGTACTTTATATTTATTTAAAGTACTAAATAAATAAATAATAAATATATATATATATATATATATATATATATATATTATATATATATATATATATATATATAATATAATATATTATATTAAAATATAGTAATAAATTATATTATTTATATTATATTTTATATTATATTACTTTATATTTATCAGATATTTTTCTCAATGTTTTCATTGGTTTATTTTTCATGAGTTGTATTTTCCTTAAGTTTTTCATGAAGCTTAATAGTGAAGATAACAAAGAGAGTAGAATTAAAAACTTTATCAAGTATGAATGAATAAAACTTAAACGTCTGACTAAACGAGTAAAAAATAATTTGACGTACGAATTATAAGTATAAGCGAGAACTTCATATTTATGTTCTTAGAAATATGGTAGCAGTTAAAAATCACATTGTTTTTTGATTAATACATTTTTACTAATCACGGCATAGTTTTTGTTTTAGCGAATTTTCATTATGAAAATGATGCTTATGAGGTTGTTCGGATGACGGAATTTTTAAACAAATTTACATTGCTAAAATATTATTTAGTACAAATATAATTAAAGAATATTTAAAAAATAAAATAAATTTTTAAGAATGTTTAAAAAATAAATAATAAATTTTTAAGAATGTTTAAAAAATAAAATAATAAACTTCTTTGATAAAAAAAAAAGAAAAAGAAGACGAGCAATGAAAACCATGAGAAAAATCCTGTCAGTAGGTTGAGTTTTATTGGTGTCTGAATTTTATGTTTATAACTTTAATAAACTTATAAACATGGTTTAAAAGTTTTTTCCGCATTTCTAAGGAAAATTAGTTGGGATTGAGGTCATTGTTGGTGAGAGAAGAACGAAGGGGGGGGGATGGACTTTCTGATTAAGTTTTGTATATATTATATCTCAACAAAAACTTATTCGAGTAAAAAAAAGGAGCCAAGTCTAGCGTAAAAAGTTGTGAGATTATTAAATAAGCCAAGTCAAAAGTTCCTAATTATGCTTATAAATAAATATGCGATGTTTTGGCGGTTTCACATTGTGACTTGGCCATTACGCAGCACACATAGAAGTGCATTGTGCGGTTATTAATTAGGCTGAATGTATTTTTATAATGTATATCTACTGTCTACACTCTATACTAGACCTTTAGTACTACACTACCTTAAGCTGCGTAATGGCCAAGTCACAAAATGAATCCACCAAGACCTCATATATGTACAAGCATTATTAGGAACTTTTGACTTGGCTGATCCAACGATCTCTCAACTTTTTACGCTAGAGTTCGTTCCTTTTTTTACACGCACGTGTTTTTGTTGGGATTTCATTGCTTTTTGTTTGTATGAAACTTATGCCTGACTAAAATGCGCCGAGAAATATTATTAATTAGTTTTAGTATAATACACCATTAATTTATTACTAAACAGCACCAATTTCTTTTATTAAATATTAGATAGGTAAATTGCGTAAAATATTGTGTTATGTTCTTTTAAAAAAACTCAATGTACTTAGTTTAAAGTTCTCTACCAGGTAGCGCTAGTTGTCTTAATTTTTCTTTATTCGTGAAATTAAGGTTAGGATTACCTTTCAACTTAGGTTGAAAATATTATGCAGAATATGTTTTTGATAATTTTTACATCAACATTTATCAAATTTCAAGTGACTTAGATGGCTAGAAGTGCCTTAGAATTTTGATGAGTGAGTAAGTTTCTAAACTGCCTAACTTTGAGTCTCCATATCTCATTAACTTTAAATGGCGAAGAGATAAAATTTAGTAGAATTGGTCAGGTCAACAAGATCTTTTAGTTGCTATTGAAATTATATTTTTTATGTCCCTAATAAAAAGATACGAAGGGGTGAAAATAGCTTCGATATGCTACCAGTAAAGGATGTTATGACAATGATTGCTAGACTTGGCGGGGGCACTGCCGTGCTCCCAGATTTAAAGCTTGTTATAGATACGGCTAAGATTTCTTTCTATTTTTTTTTAATTAAATTATTTTAAACATAAGTTAATGATAATTGCTTTATTTCTTTCTCCGTATATTTTCATTCTCTATATTCGTTCTCTCTTGATTTTCAAATATAAATATGAACCATGTGTTTTAAATGTTTTACAAATAATACAAAACTATGGCGGGAAAAGATTTTTTTTTCATTTTTTTGCTATTAATAATCATACCTACACGGTAAAAATTATAAATGATACATTTTTCTTCTAGTCTGAGTCTGAGCTTGTTGTTTCTATTTTATTTTAGTTTATCAGTTGACTCCTTTGTTATTTAGTTTTCCCTTGTTTTGTTAATTTTTTGTTTTTTCCTTGTATTTCTATTGAATTTTAGTTCGATCGATTGGTTTTGTTTTGATGTTATCTCAACATCTTTATTTCCCTTCAACTCTTTGTCAATATTTTACTCTTTGGTTTGTGTTGTAGTAAATGAAGTGTTTTATACTTTGTGTTTTATTTTGTTGAAAAATGTGTGATTTTTTATTGTTGTAGAATATGTGTGATCTTTAGTTTGTGTTTTATATTGAAAAGAGTAAGTGTTTTATAGATTGGGTTTTACGTTGTACAGATAGTGTTTTACTTAAAGAAGCGTTTCATACTTCGTATTTTTCGTAGTTTTTTCACATTTTTTATTTATGTCGATACAGATAGCCTTTTATGTGTTAGTATGTTGTTTAAATTTTTTAAAACATACAGTTAGAGTCTATTTTTTAAACATTTTACTCACGAAATACTCTAATTAACTTGCAAAACTTATTATTACCCGTGACGTATATATCAATTTTCTTTAATACTCTTCTGCTTGCCAAAGGAAAAAATACTTTTGTCATTCATTCACTCCATGTCTCCAGAATGACGCAAACTTCTTAGATTCATAAGTTTCATAGCATTGCTTGATTGCTCGTTGAGTATCAAATTCTGATCAGTCCAGTCTTTTCTGATTTTATATTTGGCAAAAGTGTAACGACGCTGGACACAACCTACATGACTTTATATAATGCTTACTCCAAATTTGGTGGTATTCTAATTTAAATTGTGTACAACCAAATTGCTGAGCTCGAAAATAGGAGATGTCTTAGGTCACAATCGCAAATAAACATAATCAAGTAAAAACAAGAGAACGAGCTGAGACCCTACGTCTCAGATACGATTTTGTAAAATAAAATCGTATCTATTTGGTATTTTGTTATAGAATCGGCACTGGATTATCAAATGCAGTGCCGATTCTATAACAAAATACCAAATAGATACGATTTTATTTTACAAAATCGTATCTGAGACGTAGGGTCTCAGTGGAGACCCTCTGGTCTTGAGGAGTTGAGTGATATTTCTATTTTTACTTTTCCTCATTTATACCGTAGGTATATAGGAAAAGTATTGTGTTTGTAAAAAAAACCGAAACCGGGATGAAACCGGAATGATCCGTTTCAGACGTTTTTAAAGCCTCCTGAGTGGTTTTTGCAAAGTTGTCTATCTGTATGAGTGTGTGTATGTGGTTATGTGTGTGTGTGTGTGTGTCTGTTATCATCGTAGCGCCCAGTGTAGCTATCCTACAGAGTTGAAATGTTGTACATAAATCAGTCTACCACTGTAGTTGTGCTATTTGGAAAATATTTTTTATGGCGTCATTAACCCGCTATAATGACTCAGCAAAAATTAAAAAAAAAACATAAAATGCAGAAAATGATGCGATGGGATTGAGATGTAGCATGCATCTGACTATGTATAAGACTTTGCGAGCTATGTATAAATCAGAGAGCATTGAGCGTCAGTGCTGTATGGGTGACCGCTGATTATGATACGGATGCATTAACTATATGAAGACGAGCGAAGCGAGTCTGAAGGCATGTTGCAGTATACATTTAGAGAACTGTATTCCTGAGGACGAGCAAAGCGAGCTTGAAGCAGGGAGAATGAGCGTAGCGAATCACATGTAATGAGAAAAAGTTCCGAGGTTCCGAATTTTTACTAATATCTTTAGTGATGCATTGTAATCACATAAATTATTCGGAGCAATCAGTGTTGCCAATAATTTATGTGATTCTTTGTTCTTTAAATACACAACATTATGACTTTATTAACCAATTTACTCCACTATCCTTTTACAAATAAAAAGTGTTGTCTATATTTAATTCCTGTAAAATACCAAAATTTATTAATAGAAGACAATGAGGAAATTTAATAATAAATTCTTATATATCCTACGAATAAAAATAAGATAAATAATACAAAAACCAGAGTGCTGAAGCAAACTTTTATTTATAATTTATCTCAACACAAGTTTTGAAAACATTACACTTATAGCTTGAAATTTTTCTTCGAACTTGCCTTTCAAATTTAATAAGGAAAACTCCCGCCATTTTTATCCTCAACTTTTTTGTTTGTTTTTACTCGGAAAATAGCTTTTTCCTCCAAAAATTTGTTCCATGGAAGTTTTATTAAAAGTGTCAAAAACATGATTAAATTTCTCCTAAAAATAATTCATACTATGTGGATTTTTCACACAATATTTTTAATTATTTATTATTTTTTAAAATAAAATATTCCAAAAAAAAGTTATCATTAATTGAATTAAATTATTTATTTAAAACTTTTAAATTTTATAAAATAGAAAACAACTTAAACAACTTTGGATAAATTATTTAATTTATTTAAAGTTAATTTTTGATACTTTTAAGTTTCGTATATATTTATTTTTTAATTATATCTTAATTTTTATGATTTAATATTATTTTTAGGGTGAGATTTATAAAGTTTATTTAGTTTCATAAAGGGTTTAGCTTTAGATCTAATTATTAACAATTTGGCATCTCTAACGCTATATTATTCTCTACAGCTTGTTAGTTATAATCTCTTAGCAAGACTCAACAGAATTTTAAATTTTGATAGTTATAAATAAAATAAAATTGGTGTAAAATTTTGGAAAGTTATTTTTGAAATTCTTGCTAAACTAATCGTCTAGGGAGCTTGGGTAATTTTATCCCCCCGCTACCATCTTCAGCTTGTTAGTTTTAATCCTTCTGCCAGACTCGGCAGCAAAATTCTCTAAATAACATTTAGGAGGCATTTATAAAAACAAACCAAATACATATATCAATTTCATATCCAAGATCATCTCAAGCAATAAATAACAAGTATATTTGAAAATAAAAACTACACGTTTGAATCGTGTTGCTTTTTTTTTAAGTATGATGGCATTAAGGGTTATCCACTTAATGGATAACCCTTAAAGCGGGGTACCGCTTAGAACCCAAATATTTCTGATTCTAAGCAAAATAGCGATTTTTTTACAACGATACTATTCTCTGCTAATTAATATTCCGTTTATTTTGGGACTTCTCTTGTTTCAATGTTTTTTAATAATAAATTGCTGGTTTGCAATGTTATCGTCAGTCGACATAGTTTTAAAGATACGCTTCTATTTTTTCATTAAATTTAGATTCGGGGTAATGTCCAGAATATAAAGATTTAAATACTCAATTTTTAATATCTTCATTTTAATAAAATTTACCCTTTTTTGGTAGACGATTCTCAAGTTTGTTTTCGAGGTAAAAACATTTTCTTTGTTTCTAGATTATTACAGGATTCTTTTCTTGACTTGTTCTACTCTAAACTTTAGAGAAATGACATGAAAAAAGTTAATTTTTTTAAAATAAAAAAAAAATTGTTTATAAGTGCTGTTTTAACAGCACTTTTTTAATTTTTTCTTTTTATTTTACGAAATCTAAATTTCAAATGATACTTGCCATTATATTCTAAAATTAGTAAGAACTGGAAGCACAGCCTGGGTCGGGATCGTTGGACATCTAGTGTAAAACGAAGGCACAAGCTTCCTGTACGAGGAAACTTGTTAGTCCATTGAATAAATTTAATGTAGGAATCAGTTAATTGAAATCATTAACTGACTTTTCTTTAATCTTTTAAACTAATTAAACCCTTAGTTTTCAATGTGTGTTTATTTTAAACTTGTTTTTAATCGAAATTTTCTTTACACGTTTCGATTTATTTATTATTTTCGCATTTTTTTAAACCTTGTAAATATATTTAGGAGGGAGCCGAGGAAGCAGTGGTTCGTGTAGCCCCAACACCAAAGCCAGGCGGCGCGGTAATAGAAAACTAACCAGAAACGAAAGCAGATACCATTCAGGTTAGTAGAATAAAAAAAATCATCAAACGTTTCATAACTAATCGTTCTTCCTTCAAAACTTCTGTCTGCTTCTTCTTCACAATATGGTTGCATTGGTTGTCACCACGTTACGGTTGTCGCTTTGTCTTGTGCTTAGAGTGGGGGAACTGTGTTGGTTATTCTTTTTACCGCTAGGTTTCGCTAGTGTGCTCTTGTACTTTTCTCTTGTTTCTTGTCTTTATTCTTCTTTGGTGAAGGTTAATCACACTTTTTGTCTTTTGTCTTCTTCTTTTATCACAAAATTCATGAAAATTTCTTTATAATTAATTAAATTATAATTCAACTTATTATAATTAATTTGTTTTAATATTATTAACATAACTGTTACCAAATCTACTTCATTATTTCATAATCTTTTTTAATTACCTAGAATAATTAAAAACTTTTAACATATTTGGCAAGTTTATAAATCTATAATTATTAATACTTGATTAAAACATTAACCATTTTTCATTTGTAAATAATAATTATAATTAAAATTGAATTTTAATTATTTTTAAGTTTTTTCTAAAAATGTTTAATATATTTTGTGTGTGCATTATATGTGATTAAATTTATATTTGTTTGATTTTTAGTAACATTCATAACAATTTTAGTTATTAATTAATTGATATTAACCTGTGATCTTACTTTGCAAAAATTATTTACCTACTTCCGGCTAAAGCTAAAATATATTAATTTATATGTATTTGAATAACTTAATTGATTTGATAGTTAATAAGTTCAGGATAATTAGCTCAGTTTCACCGGTATTGGTTACTTTGTGCGAATTTCCGAAGGAAAACTCATTTATTTGATTTTTTTACCTACTGCTTCCGTAATTGAACAAAAATTCAGTTTTTCTGTATGTATGTGTACAGACACACACAGTGTCTTTATGTATGTATACAGACACACACAGTAACTTTAAGTATGTATAAAGACACACACAGTGTCTTTATGTATGTATACAGACACACACAGTGTGTCTACGTGTGTATACATTCATACAAATTGAATTTATGTTTGATTTTCGGTAGCTGTAGATAATTAAAAAATCTCATTAACACTTTTTCCTTTAGAATTTCACGAAAAGTGTTGACATTTGTGTATTACATACACACATAAAGGAAACTGTATGTATAAATACAGATATATAGACACTGTATGTATAAATACGAACAAATAGACACTGTATGTATAAATACGAACATATAGACACTGTATGTATAAATACAGATATATAGACACTGTATGTATAAATACAGAGTTATAGACACTGTATGTATAAATACAGACATATAGAAACTATATGTATAAATGTAGATATATAGACACTGTGTGTATAAATTCAGATATATAGACACTGTATGTATAAATACGAACAAATAGACACTGTATGTATAAATACGAACATATAGACACTGTATGTATAAATATAGATATATAGACACTGTATGTTTAAATACAGACTTATAGACACTGTATGTATAAATACAGACATATAGAAACTGTATGTATAAATGTAGATATATAGACACTGTGTGTATAAATTCAGATATATAGACACTGTATGTATAAATACAGACACAGTGTCTTTATGAATACATATATACATACAAACACTGTATGTATACATTCATACAGACAAAGATTAAAATCAGTCGTTTCAAGTAATAATAAGATTGAATCAAAATCATTTTTTAACCAAAAATCGAAGTTTTCTTACTTGTTCTATCTTTATATTACTTATTATCTTAATATAAAGAACTTGTTTTTACACTATAATAATCCGTTTTTGGTGTCTTTAAGTTTTAATGTGTGTTTGTGTGTGTGAATCCTTATCAAGCCTGACCTTTAACTACGTTTGTAGTAGAGTTGAAACAGGATTAAAATGGGCGCAGTTTTGCTGACTGAAAAATAAAAAGTTCTGGACTTCAGTAACACATTTTGCTGAGTCATTCAACATTTTAAGAACTCATTAAAATGAAAAATTCAATGTAATATATAGAGTTCATAAAATATTAATGTCTTAACAAAGATTTTTTCTCAATAAGGGATGACAATAAATTTTGATAAAAGGGTACGAAAATAGAGATAAGAAATATTCACTGCTAATAAATTTGTTGGCTCGTTGTAGAGTTAAGAAATGGGGCAGCGGACCGTGCTGGTATACTTTGTTGGTTATAAAAACCTTGTGTCCTTTATAGAGGACCCCAATGAGCCCTTACTGTAAAGAGTCTTACACAGGGTTTACGTTTTTGTATGGTTGCCTTTGAATTTATGCCTGACACTTTTATACACCTGCTCAGGTTTACATTTATTTCATACTCGAGAAATGTTTACGAGTAAAGAAATTTCAAAATACATCAGAAGTTTCTTGATTTTTTTAGAGAGTCACCCGTGGTGTAGTGGTGAAGGTACGCGGCCAATACACAGAATGAATGGACTTCAATCAAGTAGTCATGGGTTCAATCCCAGCACGGGCCTCTAGGATTTTTATGAGAGGGATTTTTATGATAAAAATTCTGCGTACCACGGTCCTTCTAAAGGGACGTAAAGCCGGTGGTCTCGAGCCTGTGCGTTGTCAGGTACTCGTTAAAGATCCCTTACCCTAAATGAAACTGGGTGTAGGCAAAATTTAGGACCCTCATTGTGGATTCATTATAATACTATACTGTTTCTGCCTTGTAGTTTAAAGTGTGTGGAGGTTTGGTTTAACAGTAAGAGCACGTGTTGTTCCCAGTTTTCACTGGACTAAAAGAGTCAGTGAAAATATGTATGATTGCTTGAAAAAGCATGAGAGGAACCATAGAAATTCACGGCTCTTTTGTCTAGATTAGATGTAATATACCTACACTTGTGTATGTAATATACACTTGAAGTGTATATTACATACACTTTTAATTGTATGTAATATACTCTACAATTAAAAGGAGTAGAACACTATCTTAGGGAGCTGGCAAAAAGGGCCCAACAACGTGGCCTACTTGCCTGGTAGTTACTACCACTCCCCCCATATTACTACTACTACTTGATTTTTGGGCTCTACATGTACTGTGACTCTAAATAGACATTATGCGGAGACGTGGACACTTAAAGATTTAATTGGGTGTGTATTTTTTAGTGAATTTCTAAAAGAAAAATAAGTTAATTTTATTAAAGGTATGTGGAAAATTCTGTGTTCGCTTTGAATATCCGAGATATCTCCTGAATTATCTTTTTCAGGTGTTCTTAAATCCTCTTAAATGGTTTTGAACATAGAGCTATTTATACTAGACAGGGCATAGTCTATCTCGATACATTGTGAAGCCTGAAACATTTTTATGGGGCTCTCAGGGGCTTTGTGTAACCTTATTTAAACTTCCTTTAAGAGTGAGTGAAGGTTATCTTTCTTAGAAATCCCCTAATAAAAGATATTTTCCTGTGGATGGTAATTAGCAGCAATAAAAGTGTTTAGATTTAAATACGGCTCGAGATTATAGGTTTCGTCATTACGTTTTTGTAGCTACGAATCCAGGCTCTGCTTTTGAACCAAAGCTATCGCTCAGCCAGAATTTTGTTATAATTTAGCTTGTTTTAATTTGTTTAATATTGTTGCATAACTATTGGTGAGTTGTCAATTTCAACAAGTAAATTATACACTAAATTTGCTCCGTCAATAATACTGCATCTAACATACGATGCTTTTGAATCTTTTTGCCTATAAAATGATTTGTTATTGGTTGTATATAATTTTTACAATACATTACGACTGTATGTATTTATCGTTTAAATTGCTTTATTTTAATATGCTTGATTTAGTAATGACTTTATTGTTATTCATAACAACAAACAACATTCTTTGTGTTGTTTTTAATAAAACGGAAACTATGTTTTTACCAATTTTGTCTTATAGGTTTCTTTATCGCTAAAGGAATGTCAGGTTAATGTGTCGGCTTAGTGCGTAGGTTGTCGCTAACGTTACTTGTTGCGCTAAAGTTTACTTGTTCCTTTCTGTGTTATATTTAAAGTGTTTTAAGATTTCGCGATACTTTTAATTTTTTCTTGTTTGTAGTATTCTTTGGCTATTAAAGACTAAAGGGTGGAAGTAACAAAATCATTTTCAAAGAATATCAATTAAAACTAGATGAAAATGGTTTTGTCCGCTCAAGACTTTGGCCCGTATTCAAAGACGTTTTCCTAACATTTTCCTAACATTCTCTTTAAGGAGACCTAACATGTTCCTTAACTTGACCTAAAACTAGTCAAAATGTACAGCATTTCCTATACTCACACCTAAAAGAAGCGTTTAGGCCTCCTTAAGGAACCCTTAAGGAGAAAGTTAGGAAAATGTTAGGAAAAAGTTAGGAAAATGTCTTTGAATACGGGCCTTTATTTTGATGTTATGACGTTTTTCAACAAAATTAAGGTATGCAACTTATAGTGAAAGCTATGGTGGTTGTGACCAAGAAACTGTTCTTGAGATTTTCCAGGTGACTTATCTGTTTCCAGGTGACTTTTCTTTTTCCAGGTGACTGCCTTTTTCTAGGCGACTTCCTTTTTGCCAGGTGACTTCTTTTTTTCAGGTGACTTATCTTTTACAAGGTGACTTATCTTTTTCTAGGTGACTTCCTTTTCCTAGGTGACTTCCTTTTTCCAAATGACTTCCTTTTTTCAGGTAAATTCCTTTTTCTAGGTGACTTTTCCGCGATATTCCGTTGTTTACGCGATATTTCGTTTTTACGCGATATTTTCGTAACCTTTTGACCACAATATTAATATATTGTTGTCAAAAGGTTAATATTAATATATTAACTATATCAATGCAGATTTTTATTTAATCTCCATAATAAAGGTGTACGCTAAAATTCCGCAGATAAAACCTTAAATGACTGGAAGACTAATTTTTGCCCTCACACAAGTAGTTCCCTACTTAAGAGGGCTCATGACATCAATGTACGTGTTTCATGTACCTACTTGTAAACAATTTACTTTGTATCAACAAGTTTGTTGTATTATTTTGTATTTTATTTTGTATTATTTTGTACTTTCTCATGATGTGAATAAAGAATTATTATTATCATTAATAGGTTGGGAACCTTTTTCTGTCAAGAACTAAATTCCAATAACTCTTCACTGAGCTGTCATTTACAGTGCTACATTAATAATTAGTGAAAACGTTGTGAAACATTAGTCGGAGGGAGAGGGTTTCCTTGTGTGAAGGAACCTTTATTTTATTGCCTTTAAGATGTACTCCGGGTGTTCCGCCCCCGAAGTACCACAATTATAAGGTACGGCAGAAATTAGGAAGAAGCGAATTAAGCCACATACTTTCGATGATCGTTTTGGACTGGTAAGCTAGAAAGCAAGCATTTTAAAAGATTCTGGTTTTAAAGGATTAAATTCTGGTAATTAAAATTTAATTTAATTAAATTCACCAAATTTGTTTTTTAAATTCTCGCTCCGGCGTACATTTACGTTGATTTTTAACTTGTATATGTGGACATAGCTTTAGTCAGCCTCTGGTAAAAATCTATGGTTTAATACATCAAGGCATGCGTACAAGTGTCAAGCGTTGTGTTCACATATACAGAATCATATTCCAGTTTACTTTATCATCAAATAGGATGTGACAAATTGTTTTTTTTCTAAAGTTGACAGCAGTGTTAAAGTGGGCGAGTGACAACGCCCCGATGTGTTGCGGCTCTGTGTCGTTGCTTTTATATTGTTTTGCAATATCCCTATTAAGAAATAGTATATACTATTCTTTAGTTATCTAAATACTCTTTAGCTGAGTAAAATTGACGATTAAAGTAGTTTAGTAAAGATCTAAAGGCAACACTGCAAAATTTTCCCTCGTAGCAACACTGAAGCCAACACTACTAAATTTACCTACGAGGTAACATTGCTAAATTTGCCCACGAGGCAACGATGCTAGATATGCTCACGATGCAACACTGCTAAATTTGCCCACAACACAAATAATTAATCCTGGAGAAAATTATTTATTTTGTTATAACAACAATTCTTTAAATACTAATAATTAGATCCTTTAATGTTATGTATTATAATTAATTTGTTATTTATTTTCTAATAAAGGAATTTATATTAGAAAAAATTATTTATGAATTAAATTTAAACAAAAATATTTTAAAATTATTTTAACAAAAGATTATAATCTTAGTCAATATTAACAAAGTACACGTTACTGTTGCCTTTAAATTATTATTTTTTTTTTCTAAACAAAGATCTGCTTTATTTTCTATCATTTTAATATTTTATGGATGAAATAGAATCACCTAATTTATATTGTGTTATGTATTTGGACTCGCATCACTTGTTCTCAGTCAGTTGAAAAAAAAAATGCATTCATTCCTTGCGGTCACCTATTCATGAATTGACCTTGCTCGACGCTGCCAACACTATAGTGATACGATGTATTCTTTTTTTAAAAAAATCCTATCAGTTTGATTTTTTTTTCTCCAAGCTGAAAAGTTGCGCGTCCAATTTGATTCTTTCTCTTATAAGCTTTTTTCTCCATGATCGTATTCGTATTTCTTTGAACATGAACAAATATTTTGAAGATCTGAAAATCTTATATTAGATATTGAATTTCTTTTTGTAGGATTTTTTCTATAGATATTTTTTGGATAATATATTTTCTTTTGTTGTCTTCGTAAAGTTGGTAATGCTAACGATGCATCAATGCTTTGATGCAGGTTTTTTTATCCTAGTTTATTTCTTTTTTCCTAGTTTTACCGAATCAACTTTTATTTACCTGTGTTTGTTTTCCTTTAACTCTTTTTACTTTTCCTGTATATATTGTAAGTATATATCAAAAAGTATTGCGTTTGCTCTAAAAATCAGAAACCGCATATATATTATATATATATATATATATATATATATATATATATTATATATTTTATATTTATTTATTTATTTATATGCTTGAAATCAATAAAATACTCCCAATTTCCTATTGATGCTTTTAGTTGTTTTCATTTTAAATTCAGTTAGTTTTTGTTTTCACACTTTCAAGACCAACTAACGCTACGTCGATTAAACCAGTTCTACTAAAACAATAAATAAAGTGTCAACTGTAAAGGAACCTGGGACAGTTAATCTCCAGCTACATATAAACACCAGTCATTTATATTAACTTTTTTAAACCAGTTTTATTTAATTCGATTATTTAAATAACAGTTATACGTCTTTCTAGGATTATTTATTTGTTTAAATTAATTAAATCACTCGAGTAATTTAGGACTAATATTTTTTTATTCATTTAGATAACTTTTTAATTATCTTTAAAAATACAATTAAAAATACACAAAAATACAATTAAATCATAGGTTCGATTTAATGTTAGAGAATGTCCTTGAAACCGTTATTTGGTTTACTTAAAATTACATATGTGGAACGATATCTAACGCTAATAATTAAAAATAACCACAATCATGCACTGAAGTAACATTGCAGTATATTGTATTAAATTTCGGCTCAAATTATGAGCTCTTGCAATTAAGTCGTAATTGTGAGTTTATGACGTCATAAAAGTCCCATCCGAATAGCGAATTTTATTCCCAAAGGAAATTCGCTAAAATGAAAACTCATTTAAAACCAGTGGCATATTTCTAACATCAAACTATTATCTAGCAGCCTAGATAATAGTTGTCGAGGTCGTTAGTATTCTAACCCTTGACAATACGGAGTACTGGGGTTCGAATATTAGGTTATAGTCTCAATTTGTAAAAGATTAATTACATTATTGCGAGTACCATCCAGGTTATTCCCGCAGGGTTTATTTATGATTAGCCGCAAAGCTATAAACGGGCAATATACTTATGTCTGATTTATAATTCTCAATCTTTAAAGAATTATTAATTTATTATATATATTATATATATTATATATATATATATATATATATATATATATATATATATATATATATATATATATATAGCATAAAATATAAAATTGACAACGATAAAATTAAAATATAAAAAAATATTAAAAAAAAGATTTACGAAATATCTTCCAATTTGAAAAACCGACGCATTTGATTTTACCACACTAAGACATCAAAGAAAAGAGCCACTTTAGATTTTAACCCTTTCTGGGGGGGCTAAATTCTCTCTCAGAGGTTTAAAGCTTTGGAAACAGAGGCGGGGGGGGGGGGGGTCTGTACAGTAAGGAACCAACCACCCACAGCCCGACGTGACTCAACTACGAATTTAAAAGAAAAAACCGAAAAGTCAAAAACCCTCTCTTTTTTTTAAAAATCATCCTTTTCTCACAAATTGTAGTTCTTTTTTTAAAAAAATAGTATATTTTTATTTTTTACAACTTTTTTCACTTAAGGCCCATTAGATTTTTTTGTGAAAGGATTTACTTCTTTTTTTTTTATTTGATAATACTACCCCCTTCCTCTTACTCCCTTATTTCCTATTTTACATTTTTACAACGCAACAATTAAGTTAAATAAATGGTAATTTTTATTTCTAAAAAAGTTACTAAAATAAAATAAGAAGTAGAATAAAAATCTGATATATATTTATTAAATATAAACATTTATTTTTGCACTAAAACTCCCTTAGGGTATTTTTATCACTATTCCATTACTTTAAAAGAATACAAATAAAACGGGGTCAGCATCATGAAGGAAAGGCACCGACAGGGTATGAACATTAAGTTGCACCAACATTATATATATATATATATATATATATATATTATATATATATATATATATATATATATATATATATATATATATATATATATATATATATATATATATATATATATAAGGAAAATAAAATGGTTATAATGGTTATAAAAATGTTAATTTTTAGGCGTAATATGTACGCCATTGTTTAATTTATTGGCAACATTACTACGTTAAACATTGGCGTACACATTACGCCAGTAACTTAAAAATTAAAATTTATATAACTATATTATTTTCTGTATGTTTTTCGTGTTTCGACAATAAAAAGTACTTCGAAAAACAAACGATAAATAGTTATAGACCATTTAAATTCATAAATTTAAGAGATTGTGTGTTTCAAGATCGTGACAAATATCGACATTTTTTATATTAGATACACCACTTAGATTGGTAGTTTTCCATTAAATTTCTTTTGGATTAGTTTAATTTTCGATTTTAATTTTTTTTTCATGGCTTAGTAAAATTGGCTGACATGTTCGACTTTTTTAAAGTCAAACTTTTGAAAAAAAGTTTGATCTTTGTGCCACGTTTCAATGTTCTAACGCGAACACAGCGGGAGTGTTACGTGCCACAAACACAGGAAACACGATGAAAATTTACCAAGAAAGTCATGAAAGTACTTGTAACATATAATTATGATAGAATTGGATTTTTAGGTCCAATACAAGACATTATCTATTTAAATACTGTGGCAGGTGTGGAAATGAGAAAATATAAAGGATATCTTAAATTAAAAAGAATATAAGTGAAAAGATATGTCTATAAAAAAAATCTTTTTATTTTATTAAAAATATAAAGAATATCTTAAATTAAAAAGAATATAAGTGAAAAGATATGTCTTTAAAAAAAATCTTTTTATTTTCTTAAAAATATAAAGAATATCTTAAATTAAAAAAGAATATAAGTGAAAAGATATGTCTATAAAAAAATCTTTTTATTTTCTTAAAAATAATAAAGAATATCTTAATTAAAAAGAATATAAGTGAAAAGATATGTCTATAAAAAAATCTTTTTATTTTCTTAAAAATATAAAGAATATCTTAATTAAAAAGAATATAAGTGAAAGATATGTCTTAAAAAAAATCTTTTTATTTTCTTAAAATATAAAGAATATCTTAAATTAAAAATAATATAAGTGAAAAGATAAGTCTTTAAAAAAATCTTTTTATTTTCTTAAAAATATTAAGGATATCTTAAATTAAAAAGAATTATAAGTAAAAAGATATGTATAGTCTTTAAAAAAATCTTTATATTTCCTTAAAAAATATAAAGGATGTCTTAAAATAAAAGAAGTGATTAATTAATTAGATATAAGTGAAAAGATAATTTTTTAAAAAAAAATCTTATATTTCCTTAAAAATGTAAAGTATATCTTAAATTAAATAGAAGATATGTCTTTTAAAAAAATCTTTATTTTTCCTTAAATATATATAGGATGTCTTAAATTAAGAAGAATAGAAGTGAAAAGATAAGTCTTTAAAACAATCTTTATATTTTCTTAAAAAATACAAAATTAAATTATAAAAATGTTTTTTTTTTTATCAGAATAGTTTATGGTTTATCTTAACTTGAAAATGAAGATTTGAAAAGAGGATAAAAATTTTCTAAGCTCTAGAATTTACCGGACAAAAAAGAGGTCAGATAGCGATAAAAAGCCCCAAGTACAGGAACAAAAAGTGTCCTTAAACTAGAAATAAGTGTCTTAGTTGCTCCAGTTAAAGCCGAATCAATAAGCAATCTTATAGAGAGGTCTTGCTAGAGAAAAAAAAAGAAAAATTTAACACCGATACCGTTTCAGGTTTTCCTGTCTGAAAGATTTTCAAGTGTCAAGGAAAAGAAATTAAGTAGTTGCTTTTTATAAGGATATAAATTTAAAATAAACACTTTTTATCTATAAAACTAGGATTATTTGAGGATTTGATTTCCACCGTAACTTGTTTCTTTATCCTAAAGTTTTTAAGGGGAAATTTTTTTTTATTATTAAAACGAATTTTTGGAGTTTTATAAGGCTCAGGTGTTATATTAAATGTATTTAAACAAATACCTACTTTAAGTGTATGCTTATAAAATAATTAGAAAATAAGATATACTAATAACTATACAAAATAGTTTTGAATCAGGTGATGAGACTGGTATTATACTTAATACTTTGTAAATAAAGTATAAATAAGTCTTACTCTATCTCAAGTAATGTTCTTAAATACTACCCTGTTAATAACATAGGAATAAGTCTTACTCCATCTTAAGTAATGTCCTTCTATACTTTTAAGAAGAATACAGTTAGTAGTTTTAACTTAAAAAGTTATGACTACTTCTTTAAATCTTTCAAATTTTTATTTATGTAGGATCTTTATTTATAGGGTTTCAATTAACAGGTATTTATAGGTTAATTGACAGGAAATGTATTTATAGGTTTTTAATTGACAGGAAATGTATTTATAGGGTTTTAATTGAGAGGAATGTATTTCTAGGTTTTTAATTGACAGGAAATGTATTTATAGGGTTTTAATTGACAGGAAATGTATTTATAGGGTTTCAATTGACAGGAAATGTATTAATAGTGTTTCAATTGACAAGAAATGTTTGAAAACTCGTAATAGACGTCTTTTTTAGGCGCTATGTTTTTCCCTCTATAAGGTCATTGACCAAAATTGTCTAAAAATCTTTACTATTCTAATAAGATGATATTCAAAATAATATGGCGTCGGTAGTAAAGTGGTTGTATTATAATATTTGAAGGATGAAAATATCTAATTTTCCCGGCTTTTATCTCTTTGTGTAAATAACCTCTTATCATCTTATTTATCCTTTCCCTTCTTTTTGGTTCTTTTTATCTCCTGTTTTTCAAATTATAATTTCAGTCAACCAACACGAATGTTTTATTGCAATATAATAGTGATTTCCGTGCTTGAATTTGTCTGTACTTAGTGTTTAAAAACTTTTTTTCGAACTGTGCGAATTTAGTTTTGTGACTTTATTTAAGTTCTACGACTTAATTTTTTTATGACTATCGACTTAGTCTCCCTTTTAAATTTTTAACTAATTCTACATAAAGTAATGAATCCTGTTTATAGGCAACATAAAGTTGCTAATTAAGTCTTCTTCTTGTTTATAGACAACTTATAAACAAGTTAAAAAAAAGCATCATAAAACAGTTTTGATGCTCATAGGCATCAATAATTAATCATAATTAAATACATTAACATAAGTAAAATATATTAGTATATATATTTTATATATTTTCAATTAGTGAAATAACATTAGTGAGTAAATACATCAACATTAGTTTGTGTGTGTGTGTTTATATATATTATATATATATATATATATATATATATATATATATATATATATATATATATATATATATATATCCAAAAAATCCACCTCCCCCACTCCCCCCTCCAATTTGTAAACACAATTTACAAACTACTTCATATTCCACCTTCCACCTTATTGTATCTTTCATACCATACCTACTGTATCTTTTATCACCTTTACCTTATATTGATTATTGAAATGAAAAACTTCAATAGGCTACAAGATGATATAGGGCGATTCAATTCGATAGCTTACCTGGCCATACCAAGGTTCAATATGAAGTAGTTTGTAAATTGTGTTTTTTTATTATGTTAAACTCTGATGATGACTAATTTTTAGCTTATTATTAAAAATAAAGGACTTCTGTGTAATTAATCTGTTTTTGTTTATTAAATTTATTTAATTTAATTAGACATTACTTTCATAATTTTGTGACTTTTCTCCTCCTTAGCTTCATGTTGAAACCTCTTTTTGATTCATGTTCCTACATACATGCTTTATACTCCTGTTTGTGCTTTTAATATGTTTGTGTTTGTTTCGTATTGATATCATTAAAATAATAAATAGTTATATCTTAAGACAAATCATGCTCTCGTTATTTTTATCAAATTTGACATATTTTACTGTAAAGAAGAAGTCTCGTAGAAGTAAGTATTAGGAAATAGTATCTTTTAATTAACCTTTCAATCAAAAACATTTGTTTTGTTTTATCAATTTTTTTTGTATGATTTCTTGTCATATATTTACTTTTTCTCTCCTTCTGTATCTTTCATATAAAAATAAAACCCAGTTCATAACCTTCTCTCTGAGAAGCAATGCTACTCAAGAACCCGTCAAGATGTTAGGTATAATTTTAGATGCTAAACTTACATGGGCTCCTCACATAAAAATGTTACATGGAAAATTGTCCTCATACCTTTATGTGTTAAGAAAACTGAGGAAAACTGTACCACAAGAAGTTCTCAGACTTGTTTATCTGGCCATGTTTCAAAGTAGACTATCCTATGGCATAATCCTTTGGGGACATGTTAACCTAACTAGTTTACTACTGCTGCAAAAGAAGGCTCTTAGAATTATAACCTCTCCTGGATACCTTGATGAGTGTAAACCTAAATTTAAGAAGTTAGGTGTCATGACTATTGTAAACATGTACATTTATAACGTCCTTACCTTTATGAAACTTAATGTAAATAATTATAATCAAAATAGTCAATACCACCAGTATAACTCAAGAAATAAAAATAAGCTGATGATTCCTAGACATAGATTGACCAAATGCGAGGTAGAACAGAGTGTTCTTGGTATCAAAATGTACAATGCATTACCTGACAGTATTAAAGATTTGCAGATAAACAAATTTAAAAAGGAGATCAAGGATATTCTCATCACTAATCCACTGTATAAAAGTGATGATTTCTTTAAACTTAAATTCTAAGTCCTCTTACTACATTTTATTTATTGATTTGACATTATCCTATTGTTAATTTTTTATTCATGATGGAAATAAAGACTTTATTTACTTTATTTATTTATTCATCATCTTATATTGACTCTTGAATTTACAAACTTAGATAGGCCAAAAGATGATATAAGGCTATTTAATTCGATTAAATAAAAAGAATATAACAGGTAAAGATTGTCGAAAGGTATCCAACAGCGTCCGACAAAAGGTAGGAATGAACTCGGTGCTGGTCTCTAGCGGCAGCTCTGGAACTAACCCTCCTTACCATATTATTCTTTACACTTTTTTAGCGAATTTCCTTTGGAAATTCGCCTAATGGTATATTAAGTTAATATTATGTCATGTCCTTTACATTTGGTACACATCTGAGTAGGCTAAATCTTAAAATTGAAGCGATATAGGGGAAATTGAATTGAACTTAAAGTGTCTTTGACTTATTTAGTACTACATCATTAACTTGATTTTTTTCATAATCTTTAAAATAAGCTTTATTTTCGTGGTGGAAATTCGCTAAAAGAAAAGTTATGGTTATTTAGCAATTTTGTCGAGTCATTATGCCTTCCCAGACCCGCAACGTCAGACCTCTGCTCCTGTTTTCAGTGGCGGACTGACCCATAAAGGCCCGAGGAGGGTTTGACATGAAAGTGCCCAAATCGACATTTCAAGGGGCCCAATCGGGGGGTCTTATACTGCTTCTCAAGAAAAGAAGTCCACTTTTAACTAGAGTAGTATTAATGATTATAGCAAGCTTAATCTAATTAAGTCAAATGAAATTATTTTATTTAAATAAATTAAAATAAACTGGATAAAATAAATATCAAATCAAATCAAAAAATCCTTTTATTGTTTTTTTTACATACAAATATTTAAAATAGTACAAAAAATAGTAAAAAATTTACATAATGTTACTTTTAACAGAATAAAATGAAATAATGTACAGATTGAATTTTTGCTAAAGTTATTATAATATACATATACACATAATACATATATATATATATACACATACATACATACATACACACACACATACATACATATATATATATTATATATATATATATATATATATATATATATATATAATATATATATATATATATTATATATATATAAATAAGTAAGAATAAAATAAAAACTTTAGTAAAATTACAATTAACTGTAATAAAATTGAAGTCTATTCATTAAAATGTAATATTTAATCAAACTATTTTATGTTTAATCTCTAGGGCCATTTGTACTACTTCTTTAGGGCCTAGATCATTGGGATCTAATCTTCGTATGGGGCACTTAGATGCCTAGGTTTATTGAATAAAGGCCATAAAGATCTAAAATATATTTTTAATTATATTATTAATGGAGCTTAATCAAGAATGTTAGGGCCCTTTGTGGCCCTAGTCTCTACGGTATAGGGCCATTAAAAGCCGAGATAAAATAAATAGGGGCCTGAAGAAGCTCTTTAGGCCCTACCTTAGAGTATTGGGCCCCTTTGACTCCAGTGTTATGAATATATTACATAATTGTAATGAATACATAAATGTATATACTATAACTTTGAAAATATTTAATATGTTGATATTTTTTAAGTGTATTTTTGCGCCCTCAATGGCCAGTCCGCTTCTGCCTGTTTTATTCTACTCTACGGATGTATAAATCGTATGGCGAATGGTGCCTGGCGCTTATGAGAAAGATATATTCTTGAACTCCCGGACTTATGATATCGTGAAATGCCCATCGCCACGTTTCTAAAAAACTCATAATTACATACTTCTCTTTAGAGTACTTCTATTACTTACTCTTTAGAGTACTTCTATTACTTACTCTTTAGAGTACTCTTTAGAGTACTTCTATTACTTACTCTTTAGAGTAATTCTATTACTTCCTCTTTAGAGTAATTCTATTACTTCCTCTTTAGAGTAATTCTATTACTTACTCTTTAGAGTTCTATTACTTCCTCTTTAGAGACTTCTATTACTTACTCTTTAGGTATTTCTATTACTTACTCTTTTGAGTTCTTCTATTACTTACTCTTTAGAGTCTATTACTTATAGAGTACTTACCTTCTTTAGAGTACTTCTATTACTTACTCTTTAGAGTACTTCTTATTACTTACTCTTTAGAGTACTTCTATTACTTACTCTATAGAGTACTTCTATTACTTACTCGATGTCCAGTAAGTAATGATGCGATCAACCACTTGCAATTTACCATATGTAGTGCATGTTTACTTGCTCTTATTATTATAATTTACTTTTAATTCAGCTTTGCATGTTTTTCAAATGGTTCATTGCTTCTGATGTCATGTTGTAAATAGTAAATTGAGTATTGATTTACTGGGTATCAACTCTGTTACAGGTAAAGGCTTAACCACCTTTCCTGTGAATAGTCTCAAAAGCCCTGAAACTGAATATTGATTTTATTTTTGTTTAATTATTCTTTTACTAGACTTCTAAGCAAATAGTTTTTGTGAGAGACTTGATGACTAAGCAAATTTTATTGTGTGTGCAGAAGTGCGGCAGGAGGCGGTGCAGCAAGCTCTGGCTGCCATGCAGACGAGGCCTAAACCTTCTCTACCCATGCCTTCAAAGAGAACATCTGTTATGGCACCTAATACTTCTAATACTGATCATCTCAGAGACTCAGGTAGGGTTGATTCTTACTGATAGGCTAATTTATATCATATGATACTACCGAGTTTTGCGAAACATGAATAGTTGACGCAATCTCTCGCACCATTATATTAGATAGGATAATTGTTAGTCACAAATTTTTGTTTAAAATAAAAATATAGGTCTAAGTAGGTTAACATATCGAAAAGTTAAAGGCTACAATTAGTTTGAACAGTAATCCCAAGGCTCTATTGGGTAGGCCAAGTTATCATGGGCTTCAGGTGACAGCTGTTTTAATAAGTGTATGATGTCTTTAGAGACAGACCACAAGGAGACCAAGGCTCTATTGGGTAAGCCCAGTTATCATGGGCTCCAGGTGACAGCTGTTTTAATAAGTGTATGATGCCTTTAGAGACAGACCACTTGGAGACAAAGGCTCCATTGTGTAGGTCCAGTAATCATGGGCTCCAGGTGAAAGCTCAAACATGTCAAATCATGCAACATACCAGATGTCTAGGTTAAAAAGACTTTCCTTTAAAAATATAAGAATCCTCCTTTAATTTTTTAATGGTAAATTATATTGCGGATTTCAGAACAACGTTACCAAATAAATCGATATATTCAGTATCTAGTTAATCACTAAGGGAGGTGGTAAGCGGATATTTCTGGATAAAAACGGGGAGAGAGTTTACTGGTATGGAAAGAGGAGATGATGATTACACCATTTGCAGGATCCATTTTAATATTTCTCGGTATTTTTCAATAAAATGATTTCGTTGTTATCAATATTAATTTAAGCCTTTTTGAGAAATCCCTCTCATTTTTATTTCCTAGTAATCCTTCGTGGAGATATGGAAGGGCTAATGGTCCGTAGGTTATTTTAAATTTGTTATATTCTTTATGCCGCTCTATGATATTTATAACTCTTTTCCAGAAATAAAAAAAAATATAATTGTGTAATAGCATATTATACTACTAGGCTGTGAAATGAATCTTTTAGCGAATTTTTAAAGATAAAATAAGCTTATGAGATTGGGGTCATGGATAGGGGTTTACATCAGGGGAGGGGGGGGTTAACTTAAATGAGGAAAAGTTTGGATTCGATTATCGCAAGCTACTAAAACTAGCGCTGCGGCGGACCGGTGCGGACAACTCATGAACTAACCCCAATAGCTTTCCAAAAATGACTGATTATATTTTTGTATTAAAATTTATAAATACCATGGCAATTCTTGGTTATGACAGCTACATTTATTATTATTATAAAATGATTGTTTTCTGTATGTTTTTTTTCACAAAAACGGTTCGCCGTTGCATGTTCTGTATTTTAAAAATTCAGAAACTAAAAGTAAATAGAAACCTTTTTTAAACTTCCAGAGAACCTTACTGATGGCAGATAAGTAAATTTCATTTAATTAATTTATTAATTTAGTCGATTTTATCAGGTAATTACATTAAATTACATGTTCGCATCTTGCCGATGTAATTAAAATACAGGCTGTATTAAATGCCAAAATCTATCTTTTACCACGTGTAAACTTAGCCACTATTACATTATTACCTGATTGAATCAATTAAAATACTAAATTACTTGAATGAAAAACTTAAAAATAATCAGAAGCGTTCTGTGTAAGATTTAAGTGGTAGGGTTAGTGAGAAGTATAACTATACAAAGTATAAAAATTTCAAACTGACTGTGGGCAAAAAGCGGGAAATTAAGACACGCCCACTCAATTGAAAGGTAGGTCCCTCGCCGCGCTAGTGTCGACCGGAATCCAAATTTTTCCACCATTGAGTCGACAGTCTTACTGTTTAAGTATCTATAGTCTCTGCTATAGTCTCTGGTTTACATTATGAGCACTATGTCAAACACATTTATCTTTTATTGTTGACAGTAATCAATGAAGTTATTTTCTAAAAAGATAAATAATTTACTACATTAAAAATAAAATGTAAACAATATTAATTATTAAATATTCATATTTCTCTACTGTGAAGTTTAAGTTTCAACCTGTTTTTCTTGTTTGAACATTAATTAGGCAATTTTCCCTTTAATTTCTAGAGAAAAAGCAAAAATTGCTTAAGAAACAGGAGTTAAAAATGTAGCTCTTGATCCCATTTTTCCTTTGAAAAGGTAATTTAAACCTTTCTCTGTTTTATTTCCCCCTTGCAATAAAGTACTTATTGTCTAACTTACAACAGGGTGAAAAACAATACTTTACCACTCTATGAAGATAAAAAAAACTGTTTTAAGCTCTTTCTGACTAAAGTATTACACTTTTACCTTCTCCTCACATAGGGTAGGAGAAGTGTTGTTTTTCCTTCAAATAAAACAAGTTTTGTTTGGGCAAATAAAACATTTAAAATTATTTCCCTCTGTAATTTTATTTTCCCCCTTGTGTCCGCGTACTATTAGTTCTCATTTAAATTCTCAAATAGTCAAATTTACATTAATTCTTTTCTAAACGGGTTACTGCGTTCCAAAAGCGAATAAATAAAAAAATTGGGTAAGGGGTACCTCGGGAACTTTTCCTCATCACATCGGATTCGCTACGCGGTCCTCCCTGCTTCGGACTCGCTTTGTTTGTCCACAGATTGTATGTTCATCCGTTACAATCCCAGCGGTCACCCATTCAGGCACTGACCACGGTCGATGGTGCTTAACATTTATGATCTATCAAAAATCATAGATATACATGTCGTAATGAGATGAAACTTAGTGTAACTATTTATCACATTAAGGAATACGCTTTTATTAAATTTCAACTAAATTTGATTGTGTTCTAATTTTTTTACGAATTTTTAAAAAACGTACACAAGTCATTTGATAAAAATCGAAGTAATGCTGATAATAAGATGAAACACATCGCATATGTTAGTCTTATACATAGCTACATGCGTGCCAAATCTTAATCTAATCGCATCATTTTCCCGCGTTTTATGATTTTTCGAAATTTTTGCTGAGTCATTATTGCGGGTTAATGACGTCTTAAAAACATTTTTCCAAATAGCACAAAAAATGTGTGTACAGTGGTAGGCTAGTTTTTGTAAAAAGCTTCAACTCTCTGGCATAAATTCTCTAGGAATAACGATGATAACACACAAACACTTACTGACAGACAACTTTGTGAAACCCACTTTTTCTGAGTAAAGGTAGCCTCTGTGAGTAAAATTAGTTGGACGTTATACATTGTGAATGTTATTTACAATTAACAAAACAGGTACTTCTCCCATCATCAGGTTTGTTCGTTATGAAAAAGACGTTGTGTGTTATGTGTTAGGTTTAAGGATTTTAACCTGACTTGAAAATGGAGGCCCATTCTCCATTGTCACAACATTCATGTCTAATGTGAACATGAAGGCATCAAAGGGGATCGAACTTGAACTCGGAACTAAACTTGCTCAGTTGAGCTTTCGGCTTTACTGTTAATATTCACTCTTTTCTTAGTATTTATTAAGGTGAACTATTGTTTTGTTTTAGCATCAAGTTCTGATGACGACAGCCTAGGACTAGGTAATGAATTAACACCCGAGAGAGAGAGGGTAAGAGCTCCCGCACCTCTACCCCCACATAGCGATACATCATCTGCTTCTTCTACCCGGGAGACTCCTCCTACCAGGCATAACAGGTAATGCTAATAGTTCAAGTAAGCATATCCTAGTGATTTAACGTTTTTCTGATTTAAAATCAGCTGTAAGGGGAAAAATTAACGTTTTTATTCTATTAAAAGGGAAGTATAGAAATATATACTAGAGGGGGGGCATAGCCTATCTCAATACATTGAGACGCCTGAATCATCTATTTGAGGTTCTAAGGGATTTTGTGTAACCTCATGGAAACCTCCTTTAAGAGTGAATTAAGGTTATAATATTTTTATTTTATTTTTGGCTTCCCGCACATTGTTTGTGTTTTGATTTGTATTTTTAACATTCTCCTATTTAATTTATTGTAATTTTGTACTGATTATTTGATTAAATTTATAAACGAAAGTGGTGAGGTTACTTTTTTGATGTTTCACAATTTAACCTATAGGGCCTCTCTAGTATTAATATCTCTATGCTTCCAAGAGAGTAGCTGTGTCAGGTTAATCTACGCCCTTTAATTATTAGCTCTGTCATTGGAACACCTATTCTTGCTAAGCTTTAATTAAAATGTATATAATCTTGCTTAATGATACAAACAAAAAACCCTGGATTTTCAGTGAATTTCCTAATGAAAATTGAGGTTATTAGGTAAATTATCGCATGAGGTTGTTATTTTGGAAAAGGGACTCGCTGATCAATAATATGGAATATGTTTGTATATATATATATATATAACACACACACACACACACACACACACACACACACACACATATATATATATATATATTATATATATTATATATATATATATATATATATATATAATATATATATATATATATATAATATTATATATATATATATATATATATATATATATATATATATATATATATATATATATATATATATATATATATATATATATATATATATATATATATATAATATATATTATTATAACGGGGCCAAAGCCATTATAAAGTAATAAAAAAAATAAAGGTTAAACACCTTATTTATAGGATCCAGTCCTTATTTATTTAAGGGATGATCCCACGAGTCAACCCAGCGAAGAACTGGCCGTACCTCTAGGAGAGGGGAAACCCTCCCTTTTTAGGGGCAGGCTTACCAACACTGCAGCCAAACAGTATGAACTATTAAATTTAAATAAGCGTGCTTCGTCACAATACACACACACACACATTAATGAAACAGCTGAATAATGAATGCGAAGTTACTGACAGTTGTAAATACTTGGCTTTGACCCATGGACGTGTGTGTGTGTATGTATGCATGTATGTATGAGTTTCTATCAGACATGATAACTTTTAAACGGTTTATCAGATTGAAATCACGTGTATAAAATGACCTCATTAATGTCCTGAAACCCATTGTTTTTGAAACATGTGTGATTTTATTAACCCGCAAAAAGACACCAAAACTCAAAAAATGATAATACTTCAAAAAAATCTGATCTGGCTATGTATGTTAAACATTTAAACAGCTCTTTTAATTTAAAAGAACAGGGTTATCCTGTTATTTATTTGTTTGCATTTTAACGGGTTTCCCCATTTTATACAAAAACAATTATAAATCATTATTTTTTTTTACACAAAATGTATAAAATAAATTTGTAAAAAAAAAAATAAAATACATTATATTACATTATGTGTATTATATTAGAATACATTTTTTTAAAGCATTTTTAGTAAATTGTAGTAATAAAGAAGTAGCTACACTAAACATAAAATTAACCAAATAATGAAAGAAAAGAAGTCTCTCCACAAAATAAAACTTTATTGGAAAACGCTTTCAACCTAACTAGAGGCCATCATCAGTCTAAAACCCAACAAACAAGCAAATAAAATAAGTAAAACACGCCAAATAATTTGCCAAATAAGTAAGACACTAAGTGAGAACTGTGGATTCTTGTGCCATATACGTTCTAATTTAATTTGTATTGACTGTTGGTTGTGGTTTTCTTGTTATTCGCAGGATGCCTAACGGAGGTAGTGGTCAGGGAGGATGGGACGATAGAGAATATCAGAACACAGACTCCAGGGATAAAAGATCTAGTAGAGATAAACAAGAGATAACTGAATTATCCGATATCATGCATAACTTTAGACCTTGTAAGTATTTTAAATAATTTTTTTATTATTAATAGATAAACATAATAAATCCAGGTTCAAAATATAAATTTTACTGTAAAAAAGGATAAACTTGAACTAAAATTTATTCTTTTTGTTCATTATAAACTTCTTTCTGGATAATTTTTAACACAATTAATCCAAATTATTAGAGAAACCCAAAGTAATGATATTTCCAAAACTTTTAAAGTTTGATTTTGCTTCCAAATCTCCTATGTAAAAAGGAAGTATTAAGGAAAGCAAGTTGGGTTTTATTGCTAAAGCAAATTAATTATTACATTGCTTTGTTTGTCTATTAACCAAGATCTGGAGAATAAAATCACATTTAAGCTGTTAATGGTTATTTTATTACTTCTAAAATCACATTTAAGCTGTTAATGGTTATTTTATTACTTCTAAAATCACATTTAAGCTGTGAAGTGTGATTTTATCTCTCCTAAAATTACATTTAAGCCGTGAAGTGTGATTTTATTACTTCTAAAATCACATTTAAGCTGTGAAGTGTGATTTTATCTCTCCTAAAATCACATTTAAGCTGTGAAGTGGGATTTTATCTCTCCTAAAATCACATTTAAGCCGTGAAGTGTGATTTTATCTCTCCTAAAATTATATTTAAGCTGTGAAGTGTGATTTTATCTCTCCTAAAATCACATTTAAGCTGTGAAGTGGATTTTATTACTGATAAAATCTCATTTTACAGCTTATTTGCTTATTTATAACCTATTTCAGTGGTCATTACATTGTGACAGCATCATTTATCTTTTATCTCTATTTTATTTTTGTTTTGGGTTTTGTGATGTTTTAACTTCTAATATTTTCATACCAAAATAAATAAATAAATAAAATAAAAATAAAGAGGCGCAAATCACCCCAAATCAATAAATAAAATATGGCTCCGGTTAACACAAAATAAATATTGTATACTTTTGCCAATAAAGAACTTGTTTAAAAAAACTTCTAATATGCACTTTTAATCCTTTTTATTAAGTTTTGGCATGTGGCAGGAACTTTTGCTTGAAGTGCCAGGGAAAGCATATCTTGTTGCTCGAAGTGCAAGCTATAACATCATTTTTGTATAGTTTAGTGTACAAGAAGGCTGTTCTAAGCCAAAATTATCACACCAAACTGTAGATTACAACATACGTGATTATAATAAACATCATACACTGTATACACATGTTAATATTTTTCTTTTTTGAAAAAAAAGGAAGTCATATTTAAAAAGTAAATAAATAAAAAACATGAATACCTTATTATCATGATTAGATTTTCTTAAAAAATGTGTTAAGTATCTCTTTAAAAATATTCATATTAAAATGTATCCAATTTAGTTATTTTAATAATATTATAAAAATACAATTATCATAATTCATAACATTAATATTGACATTATTTATGATAAATAATGTCAATATTATAATGTTTTTAAAATCTTTTTAAAAAAGAAATGTTCTTTTATCAAGAAGAAAAATAAGAATTGAAATGACAACAGAAAAATCTAAGGGAATGATGAATTGATTTCTCATCACCGAAGAGACTAAACTATTAGATGGAGGATACAACAGTTCTTATCATTCCTTGGGTAGCTAGTTGCTGTAACGGTACATTGGGGACGTCATTTTTTTATTTGTCATAATAATTTCAATTTCACGTTATTACATTATTTTTTGACTACTTTGTTTTAAATAAAGTAAAATGAATTTAAAATAAGTTTTAATTAATCTATTGCATGTATTCTTTAATTGTCTGTGTTGAATAAAGTAGTTTAATGTGTGGCATCACTGAAAAATCTCCGCTGTTTGTAGAGTGTGTGCCTTAATAGGGGTTGTAGAGGGGTGGAGGAGTATCTAGTCTCTCTCTAGGGAGACTATAGTGGGGGTAAGAACAGTTACGGCACCAATGGAAACTGTCTCACTTCCAGACCTCTTATCACTGTGTTAATCGGGTTCTGTACTCCCTCTAATAGTATTAGTCTCTTTGCTCATCACTTTGTTCAAGTCTCTCAATATCAGAATCATTAAAAATTATAATTTAAAGCTTAAATGTTAGACTTAATTGAAATATCCTTAAATGTCTAATTTGTTGCTATGAAAACTATTTTCTAGTTTTTAAGGTCAATTTAATGATAAATATATAATATTTTTAGGACATTATCAAGTAAAAAGTGGGATGATGTATTGAATTAGCTATTGGGTTTTTTGATTCTCAAAAGTAAAGATAAGTTCACTGTTCCTTGTGTTAGTAAATGAATGTTTTGAAGTTTTTGCCTGCGAACAAATAAATTAAGTTCTAATTTCTAATCAGAAAAAGAAGTGAAAGTAAAGTACAAAATAATGTAAAACACTTAAGTCTCTCCACATAAAACATCTAATTGAGTCCACTTTGTCATAGCTAACAAGTGACTCCTGACTACCTTCATACATTGTTCTCCAGCCCTGATGATGACCAAAAGGTTGAACGTTGCCTCTGTCGATGAATATTTTATGTGAAGAGACTTCAGTGTTTTATTAATAATTTTAATGTTTCTTCAAATGAGAGGAATAGTTAACTTAATATGCTTTGAAATTACATCTTTCATAAAATTAAATCTGATGTAACAACAGCCATTTGCAAGTTTGAAAAAACCTTATAGTATTCTCGTTGCTTGAAGAAACTGTAAATTACTTTTCCTCCATTCTTTTCAATTTAACAGAACATTTTCTTTACATCGCTGATTTTCTTTAGAAAGCAGAAACATTTGACAGTCAGACTTTTTATTACATTTATTTTTCATATTATAAGGGGAAGCATTGTGATAGGTTTGTTTCTTGCTACTAATTAATAAGGTATTTAAGTTGCTATTAGGAAAAACTCTTTGAGTTCTACTAGTAAGTTTCACTTTTTACAGGGAATATTATATTATAACACATGGTTATAATCGGTTGACAGCGTGGGAAAATAATGCAAGGAAGCCAATAAGGTTGGTCCTGGATGTTAAACCACACCCAAAATTTCATATCAGACCAACCTCATTGGTTCCTCAACACTATTTTCCCACTCTGTCAACTGATTATAACCGTGTGCTATACAATAAGAGAGAAATATGCATAATTACCCGAGGGTGTTGTTTAACAAACAAAAATTAAAACATTTCATTTTTAATCAAAAACAATTTTTCATAAAAAGTTTTGCTTGCTTCAAAATACTTTTTCTAGATATAAAGTCGATAAGAAAAATAAAGCTTGGTTTATGCCTTAATAGTAGACTTCTATATTTGGCTGGTAAATATAATAATAATAAAAAGAACCTTTATTTACCACATAATACAAATATAAACATATAAATATACAATATATTTATTAGGAATATATACAATATTATATTATAATTGTTGTTATTATTATTTTCACTATACATTATTTATATATTTATTGTAGATATATTTTTTTTAATTAATATAATTAAAATATATTAAAGCTGTATTTTTGTGAACTAACTCGTTATAAATATAGTTCCAATATCGTAAGTTGTTACCAATTGGTTAGTGCACTATCTACATAGCTTATGTTTGAGTGGATATTGTAAGATCTATATTTTATCTTCAAGTTAATGATTGACATATGTAGCTTTCATTCTTATTACCTTAGAGAATAAAGAGCAATTTGTTCAAGAGCCCTTTAAGGAGGAAAAAAAAGAAATACTTATGTATCTTTATTGTTAGAGAAGAATTTTTCTGAACAGTTTTTTTAAATAAGATATTGATTGTTATTCTTTTTTATTGTTTATTCAAGTTTTAATATTAATAAACAATATTATTTTTATTTTTCTTGTTATCGGAATAAAAGCTCTGTATTTTTTCTTTAATTACTTCAACGGATTTGTAAAAAGTGTTAAATAACTTTTTATTTTTCTTTGACTACTACTATTGGAAAAGTATTGCAATCACTTTATAAATTTTGTAACAAAGATTTTTGTACGAATTACTTGCTAAAAGTGTTTTTATGCGCATTAATATGTTTACTGGTTTGGATATGAAATACATGGAAAAGGTTTACAGTAGCAAAAAAACGATGATTAGTGTCGTAAACTTTGACTGAATTCAGTAAAATGATAATATACAGTTATTCAAAACATTAGAGCTAGAGGAGTTCATAGTATAATGATAAATAAAAGAGTCTCTCCACTTAATTACTTTATTATAAAGCAAAGCCGACTTTCAACCCCAAATAGGTCATCATCAGTGCTGATGAGATGAAGGAAAGGAAAAAGAAGATTATTTATTAGATCTTTTTATTGTTGAAACTGAATACAGACTCAACAATGAAAAGATCTAATAAATAATCTTCTATTACCTATCCTTCATCTCACCGGCGCTGATGATGACCTTTTTGGGGTTGAAAGCCGGCTTTGCTTTTTAATAAAGTAATTAAGTGGAAAGACTATTTTATTTATCATTATATACAGTTAAGTGGATTCTTATTTGGCTGATCTGAACAGTGCATTAAAACAAAATAAAGCAAAGTTGTGAAGTTTGTTTTAATGCTCTGACTTCAAGATGATTTGTTATTGTTGACTGTTGTCGTACCTTGAAATAATACTAATTTATTAATTTTATTAGAATTTGTGTTGTTAATCACTTAGCACTTACTAAAGCCCAATTATCAATTATATTATAAAACAATATTAAAATTATGAGGTAGCGGTCAGATGAAATAAAAACACAAATTTGAGCTTTCGGCCATAATTAGGCCTTCTTCTGAAATAGTTTTATTACACAAGAAACTTATACAATTAAAGAATGGACTAGGATTGAATAGCGCAGTGATAATGGGTCTGGTAGTGTGACAATATCTCTGTAATGAACTCCCTCGGCTTTTGATTGAGTAATTATATGCTGTTTCAGACTGTCAGCCACCTGATGTGACGCACAACACTGCTGGTGTACCATCTAGGAGATTACAGCAAGCTGATAGAGTTAATAGATATAATCAGTCTAGACAATCTTCTGATGACAGCCTCGCTAGTAAGTTATTCATAATTGTATTTATTTATACTGTAGGTATTAAGGAAAAATATTGTGTTACAGTCTATCGTTTAGTTTAAAAATCCCCAAGGTCATAAGCATTTTGAGGATGACCAATCAGAGAAGCCGCTGCAACCCTCAGGTGAAAAGAGAAAAAATCCCTACCACCATAACCGCTGTAGGGAATAACCTTCTTCCCGGCAATCGTACTTTGTTTGTGCTTCTTGTTGTGTTTACATAGTTTTGAAAACTACTTTCAAATTAATCATAAAAATGGTATTATAAAATAAAACTACACAAAAGAAATGTAAAAAAACATCCCCAACAAATTACAGTAAAATAACCTGATTTGTTTACATAACTTTTTCCGCTCCCTTCTTACAGGGATTTTTTTCTTTAGAATCGGCGGTGCCTAAAACTGACCTGTCAAGATTTTTTTAAACTAGTTGATGGACTGTAATAATAAAAATCCAAAAACAGGATTTCAGGTTTTTTCAAGACTTCCTTAGTGTGGTTTTTACAAAGTTGTCTGTCTGTATTTGTTTTGAATGTTGGTACAAAAATCAATGTTTTGGTCTGGTTGTGCTATCCAGGCATTACTAACAGTCATCAATGACGCTGCAAAAATTTCAATGTTTCATGAAACTCAGAAAATAATTGGATCGATATGAAATTTGGCACTCATTGATTCTATATATTTGTAGTAAGACCAACAAGTGAGCCAAGTTCCATCTTTTTATCAGCATTAGTTCAATTTAATTGTGCGAGAGACACATATAATTGTGCGAGAGACACCTAGGAAAATGTAACAAGCAAGAATGCAATGCTACATTGGGATACTGTATTGTGTCAACGCGTATTCATTGTTTTGCAAAACTCGGTAGTATCAAATGATATTAGTTCAATTGTTATTAAATGGCTTTATAAGTTTTTTTAAAAAGTCATTGAACATAAGTAAAAATGACAAAGTGAATTGCAGTTTGGCATGGTTATATGTATTTCTTTAATATGTGTGCTGTTTCATTTTAATACAGCTAGCATGCTTATGGTTTTTAGTTGATCCCTTTAGTAAAGGACCATGATCAATGGTCATAAATGGTTAGGAGGTCAGTAAGGACATGGTTAATGGTCAGTAAGGAGCGTGGTTAGAGGTCAGTAGGACCATGGTATGGTCTGTAGAGCATGGTTAGAGGTCAGTAAGGACATGGTAAAGGTATGGTCAGTATAGGACCCAATGGTCAGTAAGGACAGGTCAGTAAGGACCATGGTTAATGGTCAGTAAGGAGCGTGGTTAGAGGTCAGTAAGGACCATGGTTAATGGTCAGTAAGAGCGGGGTTAGAGTCAGTAAGGACCATTGTTAGATGTGCTGTAAGGACGTGGTTAGGTCAGTAGGACCATGGTTAATGGTCCTGTAAGGAGCGGTTTAGAGGTAGTAAGGACGATGGTAATGGTTTAAGAGCGTGGTTAGGGTCAGTAAGGACATGGTTATGGTCCTGTAAGAGCATGGTTAGAGGTCAGTAGGACCATGGTTAATGGTCAGTAAGGAGCGTGGTTAGAGGTCAGTAAGGACCATGGTTAATGGTCAGTAAGGAGCGTGGTTAGAGGTCAGTAAGGACCACGTGGTTAGATGTCAGTAAGGACATGGTAATGTCTGTAAGGAGCGTGGTTAGAGGGTCAGGTAAGGACCATGGTTAATGGTCAGTAAGGAGCATGGTTAGAGGTCAGTAAGGACCATGGTTAATGGTCAGTAAGGAGCGTGGTTAGAGGTCAGTAAGACCAGGTTAGATGGTTCAGTAAGGAGCATGGTTAGAGGTCAGTAAGGACCATGGTTAATGGTCAGTAAGGAGGGTTAGAGGTCAGTAAGGACCATGGTTAATGGTCAGTAAGGAGCGTGGTTAGAGGTCAGTAAGGACCATGGTTAATGGTCAGTAAGGAGCATGGTTAGAGGTCGTAAGGACATGGTTGGTTACAGTAAGGACCTGGGTTAATGGTCAGTAAGGAGCGTGGTTAGAGGTCAGTAAGGGACCATGGTCAGTTGGTCAGTAAGGAGTCGTGGTTTAAGTCAGTAAGGACCATGGTTAATGGTCAGTAAGAGCATGGGTTAGAAGGTCAGTAAGGCCCATGGTGTAATGGTCTGTAAGGAGCATGGTTAGAGGTCAGTAAGGACCATGGTTAATGGTCAGTAAGGAGCGTGGTTAGAGGTCAGTAAGGACCATGGTTAATGGTCAGTAAGGAGCATGTTAGAGGTCAGTAAGGACATGGTTAATGGTCTGTAAGGAGGCATAGTTAGAGTCAGTAAGGCATGGTGTAATGTCAGTAAGGAGCGTGGTTAGGTCAGTAAGGACCATGGTTAATGGTCTGTAAGGAGAATGGGTGACCGTTGGGCTTAAAACAGATCTTTCCTGTTAAAGATAAGTGCAGTGACAATGAAGATATTATTATTATTATACCATTTATTACTTAAATAAAAATACAATTTTACAATAATTTACATATTAAAATAACATCATGCAAATCAGCTGTTGCTGTGGTTCCTCCACTTGGAGGTAGTTGTATGGAGTTTGCACCATAATTACCTACTACAAAGAACATTACAACTAAACACTATATAAATATTTAAATTAAAATTACATAACAGATTAATAAGTAAAGAATAATACGATTAATTGATTATAATAGATAATGTTTCATAAATATATATATATATATATATATATATATATATATATATATATATATAATATATAATATATATATATATATATATATATATACAGGGTGGTCAGCTAGAGAGGACAGACCTTTTTCTCGGAAACTATGACAGCTAGAAGGATGCGGTTTTCGGGCGTTGGATTCAATGTAATAGTGAGCAGACGAGAAAAATCCGTTTTCGGGCGCGCTTCGCGCCTGTCATAGAGATGTTAATGCTAACTTTTTTAATTTTATAGTTAGGTATAGGGAACTTTTTTTTTGATCTTTAAAGAATGAAAAATAAGGAAGATTAGTGAAGACCGCATCAAAATCGGACAATTTTTAACCGAGCTATGATGAAAAAACACTTTTTTTAAATTTAGTTCACTTCGGCGCCATTTTGGATGATGTTGCATTTAAATAAAATTTATTATATGGACATATTTTTAAACTAGAAACATTGCTTTAATAAAAGAATATCAAAAAGTTTTAATTCCAACCTCAGTTTTAGGTGTAAAATAGTCGTTAAACATAACAAAAACAAAAAAAAATATGGTTTTTCTAAGATACCATGAAAAGTAAGATAGGGAGCTATAGTTTTTATGGTTTATACAGTTAGCCAACATAAAAAGCAACAAAATGAGTCCAATTTTAAATTCGCTTCACAATTTAAAAGTTATTACTAATAAATCTCTTAAAATTGCCAAAAATGGAATATTTTTTATAGTTTACCACCCTATTGTTGATATTTAATGGAACTGCAACGTCATCATACCTTGTGATCTTTATTGCAGCTTGTATAAGGATTCCAGAACGCCTAAAAACACTTATTTTTGTTCATTGGTTGTGGAGAAATTACGATTATGGTGATTTTCGTCAATCGTAGAATGCAGATTAGAGCTACCTTGCAAAAACCAAGTAAAATCCTTCATAAACGTTAATAAAAAATTGATTTTGATGATAAACTACTTCGTTTCTAGGGGTGAAGGACCAATAAATAGCAAATCACACAACTAGACTGTAAAGTGATATTTTACTGCTGCGTAAATTTGTTTATTAACGACAATAAAACCAGCAAACTTTATTTCCGGACTTAAGGTCACCGGACTTGACCCACTCGATTTTAAATAGCAAATCACACAACTAGACTGTAAAGTGATATTTCATTGCTGCGGAAATTTGGTAAAAAAATTGTTTACCAATATTTTTTTACCAAATTTCCGCAGCAATGATATATCACTTTACAGTCTAGTTGTGTGATTTGCTATTTATTGGTCCTTCACCCTAGAAACGAAGTAGTTATCATCAAATCAATTTTTTATTAACGTTTATGAAGGATTTTACTTGGTTTTTGCAAGGTACCTCTAATCTGCATTCTACGATTGACGAAAATCACCATAATCGTAATTTCTCCACAACCAATGAACAAAAATAAGTGTTTTTAGGCGTTCTGGAATCCTTATACAAGCTGCAATAAAGATCACAAGGTATGATGACGTTGCAGTTCCATTAAATATCAACAATAGGGTGGTAAACTATAAAAAATATTCCATTTTTGGAAATTTTAAGAGATTTATTAGTAATAACTTTTGAAATTGTGAAGCGAATTTGTTAAAATTGGACTCATTTTGTTGCTTTTTATGTTGGCTAACTGTATAAACCATAAAAACTATAGCTCCCTATCTTACTTTTCATGGTATCTTAGAAAAACCATATTTTTTTTTTGTTTTTTGTTATGTTTAACGACTATTTTACCTAAAACTGAGGTTGGAATTAAAACTTTTGATATTCTTTTATTAAAGCAATGTTTCTAGTTTAAAAATATGTCCATATAATAAATTTTATTTAAATGCAACATCATCCAAAATGGCGCCGAAGTGAACTAAATTTAAAAAAAAGTTTTTTTCATCATAGCTCGGTTAAAAATTGTCCGATTTTGATGCGGTCTTCACTAATCTTCCTTATTTTTCATTTTTAAGAACGAAAAAAAGTATAAAAAAGTTAAATAGTATAAAAAGTAATTATATATATATATATATATATATATATATATATATATATATATATATTATATATATATATATATATATTATATATATATATATAATAATATATATATAAAAAATATATATATATATAACTATAATTATTTACACTATTTTATGTATTTATTATTTATAAAATTAAATATCATTTTTAATTTAATATGTAATAATAATTTTTATTTTTAGATTATATATTTTATATGATAAGAGTAATATTTATACATTCATTTTAATTTACTTATATACCTTATTTATTTATTTACTGAAGATGTACTGAATTATATATTAGGACTTTTTCGTATTCTGAGGACAGGTGAAGTTAGTACGAGCGTATGATGAGTGTAGTATGAGCGTAGGATGAGCGTAGTACAATTGTAGGATGATCGTAGTACAAGCGTAGGATGAGCGTAGTACGAGTGTAGGATGAGCGTAGTACGAGCGTAGGATGAGTGTAGTACGAGCGTAGGATGAGTGTAGTACGAGCGTAGGATGAGTGTAGTTTATCTGATTAGGTGAAATTTACAAGGCACCCATATTTATAATTTGCAAATTACCCGTTATTTTTGTACATTTGTTTTGCCTTCTCCACTCTATTACCAATATTTTATTTTTGCTGACTCATTGCTGTGATTACAGTGACTGGTACGGGTAGGTGGAAAGTATCAGCTAAAATCCAACAGTTACTTAATACACTTAAGAGGCCCAAACGCAGACCACTACCCGAGTTCTACGAGGATGATGATATAGAGCTGGAGATAGCTGCTAATCTCAAGGATCCCAATGCTCCTAAACCTGAGGGCAACACCATGAACCCCACAGTGGGGGAACAACTTGTCGTAAGTTACCTATTGCTTTATTTAGTTTTCAGAATTATTCTACGTACTCAGTCATTTCTTCGGGAAGGATGTTAGTCTTTCCTTTGGAACTATTTGGATAATTTGTGTTTATATACTTACTCTAAGTATTCCTATACTTTACAGTGTAGGAAAATAGTGTTGAGGGAACCAATGAGGTTGGCCTGATATGAAATTGTGGTTGTGGTTTAACATCCAGGACTAGTCTCATTGGCTCCATCGTATTATTTTTCCACGCTATCAACTGATTTTAACCGTATGTCATTCTATAAAACTAAGAGACTTATACTATTAAAGGATGGACTAGGGTTGAATAGCGCAGTGATAATGGGTCTGGTAGTGTGACAATATCTATTACTCCTACTAGAGTCTCCCTAGAGGGAAACTAGAGACTCCTCCCCCCTCTACAACACGTAAATTGTAGCACAAATTTATTATGCACTCTACAAACGAAGGCATCTTTCAGTGATGTCACATTAAAACATTTTTTACAAAACAGATAATTTAAGGATATAGCGTAGAATAGATAATAATTCAACTTATTTTAAATCTTTTTTACTTAATTTAAGACAAAATTGTCGAGTTTTCATGAAATGGTAATTATTATAAAAAATCAAAAAGTGACGTTACCAATGTACAGTTATGTTACCAAGCTACCCAGGCAAATGTAAGATCCCTAGTATCTCTAGGATAAGTTTCTTTGGTTTAACATTTTTTTAAACCCATAAATATTTTTTAAAAAGATGCTTGAGAACCATCTATGGTTACAAAAAGAGAGATTCGTGCAAGGAACTATTCAAAGAAAACCAAATACTTACTATGACGTCCATCTATATTCTAGAGCTTATAAAATTCTTTATGCAAAATCAGAATCTATTTACTGATAATATTATTAATCATGATTATAATACTAGAAGACAAAATCGATATAAACTAGATCAGCATAGAACCAGATTTTATGAGAACACAGCTCACTATAAATGTGTTCAAGTTTTTACCCATTTACCTGATAATATTAAACAGTTAAGAGCTGAACCAGAAAACTTCATTGAAACTTTAAAAGTCTACCTCACACAAGAGGCATTTTATTGTCTCAAAGATTTTATCAGTAAAATTTGATGAATGATTTTATTCAGTGGATTTAGTGTTGTAAATTTGTAAATATTTTATTTATGTACATATCTGACTTTTACAATTTCCCAATCTAGGGATCACTGTAATGAATATCTTTATCTTAATCTTATTTGTTTTGAATAAAATCTATGTCTTTATATGTGATGAAGCTTTTTATTAATTTTAAAGTTTTAAACTTAAAATAATAATATTTATAGGAGCTATGATTAGAAGATGTAATTAACAGGTGGTATTATTGATATATAGGTACCATCAGGACTACCAAGGAATCTAGAAGCAGCTATACAGAGATATGGATCTGCTACGTATAAAGCTCCTGTAGCTACTGTACTGGATCCTAATGGAAAACTAACTGTTACTCTCACCTATGGTTTGTATGGTTTTATCTCAATATTTTAGTCAATCATATGTTGTTTGACTTAAAAAATTAACAAAATGCATCATAGCAGTGAAACGGGTAGGAATAGGAGTAACAAAGGGGTACTGAAATTGGTTACACACTATGTTTAGAACCATCTTCTTTACAGTCTATCGTTTAGTTTAAAAATCCCCAAGGTCATAAGTATTTTGGGGATTGACCAATCAGAGAAGTTGCTGCCAACCTCTCACTTAAAAAGAAAAAAAATCCCTACCACCATAACCGCTGTAGGAAAAAACTTCGTCCCAGCAATCGTTCACTTTGTTGTGGTCTTCTTTTGATTACATTGTTTTGAAAACTATTTTCAAATTAATCTTAAAAATGATATTTTAAAATAAAACTGCACAAAAGAAAAGTAAAAAAAACATCGCCTAGAAAATATGGGTAAAATAACTAGTTGTTTTGACAGAGATTTTGTGGTATATGTTAAACATGGTTAATATTTAAAACACGGAGTTTAAAAAAATATATATTTAATTGTCAAACCACAATACATAAAAAAGAAAAACTGACGGTTTCGACTATTAATTAGTCATCTTCAGAGTACTTTTTATAAAAAGTACTCTGAAGATGACTAACTAATAGTCAACTATTTTTTTTAACTATTAGTTTCGACTATTAGTTAGTCATCTTCAGAGTAACTAATAGTCTAACTAATAGTCGAGTAACTACTAACTAATAGTCTAAACCGGTCAGTTTTTCTTTTTTATGTATTGTGGTTTGACAATTAAATATATATATATTTTTTTAACTCAGTGTTTTAAATATTAACCATGGGTAAAATAACCTGATTTGTTTACATTGTTTTTTCCGGCTCCCTTCTTGCAAGGATTTTTTTCTTAAGAATAGGTGGTGCCTAAACTAACCTGTCAAGATTTTTAAAGTAGTCAATAAACTGTAATTTTTTACTGAAATCGTCTTACTCCCTGTATAAAGACTGGTCTGCTTCCTTGCCTGCAATTATAAAAGCTCTCATTTTTCTTCCCAGATGATCTGAAGTTCATATCCCTGGCTATAATCTCAGTTTATGAATATTATTAGTAAAAAAAATACTTTGACAACTTTAATAATTACTTAGAGGGTAGTGAATGCAACCTCCCGGAGGTAGTTCCTCTAGGGTGAATACCTTAATGAGCCAAATGCTCTAAAAAGGGCATTTATTTATAAAGACTGACCCTATAATCAGGTACTAACCTAATTGAAGTCTACATTGTTCAGTATTGTTATACGAATTTTTTGAGACATCATATCGAAGTTGTTGCTTTAATTTTATAAGTACAAACAAATTTAATTATTCTACCCAGCCTATTCTGTTTATTTCACTGTTACTCATAGTAATTTTCCTTGTTGCAGGCAAACTACTAAGTCGATCTCTTAAAATAGCTTATACTCTACTAACTAAAACATTTAGCAAAGGAAGTGAAACTTGTTCCATCAAGTGTGGAGATAGAGTGGCATTAGTTTATCCCAACAACGATCCTATTAACTTCATGTGTGCTTTCTATGGCTGCATGTTTGCTGGTATTGTCCCAGTACCTATAGAAGTACCTCTCACCAGGAGGGTAAGTTTCAGTGAACAGTTATCCTTTTCACTTTGTGATTACCAGAGTTACGAAGTTGTAGCATAAGGGAAAACCAGACCAACATGTATGTATGTATGTGTGTGACCAAAATGCATAAACATAATTTAGATCCAAAATCGCCTCTCAGTATGATCTTTGGTTCATTTTAATATTTGTAGCCCAGGTCAAACTCTGTGACCCAGATGTTGTTTTGTGCTTCATCTCTAGCTTTGTGGCTCAGATCCAGTTTTGTAACCCAGATCAAGCTTTTTACCCCAGATATTGTGGTTCTAAAGTCTTTATGGTTAATCTTTCTAAAGTGGTATTTGTCATAAAATTAGGAATTTGTTTCAGTGTGCTGTACATGTGGCATCTAATCAAACGTCAAAGATGCTCTGGTTTTGTTTAATATAATCTCCCTTCAGGTGTGGTGGAAGGGGTTAGTATACCCACAACCCATTAGTCTATGTATTTTTTTGGTACCCCGGATGAATATTACACTTGTAAACACCTTATCACTGTGTTAAGTACTCACTAAGTTCTGTGATTACTTCCTCTTCGATTCAGTCTTTTTATCTAGCTCTCTCAACTCATTACTCTGAACTCCAATCTTACAAATATCCATATCTAACCTTCCCGGCATTTGTTTTCTAATTATTGTGTTGTTACATACAGGATGCAGGTAGTCAGCAGATAGGTTTTCTGCTAGGATCGTGCGGAGTGCAGCTAGCCCTTACATCAGAAGCATGTCTGAAAGGTCTTCCCAAGACAGCAGCGGGAGATGTAGTGTCTTTTAAAGGGTGGCCCAAGCTACAGTGGTTCGTAACAGAGCATTTAGCCAAAACACCCAAAGACTGGAGCCCTTCACCTAGGCTATCTGATGACACTCCTGCTTACATAGAGGTAGTGATATGTTACTTACAACACTGTGTAGAAAAAAAATCAGTTGTGAAAACATTTTATCCTTAAAAAATTGTTGCAAACTATGTCCTGGACTCTGGAAAGTAATCTCTACCCTCAGTCACCCGACTTCCGAATGAGCCAATCCATGGAGTTTCAAACAAATAATAAATAAATAAATGATAAAATAATAAATGAAATGCTGAATTTTTTAGCTATTCCTAACTATTAGACCTAATTATATCAGTAAAATTCTGTACTCAAAATCCTATACTGAACAAACCTAACAGCTACAACACAGAAATGGCTATAGATTCGACTATCCTGCCCACCGACTGACTCTTACCTCTCTACATGGGAAGGAAATGTTTCAATAAGCTCCCGCAAGGAATAACATCACTTGCAGAACCCAATTTCAGCCACCTCATAAAAGATCTATTAATAAATAAAGCCTTCTACACAGTCGATGAATTGTAAATGTTGTATAGTTAATTTTAAGTTTGACGAAACTATAGTACGACACACGACTAAAATCAGTTGACAGCATGGAAAAATAGTGTTGAAGAACCAATGAGGTTGGCCCAATTTGAAATTGTGGGTGTGGTTTATCATCCTGGACTAACCTCATTGGTTCTCTGGCATTATTTTTCCACGCTGTCAACTGATTTTAGCCGTGTGTTAAACTATGGATTATGTTGTCATTGTATCAGTGGGTATTATTATTAAGTCAAACATAGCCCCCTTCAGTTAAGGACTACACAGTACAAAGTATGTGTAAGAGGTGTGTTCAAAAAGTATCTCAAATTTTAAATTTTCGCGGGTTGCGTATCTATGAATTTTGATATTTTTGTGGCTTTATGTTGTTACTCATGTCTCTTACTTATGCCAAAAAGCTCGGCCATTTTGAATGTTCACTTAATTTTTGACAGCTGCTTTGCTTGCACGTGTTTTGGATTGTCTTAGATTTTTACCTATGCAAAAAAATGGATTAAAAAACCTGTATCAAATTTTCTGTAAAAAACGAAATTAAGTGCGTGGATGCATTCTGAATGTTGACTGTGGCATATGGAGAAGCTACCTTGGACCGAAGCAATGTTTATCGGTGATGCAAAATGTTCTCAGAAGGCTGAGAAGATGTGAACAACAAAGAGCGTACCAAACGTCCAAGCACTTCAACATCAGACAAAAAAATTAATGTAGTGGAGAAAATGATACTACCCAATTGTCGAATCACCGTTAAAGTAGTTGCTGAGAACCTAATCATATCAATTGGCTCGTGCCATTCAATTTTTATCAACAATTTGGGCATGAGACGGGTCATGCTCAAAAATTGCTCAGTTGTGACCAAAAACAGCATCACATGAACATTGCTAATGCGATGTTGGACACTGTCTGCGACGGTCCAAATTTGCTCCAGAGGTTGATAACTGGTGACGAATTGTGGGTTTATGGTTATGACGTAGAAACCAAAGCCCAATCATCTCAATCTCGATCTCAATCATCTATATCATCAAGACGGCATCGAAGAAGGAGCTGAACAAGATAAAAAAATTTTTTTTGAAGTGGTTCGAAGATTGGAAAAACCGTTGGCACAAGTGTATAATATCTCATGGGGATTACTTTGAAGGGGACAAAATAGGTATTCATAAATAAAACAATAATTTTTGAACACACCTCATATGAATTCTTATTCAAATTTCTGAAATAAGAAATAATACTTCTTTGAAATTTAAGGTACATAACTTTCTTCAGGAATGTAAAAAGTTGTAAATCATTGTATTTTACGGTACAGTACACTACGGATAAAGATGGGAGTGTGATGGGAGTGACAAACAGTCGTAGCTGCATGCTGCAACACTGTCGTATGCTGACAGCCGCGTGTAACTACACCGAGGGAGAGAACATGGTCTGTGTGCTGGATTTCAAACGAGAGACCGGTTTATGGCACAGCGTACTGTCAAGCGTACTCAATGGAATGCATGTTGTCTTCATACCCTATGCCTTGATGAAAGTCAACCCTGCTTCCTGGATGCACATGATTACTAAGTATAGAGGTAAGTGGTACTAATAGTAATTGGTATTACTATTAGTAATACTAATTACTATAGTATTAACTATAGTAATTATATTAACTACTATCATTACTCTCAGTGAACTAATAAATAGCTGTTTTACAATTGGTTATTTCCTGAATTGCCTAAAATTCGGGAAACACCCATAATTCGATAGGGTCATACCCATCTATAATTAGGAAGAGATAGTAGACCGACAACTCCCTTAGATAGAAGATAGTGTTATTATGAGTTCTAGTGAAAACATTTCTTGTCTAATTTAAGTAATTTTCCTTAGTCTCACTTTTAAGTTTATAGAATTCACACATTTTTTATAAATTAAAAACAATGACTTTAATTCTATAATTTCATAAGCTATAAAATTAAGCTATGGCCATTTCACCCAACGCTGTGGGCATCATCAGGCTAATAAACTAAACACTACATTAACAACTAAAAATCACAGAAAACAAATAAAGCACATATACATAAGACTAGAATTAAATATTTTTTTTTTATTTAATTCAGGACCAGAATTAAATAAAAAAAAAAAAATTTATTTAATTCTAGACCAGAATTAAATAAAATTTTTTTAAAATTTAATTCTAGTCTTATGTATATGTGCTTTATTTGTTTTCTGTGATTTTTAGTTGTTAATGTAGTGTTTAGTTTATTAGCCTGATGATGCCCACAGCGTTGGGTGAAATGGCCATAGCTTAATTTTATAGCTTATGAACTTATAGAATTAAAGTCATTGTTTTTAATCTTGTCTAATTCACTGAAGAGCTGTGAATTTACTCTAAGCTTTGATGGGCTTTATTTTGAAACAACACAGTGCCCCACAGCAAGACTAAGCTTTGCTTTATACCACAGATATATAGGAAAAGTATTGTGTTTGCAAAAAAATCCAAAACCGGGATGTCACCTGAATTGTCATGATCATCATGATTTTAGGTGTGAGACCTCCTAAGTGGTTTTCACAAAGTTGTCTGTGTGTGTGTCTGTTATTATTGTAGCTCCCAGTGTATTTATGCTTGAGATTTAAAACTTTGTACAAATATCAGTCTATAGGTGTACTTGACGTCATTAACTGAGCAAACTTTTCAAAAAAATCATAAAGCACAGACAAATGTTGCAATCAATTTCAAATTTGGCACGCATAAAGCCATATATGCCAAGTTTCATATCATTATCAGCATTAGTTCAATTTTTATCAAATGACTTGTGTACATTTTTTTAAAATTAGTAAAAAATCAGATAATAATCCAATTGAGTTGAAATTTGGTACAAGTGCATATCTTTACGTTCTAAATAAGTACACCAAGTTTTGTTTCAATAGGACAAGTATGTCCATGAATTTGGTTGGATCATCAAAGTTAAACAGCATTAAGCCTGATGGAAATTATGGCAATTGTTGGGAATGAAATGAATATTTTTTTTGGCATTGGTCAACTTGGACCATAAAGCCATATAATATATTATTTATTTATACTTGTTCAAAAATATTGTTATTTCTTCTTGATGTTTGTTATGTTTAAACACTTGATGAATATTTTATTATTTTTATTTGTTTTATTGGATTTTAATTATTAAATGAAAATGAATATGAATATGAAATGAATATATTTTCTACAGATGAGTGAAGTGAGTCTGAAGATAAGTTGTATTTAAATTTAATGACTTGTATATTTTGAGGACAAGTGCAGGGAGTTAGAAGTAGGGAGGATGAATTAAAGTTCCGAGGTACCCCGTACCCAATTTTTTTTTTTTTTTATTAAAGGTCCTTCATTTTTCCAAAATCAAGCTTCATTTAAAGTGTACTTGACATTGTACATGCTCCCTTACGAAGGACAGCACATTTAACAATTTTTACTTAGTGACATGAAACGGCACTGTATATGTCGCAGTTACACATGCCAAAGACTAAAGCCCGTATTCAAAGACGTTTTCCTAACATTCTCCTAACTTTTTCCTAAAATTCTCCTAACACCTAACTTTTTCCTAACATTTTCCTAACTCCTAACACTCTCCTAACACTCACCTTAGGTTTAGGTAAGGGAAATGTTTTTAAGCCACGAAATTTAAATGATCGTTCCCGTGTTTTAAAAGTCTTTTAGAGGCTTCGCATGATTTTATTTAGTAAAAACCTAAGGTAGTTAAGTCAAAAAGTGATACCATTGTAAATAACGTAATATATCGCAAAATATCAATGTTATTACCTGGATTTACGACACACTTTGTCGTATTAATAACTATCTACATAAATTTACGTAATATAAGTTACTATTAATCCACTTACCTTACTATTAGGGAGTTTACCCTGAAATTCTTTTAACACAATCAGATTTTTTATTTTCTATGGTCTGTTTGTGGCGGGCTATCGATTCAAAGAGGAAATTCAGTTGGTCCTGTGTGAATAATTAAGCCATTATTATACCAAAAAAAATTTACACAAACAAAGATGAATTTGATGACAAAATACAAAAAACAAAATTGTGTAAATGATTTAGCAAAATGAAAACAGTGTTGCACTGATTAACAGATTTAGACACCTTTGGATTCGTACAACCTGGTCCACGTTCAAACTTGAAACGCTTGATACTGATGCTTTATTTATGAAAGCTGTTACAATAATTGAACATTGTATTTGTATTAACTCTACTGTTTACTGAATACATATGTAAATAAAGTTTCTAATATATTTAACATTCACCAAAGCAAGGCCGCATTGTTGTTTAGGACAAAGTGTGTCGTAAATCCAGGTAAAAAGTTAATAACATTGATATTTTGCGATATATTACGTTACTTACAATGCTATCACTTTTTGACTTAACTACCTTAGGTTAAAATCATGCGAAGCCTCTAAAAGACTTTTAAAACACGATAGGAGAATGTTAGGAGTTAGGAAAAAGTTAGGAGAATGTTAGGAAAATGTTAGGATAAAGTTAGGAAAATGTTAGGAAACGTCTTTGAATACGGGCCTAAACCACCAATACCCTAGTATTGAAGTAAATGTCATTTTAATTTTGTAAATTGTTAATTATACCTGAATGAGAATAGTAAATAAGTCTCTCCACTGATGTTATATTTATTTAAAATAAAGCAAATCCAGCTTTCAACCAACTAAGGGTCATCATCAGTGCTAATAAGATGCAAGGAAGTTAGGTTTTGAGTCTTTTATGATAGTTGACTTTTAAAAGACAGTAAGAAAATTCTTATAACAGTCAACGGTCAGAAAAGACTCAAAATCTAGCTTCCTTACACTTTTTTGGCTCTGTTAATGACCATTAGTTAATTAAAAGGTGGTTATGCTTTATTTTAAATTTTGATTTTATTTTTACTTTTCCTCATTTATAGGAAAAGTAGGTATATAGAAACAGTATTGTGTTTGCGAAAAATTCCAAAACGGGGTTGTCACTGGAATTGTCCGTTTCAGATGATTTTAAGACCTTCTGAGTGGTTTCTGCAGTTATCTGTCTTTGTGTGCTTGTGTGTCCGTTATCATTGCAGCTCCTAGTGTATTTATGCTAGAGAGTTGGTACTTCGTGCAAAAATTAGTCTACCGTTGTAGTTGTGCTATAAGGTGTAATTATTTAATAACTGACATAAAAGGACAAAATTAGAAAGTAAAAAAAAAACATATTTGATATTAAAAAATTTTAAATTTGATTTTAAATTTTTTATTTGATTTTTATTATTTTTTAGTTTGTAACTTTTTGTCTGTTGGTTTGTTGGCATTATGAATTAATGCCATGAATTATTTCATAATTCATAAAGTTGGTTTGTTAGCATTATTATTTTGATTTTGAGCATTAGATCTGAATTGCTTCATGTGTTGTTTAACAGCAAGCGTAGCCGTAGTTAAGAGTAGAGACCTACACTGGGGTCTGCTAGCTACCAAAGACCACAAGGAAGTGTCACTTACAAGTCTGAGACTGCTTCTGGTCGGAGACGGAGCTAATCCTTGGTCTCTCTCGTCGTGTGATCAGTTTCTGTCTGTGTTCCAAGCTAAGGGGTTACGACCTGATGCCATCTGTCCTTCTGCTTCCAGCACCGAGTGTTTAACTGTTTCTATTAGAAGGTATCTTCAACATTTTAATTTTCCTATATCAAGTTATTTCTCAAATGGGGGAAATTATAATTATTTTCCTTTTTTATGATATTATGGCCGAGGAATCTTAACAAGCTTTGTTTTACATCCTCTCTTGTAAACAACAATGCTTCTTGTCTCTAGGGTTCAAATCCCAGTCAGGATGCTGCTTTTCTCAAATATAAATATAAAACAAGCTGTCAATCATGGCAGCTTGACTTATATAAAAGTAATTTATTTAAGTAATTCTTTGTGCTAAGAAATTACGAAATAATACAGCAATTGTGCCAACTTATTAAGATTTAATTAAAAAGAATTCCTCATTCTCATATAAAGGATTATCCAACAGATTTTTTTTTCTCTTTTCTTTCACCCCTATGCAATGTTATGTTTGGCAGTCTTAGTCAGTCTGTGCTTCCTTATAAATAATTTATTGCTGTGTCTAGTTGCATACTTGTGGTAGCTGTTTTTGTGGTCGTATTCCTCTCAGGTGTCAAAAATATAAGTAAGGGTCAGGTAACAAAATAGTGAATATACAGTTAAAATCCTTTTTTTCTTAAACAGTTCTCTGTATGATTTTTTTACATTTAACTTAAAAAAACTAACTGCTTTTTTCTGCTGAAAAAAAGATATTTAACTAGAGGACCATTACCCCAAATTATTATTTCATAAATATGTTACAAAGTTTTAATTACTTTATTGTGTGTTGGTAGGCCTGGTAGAGGAGGAGTGAATGCAACAGGCAGGGGTGTCCTGTCTATGTCAGGTCTGAGCTACGGAGTGGTCCGTGTAGATCAGGAAAACTCATTGACATCTCTTACTCTACAAGACTGCGGACAGGTATCTTTTTCTATTCTTTATGCCTGGATAGTAAATAATGTTGTTAAAGTAAATAATGTTGGTGAAGTAAATAATGTCGCTGCTTTATAGGGATCATACTCAGCAGGATTATTATTGTAGTAGTATTGTATCTCAGTCTGCTTCAAACCGGTGCTAATTCAGTTGAACCGGCTTTTCTTTTAACACTCCATACAAGGTAAATTTGTCATATTGGTCATTTAAAATTAAATAAAGCGTACTTTGTGGAAAATAAAAATAAAAAATAAGTAGGTAGAGGAATGGTTTAGGTGATTACAAAAAGATTATTATTAATTATTATTAATTTTCTTTTGTACTTTAGGTAATTTTTGTTAACGTGTTGGTACTGCTGTTATAGGTGATGCCAGCTAGTAGTATAATAGTAGTGAAGTTAGAAGGTCCTTCTATACTCTGCAAGACAGACGAGGTGGGAGAGATATGTGTCCAGGACGGCTCTACAGGAGATCAATACTGGGGTCTACAGGGCCTGACACAGACCACTTTCCGAGTCAGGCCTCATACGAGTGCTGGTGAACCTCTCCCAGAGACCCAGGAGTATGTTCGCTCTGGACTCATTGGCTTCCTCGGACCTGTGAGTTGCATTTTACTTTTAATTTAATTTTAGCCAATTTTCTGAGAGATTTATGCTACGTTCTATTCATGAAAAGCTACGTTCTATTCATGAAAAAAATCAGGTATAGGGAACCTCAAAACTTTTCCATACCACATTGGATTCTATACCCTCATCCTCACTTCTCACACTCACTTTACTTGACCAAAAAATATACAAATCGCCAAATTTATACTGCAACACGTCTTTGGACTTACTTTACTTGACCACAGAATATAAAAATCTTTGGTTTTTGATCATTGTCAAGGAAATAAGATAGTATATAATTTTTGTGAGCCAATTTAAATGATATTTTTGTCTATTAGCTGTATAAATGTTGTTTTACTTATTATTAATAATTTGCTCCTTTTTGGAAGATTGCTCAATTTTTGTTAATTTTATTTAATAATTTATTCTGTAATAAAAATTAATAATTGTACAATAATTTTATTTATTTATTTAACTTTATTTTAATTATTTTTTTATTTCAATTGTTTCCCCCACACACAATCTTACGATTTGTGGGATTTTCATTGTTTTCTGTAATTGTTTTTTTTATTGTATATTTGAAAAATAAAAGAATTATTAAAAAATAAATTTAAAAAAATCCAAAACAATAAAATGTTACTTTACTCCTGGTAATTTGTTTTGACAAACTTTGATTGTTTTATAAAGTTTTTATTTCATATGATGTTTATTGCGTGCAGGGAGGTCTTGTGTTTGTCTGCGGATCCCGAGATGGTCTTATGACTGTAACAGGTCGCAAGCATAATGCTGATGATATCATAGCTACTGTGCTAGCAGTGGAACCCATGAAGTTTATATACAGGGGAAGGATAGCGGTGTTTAGCATCAGACTACTAAGAGATGAGAGGATATGTGTTATAGCTGAACAGAGACCCGACTGCTCGGAGGAGGAGGTAATTCTCATTATTTAGTTTTTGTTTATGTTAAACATTAACCAATTTGACAAAAATACTATAAATGTTTTAAAATGCAACCAATAGGTCATCTCTTTCAATAATAACTCTGTGAATGATAATAATTATTATATAGTGATAGTAATTAGGGAGAGGTGATAGATCACCTTGTTAGTAGGCCCTTGTTGAGCCCTTTTTGCTGACTCCCTTAGATAGAAAATAGTGTTCTATACTTAATGAGTCCTAGTGCAGGCATTTTACGTCTAATCGACAGAAGAGCCGTGACTTTTTACTCTAAGTTCTTAAGCTTCAACTAGAAACTACATGTGCCTCACTGCCAGACCAGGCTCTCCTGCTCTCGAAACCATAAGGTGGAAACATATATATTTATTATAAACTACTATTGAGGGTCCTAAATTTGGCATAAACCCCGGTTCATTTAGAATTTGAGATCTTATACGAGTACCTGACATCACACAGGCTCGGAACCACCATAGATTTATTTAAGCCAGAACAGCAAGTACAGTCTAATAAATAAGATTTTCTACTTGTCTCAAAAGCGATCAATCTAGTTTTGTTATTAAAATAAAAATTATGATTATAATATAAAATATTTTAAACCTCCTTTTTCTTGTAAAAATAAGTTGACACAACGAACAGAATTTAATTTGATGAGTGAGTTAGATACAGAGCATAGGACTGTAAAGAATAATATATATATATATATATATTTATAATTATTTTAATTTTTTATGGTTGAAGATGGCAATTTTGAAGTGTACAGGATTCTTTTCTTACCCCCTTTAATATAAATGTGTGTTGTGGTTGCAGAGTTTCCAGTGGATGTCCCGTGTGTTGCAAGCAGTAGATTCTATACACCAAGTAGGTATCTACTGCCTGGCACTGGTACCTCCTAACTACCTACCCAAGACTCCACTAGGAGGCATTCATCTTAGTGAAGTCAAGAGGAAGTTCCTGGAGGGAACTCTCCATCCTGCCAATGTGTTACTATGTCCTCACACGTGTGTTACCAATCTACCCAAACCCAGGGAAATACATTCAGGTAAATATCCTTTGATTTATAAAGGATCCGTTTTAAGGAATACATGATTTCATTTTTTAAAAGTATTTCCTTAGAGAAAAATTGAAATTGAAGGGGGGGGGGTGGAGATTGATAAGTGTGTGTCAAAAAAGGCAATTTCACTCAAAATAAACAGCATGATTTTCTTCATACTCATGCACATAATACTTCAAGTTCACAAGTGTCTGTTTATGCCAAAACATTTTCTTCTCTTGAGGGAAACTTTTGTTGTAAAAACTTAAATTATTTTTTATAAAAAACCATAATAATATATGGTCTGTCTCTTATTACGGTAATGTCTAATCCAATCTCTGCGGAATCAGTAAATACGAAAATGCTTCTGGGGCTAAAACTGTTTTTATTCCCCAAAAATAAATATTAAGAAAAATCAACGTATTGTCGCCACTGTAATGGTGATTTTTAAACAATTTTTTGTGACCGCTGGAGACATAGAGTTTTTATGTAAAGGGTTTATACGCTATTTTGCATGTAAAGAAGAGCCGTGAAGGCTCGAACTTCTTTTTATGGGGTTTCAAAATGGATGTTAAAAGTAATGAGTCGTAACGCAATTTAAAGGTATTTTGTTGTTTTATGTTTGGATAAATAAATTATAGTTCGTTTGTTCATTTGTATTATTTTATTAGTCTTAATTATTTGATGAATGCCTCTGTAAAAAAAATAGGCTTAATATGCTTACTGGAGGTCTCAGCAGCAAAAGTAAAAAGAAGTTCGGCCTTCGTGGCTCTTCTTTACTTGCAAAATAACGTTTTAAATCACAAACCATTTAAATTAAACTCTATCTCTTCAGCTGTCTGAGAAAATGGTCATTAAATTAGAAAAATTGCCGTTGCTGTGGCGACAAGTATTAACGAGTAAAGAACATTATAAAGAACATTTTTAAAAACTGAAAATATTATCCATTCCTGGACTTTAAAAATTAAAAGTTTTAAAATATGCTACTTGGCTAAATATTAAGTAAATTCACATTGAATAAATATCATCACAATTATAATACTAGGAATGGAAATAAAATTTATATTAAAAACCATAAATTTGACCATAAATTCTCTTATGTCTGTAAGAGAAAATTAGAGTGCAATTGCTCTGTACTTTTTAACATATTGTCAAAAAATATTCAAAATATTGATAAATATAATAAATACTAGTGTATGGAATTGGTTACTTGGTTAGTGATATATCTTGGTTTAGATTTCTGTTTATGTTTATGTTCTATATTCCAAGGGTTTTTGGAATTTGTAAAGAGAAATAATTTAAAAGGTAGAAAAGTAACAAAAACATGAGGTGGAAACCATAATAATCTGGTCTTTATTTTTGTGCCAACATAATAATAACTAATATAAAAAAACATAAACAGAAATCTAAACCAAGATATATCATCCTATCCCTCATTATTTAAAAAAAAATGGAAAAAAATCTACTTAGCATTACAAAAAAAATATTAAAACCAAAATTTTTTTTTTTTAATTAAAAATTTCTGATAATAGTGAAGTCCATAATCAGTTTAAAGTTTATTTTTGTACCAACATAATAATAACTAATATAAAAAAAACATAAACAGAAATCTAAACCAAGATATATCATCCTATCATACTGATGATACTGATACTGTTTATGTTTATGTTCTATATTCCAAGGGTTTTGGAATTTGTAAAAAGAAATAATTTAAAGGTAGAAAAGTAACAAAAACATGAGGTGGAAACCATAATAATCTGGTCTTTATTTTTGTACCAACATAATAATAACTAATATAAAAAACATAAACAGAAATCTAAACCAAGATATATCAGTCAGTTCCTTACTCAGTTCAAGAATAAAAAAAATAGAGAATGTATTTTAATAATAACTGTAAATAAATAAATTTTACCATGTCATGGTTTTTGATTGTAGATTTTTGTACATAATGAAAACAATCAAATTTCCTCGTCTTTAAAATACATAAAATTGATCTTTGTGACTTCCATGGTTTTATATGAATTGTAATACCTATTTAATATATGAAAATTGTAATAGCTAACCACCACTTAAAAAAATCAGAAGTAGGGCACAATGTCCAAGGTATAAAATTGTTTATCATGCTGCCGGAAAAGACTCGGAACCTGCCGGCTGATTAATTTAAAAAAGAAATAAAATCAATGCTTACAAATGATGTATTCTATGATGTAAAAGAGTTCATGAATTTTATGTAATTTAATTCTATGTATTCTCATTTTCTTGACATATTTTCTTTTGCTGGTTATAACCACCTTTGTTACTTGTATAAGTAGCGTACGAAATGTTTATTCTTATCTTATCTTATCTTATGTGAAAGTGCGGTCTACGTAAATAACTTAACTAATGTTTATGTGTGTGTTTAGATATAGGTCCTGCGTCTGTAATGGTTGGCAATATAGTGCAAGGTAATAGACTTGCATCAGCTATGGGCAGAGATATGGGAATAATAGATGAGGATACAGACTCAGCTAGAAAGGTAGATGTTTATTCCATTTTTTTAAATTTGTGTAAAAATTTAAGTCCTAGCCCTTTTATGGTGAATTTCCCAAAAGAAGAGAAAACATATATATATATATATATATATATATTATATATATAAATATATATATATATATATATATATATATATATATATATATATATATATATTCTTGATCAGGGAGATCCCTCTTTGAAAAAATCTATCTCCCTCCATAACCTCGATTTTATAAGCTCATTTTTTCTTTGAATATTCACTAAAAATATGTCAAATAAAAAAATTTTTGATTAAAAAATTTATGAGCATAATGGAAAAAACACTGTTTACTAGATAGACTAATATTAACTAGGGGAGAAAAAAATATAATTATAATTAATTCAATCTATTTAAAAAAAGTATCATCAAAACCTATCAATAAAGTATCTAGTAGGCAGTGTTTTTTCCTTTTAGTTGTTGACTAATTTCTTGTACCTGTAGTTAATTGGTCTATTTATGTGACATAAATTACTTTTTTTATCAACCTTTCACTGATGAATTTTGATTTACACATTAGAGCATGATATCGGACCAACTTTTACAACTCTGTGTTAAGAGTGAAATATTGCAATAAATAATGAAAAATACCTGATGTCTCATTAGTGCCCAATTTCTAATGTAATATTAAATTATGGTGACCAACCAATGAAATAATGTATTACTTTTTAATTTATTTAAAGACACTAGATGGGACTGAGTTGACAACTTCTTACTTCTTTAAATGACTATATTTCGCCTGACCCCAGGCATACTCATGTCTACAAACTGTAATGGTAATAATCCCAGTGCATAATAAATAATGAGGAAGGAATAATAATGAAGACAGCAGTCCTAGTTTTTGTTAGTTTAATTTATTACATCAGAGCTTTCGCACAAGCGATGCTTGGCATCCTCAGTGAATCTAATAACAAGTAAACAAAACCATAAACCAATTACAAAAGAACAGAAATAAAATATACATACCAAACAAGGCAAAAACATTTCAAAACAAATGCAAGTAATATTAAAATAATCATAGCCCAAACTTACAATAAGTAATATAGTTACACCACCACATATGTAAAACAACAGTTAATAGCATCAAAACCAAAAGTTAGTATTAAAAAAGTAAGTAAATCATAAAAACATTACACCAATTAAGAAAAGAAATATTGTTATTAAAAAAACAGCTGATATAAAAGGGATAGGATTCAACAGGTGGGTATAAGAAGTGGAGGGGAGAAAGGCGGTAATTATTTCAAATTTAAAATGTTGGCATAGATGCTATTTAGATTTTTAACGTCCTGTTTTTTATTCATTGTATTATTATCGGTTTTTATATATAGCATTTCTAGAATTTTCCGTTTGTTTGTGTGTTTTTCTGAATGAAGGATCGAAACGTTTTCATTATCTACTCTATGTTTTCTATTAGTCATATGTGCTGCTATTGCTGAATTCTTTTGATTGTTATCTTCATTACGGTTGTGTTGTTTTAATCTGTTAATGAAAGTTTGTGATGTTTCCCCGGTATATGTTATTCCTTCCTCATTAAACTCACAGTCCATTAAATCTTAATTCTTAAATAATAAATAATATAAGAATATAGGGTAAATCTTTGGTATACGGTGCACCCTGTTATCAATACTATATATCGATATACTTTTAGTTTAGAGATATGACGTAGGAATAATCGATATATGCCTTTTCTTTTACGTTTTACGTTTATGAACATATTTTATTATTTTTTTAAATGTTTTCATTTATTTGTTCTTTGGTTTTTTTTAGTGTTTTAACTATAATTAATAAATTAACGACGCTGCTTACCTTTTAAGTGCTTAGTTCTCGTTTACGTGTCGCGTAACTAAATCCTAGGTTCGAGGGGGATAAACCATTACTCATAATAAGATAATTTAATATAAAATGAGATAAAAATATAAACAATCTTTAGTATTGGTTAAATAATCATTATTTCATTATTCTACTGCTAAGGTGGGGGGATGGTAGAGACGGAGAAACATAAACATTTGAAGACGGGGGTGTAGTTTGGGGGGACACGGTATATATCGATACATGGTTACAAGGAGAGTTCAATATATATCGAAATAGGACATTGATAACAAGGGGCACTGTATACTGAAGTTCAGCCGAATATAGTACAAAACTAATTTCTAACCGGGTTAATTAAAACAACTAATAAAAACCACAAAACAAGCAAGCTAACTACTTGGAAAGCAAGAACCCTTTTACTACTTTTTTATAGTATTACTTTTTTATTATTTCATTTTAAAAAAACATTTGTTTCATTATTTTCAGTTTATTTCTGAAATATTGAGGTGGAGAGCTGTATCTACTAGTGACCACGTTATATTTACCTTGCTCAACTCTAAAGGAGGTGTAGCCACTGCACTGTCCTGCGCACAGTTACACAAGCGTGCTGAGCGCATTGGATCCCTGCTGTCAGAGCGCGCTAAGATAAACAAGGGTGACCACGTTGCTTTGATATTCCCTCCTGGCATTGATCTCATTTGTGCTTTCTATGGATGTCTTTATGTTGGTATGTATTAGTTAATAACATCAAGGGTGCATTTGAAAGACTGGACTGTTCTGAGTGCTCTGATAATATGCTCAGTAGTGGAAGTGGAAAATTCCCTCATCATCTTACTGACTAAACTTGGTCTCTCAAATGTGTTTTAACAGTTTTGCATGATCAGTTGCTAGTTTAGATTTAGTTGCCAGTATTTCTGTTGCAAGCAGTATAGTGATTAAAAAAAATTGTTTGTTGAACATTTCTTTATAAAAAGTTTTTTTTTGAGAATACTGTTTAATTTAAAAGAATAAATTCAATAAATAGAGGAGAAAATGTTCCCACTATAAGGGGGGAGAAGTGAAAAAACTAACCCCAGACCTTTGTAGTGTCAAAGGTTGGTATTAATACTAAAGCCTTAATGATTCTTATAGTATACTTCATAATATATTTATGGACATTACTGGGCCAATTGTAAAAAATACAAATTTTCTAATTAACCTCAGCAAGCCTTGCCTTAGGAACCTAGTTAGTGTTCTGACCGGTCACTGTAGATTAAATAAACATCTTAATACTTTAGGCATAATCCCAGAGGCTAGCTGCCCCATGTGTGGGCATTATGAGGAGACAGCCTTTCACTTGCTTGCAGAGTGTGAGGCCTATACATCTCTTCGTACCCGCATATTTGGCGTAGGCCTCTTGTATGAAGAGGAGCTTTCTTCTCTTAGTTGGAGAGATATCCTACAATATATCAACCTTTCCAAGAGGTTCTTGGTAGAGGTGGTGTAGGCTAAGGAATCGGGGCTGGCAAGAAGGGCCCAACAACGTGGCCTATTTGCCTGGCTTTGCCTCCCCACCCTATTACTACTACTACTAATATATTTATGGAAATACTTGTTCTTTTATTGCAGGGGCTGTTCCTGTGACGATTAGGCCTCCTCATCCTCAAAACCTACAAACAACTCTACCTACAGTCAGAATGATCGTAGATGTTAGTAAATCTGTTCTAGTCCTTTCTAACCAGAATGTCATTAAGCTTCTCAAATCTAAGGTGATTAAATTTCATTTCAGATATTCATGTATTTGTTATTGATTATTATTATTATATGTATATTTATTATTTATGTGTATATTTATATGTATTTATATATATTGTTTCCTCTAAATTTCTCTACTTATTACCCCCAGGTTTTTGCTGCATTTAGCAAGACCTCACTCCCATAGTTTTTTAGCTCCAAATGTGACTAGTTCACTTTCTTTCATCTTATTAGCCTCCCCAAGCATGCCGTATGCCAGTTCAACCAACCCATGAGTTCCTCTAGTTCCACCTATGTCATCATGTCCCTTTAGTCCAAGAGCCAGACCTGAAAAAATGTGACTCATTTTGTACTACTTCAAACCAATTTTTTCTAAAAATACACTTTAAATTATGAAGTAAAAACATAGTCTGCCTATCCAGAGTGGAGCCCTTCATATGATTGTGCTTGCTAAAAAATTTTATAAAATCGCACAGATTTCAGTTTTCTTAAAATAAGTGGTTCCCTGTGGGTCAAATGCAAAACATAAATAGAACATTTTTAAAAATGATAAAATGTCCAATAAAGCCAAGTGTTCAATCATCCAAATTGGATGACTATAACCAAAGTTAAAGCTATTTCAAAAACACCAAAAAAATGGTTAATTTATGCAAAGTCAGCAAATTTCTTTGAAAACATTGGCTTTTGTGAATTTTTTCACAACTGAACTTCAGTTGCAGTTCTCTGATTTTGACAAAAATCACTCATTTTATAAGAAATTTTATCAGCTTTAAAAATGTTTTCTTCATGTTTTGCACACGAACTACAGGGAACCACTTATTGAAAGAAAGCTGGTATTTGTGCGATTTTCTAATATTTTGAGCTAGTACATTCATATCTCTCTGGATAGGCAGACTATGCTTTTCCTTTATAATTTAAGATATATTTTCAGAAAAATTTAGTTCGAAGTAGTACAAAATGAGTGCTACTACTAATTATAAAATTAATTTACAAAGGTTTGTTCCAATAGATTAAAAAAGATAATAACAAATAGCTTTTGCTTCCTAGCCTCTAAGTAAATTATCCGTAACATTTTTTATGCCTGGTTCTTGGACTGTCTATTATCACCAGTGAAACTAATGTAGCACAGTCACCATCTGTCTAGTCGAGCACCTCCCAACAAAGAGATAGTTTTATTGCTATAATCAAACTTTGGTAAAATGCTGTGCAGGGTTTTGCATACTGATAAATGGGTATAATGAAACAGTTTATTAGCGAGACCCTAAAACTGTATAAGGAGCTTGACAAAAACAAATATCAAAAGTTGCACTCTATATACAATGGTTGATTAGTAAATTCTTTACTGCCTTAGCAATAAAATCATATTTTTCTTATAACTTTTTTGTGGAAATTGCCTACTTTATAATTATCTTTTAGCATTGAAATATAATTTTTATTTATTAGATCTTTTCATTGTTGAGACTGAAGATAGACTAAGCTCTCTCCTCTAGTGCTAATTATTTGTTTGTTTTTAGTAGAACAGTTATGTTCTGAGGTTTTTAGCATTCCCATGGAATTGACATGGGGATAATTTTATTCAATATTATTCCGTTTGAATAATACATTAAAATTGTAATTATATTAAAATGTTTTTTTTTTTCTTAAAGGAGGCTAGTAACGTAGTTGACTGCAAGTCATGGCCTGTAATATTAGATACAGATGATATGCCCAAGAAAAAATTAGCTGTGCAATATAGGGCTCCCACTGCTGAGATGCTTGCATATCTAGACTTCAGGTATGTCGATTTTATATATTTATGAAAATTAGAAAATCTCTCCCCCTGAAGAGGGAGGGATTTATTTCTTGGTTTTTTTACAAATAAAGCCAGCTTTCAACTCTACAAAGGCCATCATCGGTGCCAGTGAGACGGAAAGAAAATATGTCTTATTTATTGGATCTTTTCATAGTTGAGACTGGAGATGGATTCAGTTCACTCCAGTTTGTTTGTATATTGTAGTTATTTTTTGAGGTTGTCAGTATTGGATATTTTCATTTACTTGTAAAATCATATATTTAAGTAGCATCTTTGCTGCCTTAAAAAAATTAGAATGAGTGTTTTTATTACCTTTACATTAAATTTTATTTTATTTGCCGAATTAACTAATGTAACAGTGTAACAGTTCATGTAACTCTTCAATGTAACAGTTTTAATGTTTTTTTAAACATAGCTTACCAAACTATACCAAGGTGCAATATGAAGTAGTTTGTAAAATTGTTTTTTCTTTTTTTTTATAAAGTTAAACTCTGATGATGACTAATTTTTAGTCGAAAGATAAGTTAATTATTATATATTAAAAAAATATAAAACTTTGGTGTAATTAATATGTATTTATTTAATAATTTATATGTTTGAGCTCAATCTTTTGTATACAATTTGGTAAAGCCTATACATTATTTGTTAAACATTTGGGAAGTAGACATCTAAAAAGTTGCAATTTCAATTAAATTTCAATAATTCCTTTATTTCTTGATAAAAGTACATAAATATAAATAAAAGTAAAATCACAAATAAATAAATAAACATAAATAAAAGTACAAAAGAAACTACAAAATTTACAGAAAAAATACAAATTTTGATACTCATACTAATTTATCAACTATTTGATAATTTATGACTATTTTATCAACAACCACAAGATCATTAGATCTGAGAGTGGGGACAGTCTGAAGAATATAATAGCAACAAAGAATTAAGTGGCACATAGCAACTGAGAAATGAGAAGGAAGTAAAAAAAGATATGTAAAAAAAATATCGATTTAACATACAAGATTAAAGCGATAAAAGATTAAAACAGTAAAAGGATGTTATCTAAAATTTAAAATAATTTTAAAGTTTTTCATTTAAGAAAAACTAAATAAGTTTATTTAATAAGTTATAAGTTTAGTTTAATAAGTAAAATTTATAACTTACACTTGCAAGATTTTAATTTACATTTGTATGTGTTTCAGCGTCAGCACGACAGGAATGTTGGCTGGTATAAAGATGTCGCATGCTGGTGTAACGTCTCTGTGTAGGAGTATGAAGCTGGCATGTGAACTTTATCCTTCACGTCACGTAGCTCTATGTCTGGATCCATACTGTGGTCTAGGCTTTGCACTATGGGTGTTATCTAGTGTGTATTCAGGACATCACACCATACTTATACCTCCCAGTGAGGTTGAAGCTAATCCTGGTCTGTGGCTCACTGCTGTCTCACAGTACAGGGTTAGAGACACTTTCTGCTCTTATGGTAAGAAAAAAAAACAACCTCATAAGCGTCTTTGCCATGATGAAATTCACTAATAGTTATTTTCTATAAATAAGTATTGTTTGTGGTTTACAAAAAATAGGACTTATAAAGTTATATGCATTCAAATATTAAAAGTATTAAAAATTATGAATTTATTAGTGAAAACTGATCTATGTAATATTTTTTATGATTTTTTTGTTATTTTCTATAAACCAGTTTCATCTAATCAACTCATAATGCATTAAAATACTTATAAAGAAATAGCTAAGTTTTGTGTACCACAAGTGAAGAATTCTTTTGGAGCAAATATATCTGGACTTTTCTCTCAATTAAAGATATTTGTATTTTTGGCCATATAATGAAAGACTATATTTAGGTAGAGTGTACATTGTTGGTCTATTAAAGGGCAAAGTCCTTGGAGTGGTTACAAAGTTTTTGTTGGAATAATATTGTAATTTGAAAGCCTCAGTGCAAATTTTTATTTATTAGAGCGATGAGGACTTGAAAACTCCTGGTATGTTTATTGATTTTTTTGAGGCGTTTATACATTTTTGTGAGATATATTATGGAATAAATCAAAATCTGTGTTATTAGGTGTAATGGAATTGTGTACAAAAGGACTTGGGTCTAGTGTGAACCAGCTGAAAGCCCGGGGAGTAAGTTTGTCGTGTGTGAGGACTTGTGTTGTTGTTGCGGAAGAGAGACCCAGGATCAATCTGACGACTTCCTTCTCCAAGCTATTCAGTGCTCTAGGTTTGTCACCGAGAGCTGTCTCGACTACATTTGGCTGCAGGGTCAACGTAGCTATTTGTCTACAGGTACTCTCGTCTTTTCTATGTTTTCTTTCTTTTAAGAACAAATATAATTAAAAGTTGGTCTGTACCTATGAATGGAGGGATGTGAGGATGATGAGGACTTTAATTTTAAAATTACCACAGACCAAACTACTGATCTAATCATAAAAAAAACTTGATACAAAAATCTAGTCCTATGAAAAGATCAGATTTTTAGGAAGTCCAGAATCTCATTTTGAACTATTCAAGTATTCTAAAAATGTGTGGATTTTTTTTTGTTAAAAATGATTTAGCAGTTATCTGTTAGTGGTTGACAGGCTGCCAAAATACACCTATTTTTGTTTGTTTTTGAAACACTGATGATGGCCTTATACATCATCTGGAGTTTGCCTTTGATAATAATGCCAAACATGTAAATAATTTAATATGTTGTATGTACCTTATGTAAAATACATATATACCATATTTAAAACCACATATAAGTTTTATTGGCAATATAGGTTTTTATAACTAGACGTAGGCAAGCACTTTAGACACATAGCTTAGCCTAGTGTATAGATTTAGTGTAGGTATTTAAGAATAGCTAGTGAGAGACATGGGGAGTATTACTCAAGTCCTTCAGCAACAAATGAGCAAGGGGGCTCGTCATAAAGGCACATATTTCTTATCATAATTATATTTTTTTAACATCACAATCATTAAGAAATTAAATGAGTTTATTTTAAAACACTACCTACATAGGAATCTTTCCTACAATTGTTAAAAAAAAACCTGTTGATTTAATTATTACTACTAATATTGAATTAAATAACAAAAATTAATAATTGAGCACCATAAAAGAGGATTTTTTTCTCTAAAAAATGCAAAAAAAGATAACTCTATCCATTAACCTTACAAAGATGATATAATAAATTGGCATGAAACTTATTCATAAGTAAAAATAAACAACGGTAAAATATAGAAAATTGCATCAGCGTGTTATTTCTTTTATTGATTTAAAAATAAAATAATAGAGATAGAATTAATAAAACATCAAACTGCGTTTTCATTTATCAAAGTCAAATAATAGGGATAGAAGTCATCAGAAGTCGAACCGAAATATAAAATAATTGAGTAACATATAATATAAAATGCATGTATCATTGCGAAGTATTTAATCGTACATAACAAAAGAATAGTCTGCCTTTAAATAAATGATTGTTTCTTAAGAAACTTGAAAATGAAAAGGTAGAATCAGAGAAATGATTTAAAACTAAAGGGGTAGTATGATAAGTCCTTGCAGTCTACATGGTGGGGGTCCTGGAATCCCTACCTCAATGTGAGCTGAGAGAACTAATAATTTTTTTTATTAGTTTTTAGTTTAGTTTGGGGTTCCCGGTGGTTTAATGGTTAGCACCATTAAACCACCCAGACAGTCCGGGTTCAATCCCAGTCGAGGATTCTAGGATTTTCATGCAAGGGATGGAAATCCTTTCACAACCCGTCCTTCAAAAGGGACGTTAAGCTGGTGGTTCCGAGCCTTTGTGATGTCAGGTACTCGTATAAGATCTCAAACCCTAAATGAACCGGGGTTTATGCCAAATTTAGGACCCTCAATAGTAGTTTATATTAAATATATATGTTTCCACCTTATGCTTTCGAGACCAGGAGAGCGTGGTCTGGCAGTAGGGCACGTGCTGTTTCTAGTTGAAGCTATAGAAACTTAGATTCTTGGCTCTTCTGTGGATTAGACGTAAAAAATGCCTGCTCTAGGACTCATAAGGCAGAACACTATCTTCTATCTAAAGGAGTCAGCAAAAAGGAACAATGTGGCCCTACTTGTTAGGAGGTGGTCTATCCCCTCTCCCTAATTACTACTACTACTAGTTTAGTTTTATTTATATTAATTTACATGTTTACATGGAATTGGTTGTGTATTGTAGGGGGCGTCAAGTCCAGAGCCATCCTGTGTGTACGTAGATCTCAGAGCTTTACGTAATGATAGAGTTTCCCTGGTAGAGAGAGGTGCACCCCACTCACTCTGCCTCCTTGAGTCTGGTAAACTATTACCTGGTGTTAAACTAATCATAGCTAACCCTGAGACTAAGGGTCAATGTGGTGATTCACATCTCGGAGAGATATGGGTACAGGCTCCGCATAACGCTTCAGGTAAATAAACTCAACTAATCAATTGAAGTACACGAGTTAATAATGTAATAGTAAGTAGGAGAGCATTATGTAGCAACTATGTCTCCAAGATATCCATCAATGGATATAAGACAAATGTTGGAAAGTGAGACGCATGACAATTTGTAAATGAACAGGTTGACAGCTGAGTTGACAGCTGACAGGCTGGCACCTTAGATGTCTACCTGTAATTCACATATTTTATGCGTCAAATAGTCAATATTTCCAGTGAGTCTTATTTGGGAAGTCCTGTGAAAAAATATTAGTCAGTTTTTTATGTATTGTTAAATTATGAAAGTCAGAGTGTTTATTTGGTTAAAAGTCAATCTTATTATTTCAAATTAGTCAGTCTTTTTAATAACAAATTTACACAGTCCCTGTAACCAGATCATCCAAGATAGAAACATGGAACATTGTTGGCTGTTCAGTCAGACCATCTTATAACCAAACCACCTTACCTCCATATCACCTTACCATCAGACCACCAGATCACCATACCACCAGTCAAACTAACCGTTAGACCACCTTACCATCAGAACACCATACCACCAGTCAAACTAACCATTAGACCACCTTACACCCACCAAGCTTCACTTCAAAGCTCTTATTTTATCTTACAGTCTCATTTTGACTTAAACAACAGACTCAACTGAAACTTCTTTGCTGATTTGATGACTAACTTAAATATTCACTTTTTAAACAGCTGAATTTTTTTATCCTGTAATAAATGGTAATATATGATATGATGACAACATGATCCATACTAGAGTAGAACACACTGTTATAATCAGTTGACAGTGTGGGAAAACAATTTGAGGGAGCCAATGAGGTTAGTCCTGGATGTTAAACCACACCCACAATTTCTAGGCCAACCTCAATGTTTTCTCAACACTATTTTCCCACGCTGTCAACTGATTACAACTGTGTGCAATACTATAGTTGATCGGCATATGAGGTAACAAAGAATCATAGGTGTGGACAAAGTGTATTTTGATCAGTTTTATCTCTTGAAGTGTTTCAAGTAGATATAATATGCTTTAATATTATTTTGATTTTGGATTGTTGGAGGCTTTCGTTAGTCTTTTTATTTTCTTTGACTTAATTTATTTCCAACTTGATTTTAAAACCTTTTAATGCTCTTTGCCTTAGGTTATTTCTCAGTGTATGGTGAGGAATCTGAATACGGAGGTCAGTTTGGTGCACGACTCGTGACTGGAGCAACAGGTGAAGTGTATGCCAGAACTGGTTACCTTGGCTTCCTGAGACGAAGTACAGCCACGGAAACGTCAGCTTCTGCACTCATACCAGAATTAACTGATATATCTACTCAGGATCTCACACAGACTGACACACAGTCCAATCCTACCCCTAATGTTCCTGGTATGTTTGTAATTACTTCTATAAATTAATTTAAAAAACAGAGATTTTTTATAATAAAAATAACTTTTTTGACATTTATAATCCTATTATTGATATCTTCAATAATAGTTTAAGTACAGTTAAAGTTTTAAGTTAAGTTTTAAGTACAGTTAAAGATAATTTAATTAAATAGTTAAGTCTCACTGAAACCATTGATACAATAAATATCCAAATTTTGTTTCTTAAATTCTAAGATACAATTTTATTTCCCTATCTCCTTCAATAGAATGGAGTAGCATTTTACAAATTATTGTTTAGTTTAAAAATCTTGACAGGTCAGTTTAGACACCACTGATTCTTAAGAACAAAAAAATCCCTGCATGAAGGGAGCGGGAAAAAACTATGTAAACAAATCAGGTTATTTTACCTGTATTTTTTGGCGATGTTTTTTTACATTTCTTTTGTTTAGTTTTATTTTAAAATATAATTTTTAAGATTAATTTGAAAGTAGTTTCAAAACGATCTAATCAAAAGAAGAAACACAAAAAAAGTGAACGATTGTTGGGAAGAAGGTTTTTTCCCTACAGCGGTTATTGTGGTAGGGATTTTTTTTTCTTTTTAAGTGAGAGGTTGGCAGTGGCTTCTCTGATTGGTCAATCCCCAAAATACTTATGACCTTGGGGATTTTTAAACTAAACGATAGACTGTAATGGGAAACTTATTGCTGTGCTATTTGTTTCCCGACTTGGTATCATTATTGCTTTACCTAATGCTAATGTAACATGAACTGTTTGCAGAACTTCACGATGCAGTGTTTGTGGTGGGAGCTCTGGATGAAACAATAATGCTGAGAGGGATGAGATATCACCCTATAGATATAGAGAACAGTGTTATGAGGTGCCATAAGAAGATAGCTGAATGGTAAGTACTAAAGTGATGTAGAAATTCATACAGTAGGGGGGGCACTGGGCATAGTAATCCAACTCACCCGGAAGAAGCTGTTTTTGATGGGTCTGTTTTTTTTTAGTTTGCCGTTTCTCCACTGGAGGCAGGTCAGTTCACCTTGTCCCATATATATAAAATAATTATTTCTTCATTTCCAAGATTAAAATTATTTAAAGGGATACAATACATGGGTGAACACCTCATATAGTGTGTATTATACAATATATATATATATTATATATATATATATATTATATATATATAATATATATATATATATATATATACAGACACACACACACACACACATACATTTTCGTTATATATTTTTTTTTAATTTCCAGTGCTGTATTCACATGGACAAATCTGCTAGTAGTAGTAGTTGAGCTAGACGGAGCTGAATCCGAAGCACTTGACTTGGTACCTCTTGTTACCAATGCTGTGCTTGAAGAGCATCATCTTGTTGTAGGCGTTGCTGTCGTTACAGACCCTGGTGTTGTACCTATTAACTCACGGGGTGAAAAACAACGTATGCACCTTAGAGATGGTTTCCTTGCCGATCAGTTAGACCCCATATATGTCGCTTATAATATGTAAACATGTACCATTTGTAAACGTATCTAGCAAAACATTAAGTAAATAAGTTAATATTGATTAATTTACTTAACGTTTACCACAAAGCATTTTAAGTCAAGAATACTGCTTTTTCAAGGGAGTCTTGATGGAACATGTTTGCAACAATTAAGAGCAAAATATGTCATATTAATAATTCTTTAAAAAACACTACACATTGTCTCTCCAAACATTCAAGGCACTCAATATCTTAAAACCATGCCTGGTCATTACGTAAATATGACTTTGTGTAATATAAATGTGTAGACTTGGGTGCTTTTTTGTAAATGTTAGTTAATCATTACTGTGGAAAATGAAAATTATTAACACCAAAAGGCTACAATTTACTGATATCAATTTGTATTATCATTGACTCTTGTACTTAAATTTCCCTCAAGCCATGACTTTGGGAGAAGTCTTGATTTTTTAAATTTTAAATGGCAATACTTAGTGTTCATAATTAGAGTGAAGAACTAATTAGTTAATTGGGCATTAGCTTCCAATCTGCTCCTGGTGACTAGTGCTGACTATACTGAAAACAATAAAAAATAGACTACAATCTTTGACCCAGCTTCTGGTTCGAGTCCAGAAGCTGGTTTCGTGGCCACTGACATTTGGTGGCAAATGCTTTAAGCTCAAACCTGTTACCTTACTATGAACCTTCTGTCTCTTGCAAGTATTGCTGTATTCTAATAACTCAGATTTTCCAGTGTTAGCAACATTTTATATTTCGTCTTAATTTAAGATCGAGACCTATTTCCAAAAAGGAAAGGTTGTTAATGATAAATCTTTATAAACAAAAAAAATTTTCCAAAATTAAAATTGTACAAAAAATTAGATTCTTACTTTTTAACAAAAATGTTGCAGTAATTTTACCAATTAGTATTATCTAAAGTTATGTGCCATTAATATTGTATCAAATTTATCGTGGTTTTGGGTTCACTATTTAATCCCCCCCCCAAAAAAATCCTATACCTTCATATTGACGTATGACATTCATTTGTTAATAATATTGCCTAATTGGTCTTCTAAAATAATTGCAAAAAAACATGCTCTAATAAATTTACGTAAAACTGCCTACAAATTTTTGTATATGACTGAAATTTTTTTCAAGAAATTTGGAAAAAGTGTTGTATTATAAAATAATTAAATATGCATTTTATTTAAACAGCATCTTCCCTTCAAGAATTTAACAAAGATATACATTTAATTTATTTATAAAAATATATATCTTGTTTAATAATTTATTAATAGAAATATGATTGAATATTTTGTGATTATGAAGTTAATGATTTTATAGCGAGATTGTTAATATTTTTGAGACTTTTAGTTGTAATTATTTGACAGGATCTTCAAACAAAATTAGCTTTAAGTTCTGACATCCATAAAAAATAAAATTTATGTATATTATTTTGTCTATCATGTATTGCTGAGTTTTAGTTTTTCTTGTTGGACTTTCAGCTAGTTTTTTGTTTAAACCCCTTTTGAGAGCTCTATAAAATGAAAAGTGCTATAAAAGAGCAAATTAATTTTGTTAACTGTTATTCACTGGGGGTCTGATGTTAAAGGAAGGTTATTTTATAAATCCTTTGGAGGTAATGATTTTGAAAACATAAACAATGGATTTTTTGTTAATTAATAGGGTCTGAAAATGTATTAAATGTCTATGTGCTAACTAAATGTGTTATTCAATTGCGTACTTTTATCATTTTTACGTTTTTATTGAGATCAATAAGCAGTACTAGTACTTATTAATAAATGAAACTCTCCCTGATAGGTAAACCCCCTTGACTGAGCATCCAAAGGTAGAGTTAGAATCAAATTAAATATATTTGTATTGGCTGCTCTTTCCAAATAGAATTCCTATTATAGAAATCTTAGGTACAATATTCTACCAATTTATACAAAAAAATCCCTTTTTAAAACTATAACTTTGAAGCACAGGTTATATAAAGTAACCTCTCTTTGATATCAGCCTAACCTGGGAAATTGAATTTAAGTGAGACTTAATTATGTTATTTGTAATGAGTATTAGAATCTCTCAAACTTAAGTAATGCTTTTAATATGATTCTGTCTTTCTTAAGTCACTTTAATTTGTAATGTTGTATGTTTGAAATGAAAAAAAGTACAGTTGTTGGCATATAATCAGTTACATTAGGAACAAATCTCCACTAGGTTGTTATTAAGCTTTTTACTAATGATAATCTAGTAGAGGTTTGTTTTAACATAACTTCAATACTAGTAAAATTTAGTGGTTAACCCTATAAGGCAAAGAGATAGCTTGACAGGTGTTGATTTTTAACTAATATTGTTATCTTTTATTGCTCTCTCATATAACTACACCATTTTTATAGAACCTGTGGGTTTTTTATCTGCATCTCATTTTATCAATGACTCTCTATAAAACAGACTTCATTCTTTAAATAAAAACCTATTTAATATTTTTAAGCTTTAATAAAATGAATAAATTATAAATAATAAAAAAAAATTGTAGACTCTAAAGCTTTATTTTGTCTAATTTTTTGTCTTTTATGTGTATTTTTCTAAATCAAGGCCAACTTTACAAAAGTTTTGACCGATGTTTGACTTTTTTCTCTTCCATAAAGAACTAATAAAAGTGGAAATATTTTTCCGACTTTCTATAACTAATAATTTTTTCTGTAAACTATAATGTGGTTCATAAATAGAATATAAAAAAATATATTGCATCATGATTGATTTTATTTATTCATTTTAAGAAAAACTTTTCTAAAAATGTATTTTTAAAGTGTTTTCTTCATTCATAATTTTATTATACTTTTTTCATTTTTTATGTTGTATCACAATAGTTATTATTCTTTATTTCTTTTTGTTATAGATATAATTTTCTGTCGTTAAATAAATATATAACTTTCTTATTCGTCTATAAAATGTATTTACTTATTTTATATAACTGTGTTTAAACCTTGCTATAACATTGAATTAAATACAATTTATGTAGGTGCTAGATTTTTTTTTGTAATTTTTATTTCTGATGAGAAAAAACTCGAACTTCAACCTGTCTGATTTTGGTCAAAGCATGTTTTTTATTTTATTTTGTAAATTATATTTTTTTTTTTATTATTGATGCATTCGATTATTTATTAGGATTAACGTTAGTCTTAAAACCCCCTAAATTATAAATAATTATAAATAGATAATAAATAAATTAAATTTTTTTATATTAAATGACAAAAAAATATAATTAACATGTGATTATTTAGATTTTTCTTTTGTATAGTTAAAATAGATTTTATATAAAATTATTAGTTTAAGGCATTTTGTATATGTTTAAGATTAATATTTAATGGAGGTATTAAATTTCTTTGTGACTAATTAGAAGTCATTTAAAATTATTAAATGTTTAATTCATTTTTGATTTTTTTTTTAAATTTTACTTAGATTAACTTGGATTCTACCAAAATATAGCAGCATTTGTAAATTAATTAGAGTTAATTTGAGCCACTATCTTGTGGTTAGTGTCAGGAATATTAACATTTTATTTGTGACAGAGGTCTGATGTTAATTTATTTTTGATTAATTCATTAGATACTTGGAAGTAAATTGGTAATTTAATTTGTAATAATGATTTATACTAAAAAATGTATTAATTACCTCCATTTCACAATGTTTTAGAAAAAAAGAAAAAATAATCCGGATAAAATTTTGTCATTTGCCACCCTAAATTTTGTTATCCGGTTTGGGCTAGTCAGAAAAAAGAAAAAAATTATAATTATTTGAAGAAAATGTAAAAAATAAATGCCTTGGGTTGTACTTGTTTTATTTTATTGTATTATTGGACCTAAATATAACTCAAAACTAGGACAAAGAAATAACAAAGTCCAACGTTTTATAATTATTTTATTGTTTTGCCAAGGCTGTGTGTATATAGTAATAAATATAAATATTATATTATAAATAGTAATTTTTAAGATTTTAATAAAGTATTTAAAAATATTAACAACAGTTAAAAATGTGGTTTATGCAAGTTTTTTTTTGGTAGACAAAAATAGATTTTAATTTTTTAGAAAAATTTTGAGATGAGTGGTCTTAGTTTGAAATCTTTGATAGTATAATTAGAATCATTTTATTTATTTTTTAAAATTGTTGTGTCATAATAATGACCACTAATTTAATGAATATCTTTTAAAGGGATCAGATTAGTTGCAAAATGTATTGATAGGTGATAGCTCCTGTCAGTTTAATATTAACTGAATTGTGGTGCTATCTATGAGACAGTCCTTGTACGCATCTGATTTACCTATTAACTATCTTTTTTATTATTAAATTTATACAATTTTTAATAATTTTTATTTTATTACTTTTTCACAATAATTTTTTTTAAATACGCATATTTAGTAGTGAACATTTTTTTTAAAGTTAAATTTTAAAAACGTATGTTTCTTATTTGTTAAACAATGTTTAATTCTTAATAATAATTGTTTAGCTCTTTAAAAAATTATAAGTACCCTATTTAAAGTTTTTATTAACTTTCTTATCGCAAAAGTTTAATAATTTTTAATCAAATAAATTTTTACAACATTAGTCTGTTCCCTAGAAAGGTTGTTTTATTAGTTTGACTATCGTATGGTTGTTGTTTAGTAAATCAAGCATAGGATAAAAAAAACAAACAATATTTTATTACACGCATGTGAATTTTAAAGGGTTTATTCTCTTTTACAGATTTTTTTTCATAACTTTACTCTTATTTGAAGTTAAGGTGCTCTTGTCACTTATCCAATAATTTTAAATTGCTTTTAAATTAATTTCAATAAAATTTAATATTCTTCATTTTAAAACTAAATAATATAAAAAAATGCATGTGTTTGATTTGTGATAACAGTACCTTACTTTTAGTTTTTCTTAATAATTGTAAATGTATAAAAGCCATAAAAATATATAATATAGGCCATATTTTTTATTCATTTAGTTTATTTCTATTGTACATAATTTTAATATTATTTGTCATGTATTTGTTTTGTAGACAGTTTCATGAAAGCACAAATATTGATTTTCATTTATAACAGAAATCATTTAAATTCTGATTAAAAGTCTGCAGATAGAGTGAAATTTGTTTAAGGATTTAAAACTAGGGCTATGAGTTAGCTTATATCTTTTACTATCACTAGAATCTATCAATAAGATACACAATAAAGATATTTAGAAGTATAAGTTGTATTTTTGATCAGAGCTAGCAGCATGCCAAAAATAAAAAAGAGAAGATATCCTAGGGGTCAATGAGGCTTCCTCCAAGAGACCAACATGAACCAATAGAATTCTCTTCCTTTTGATTACACTATCAACTGTTCTAAACCAAGATATGAATTTTATATTTTATTTTATCAATGGGTCCGCTTACAATTTGTATATTTATTTTATTTTCGGGTCTTCCCCCCACCCACAATTTGTCCGTTTCATTTGTATATTTGTCTTTATTTTTGCTCATATGGGAGGCTGTGTATTTAAACGCAAATATCATTATTATTTCTTTATTAACAAATTTTAATAATTTAAAATACTGATTCAATTCATACTATTCATTTCATCTATTTTTTTAATCTCATGTAGAAAATATATTGTACAAAAGTATACAGTGATTTTTGAGAAAAAAAAATTTTGATTATTTTTTTTATTTTATTCAGCCCATCTCAGGTAAGGTACGATGGATCTGGTACTAAATAGTTCTAAAGTTAGGAAATACTAATTGTTTAGAAATAAGAAAAAATTACATTCTTGATAAATGCTTTTAACCCTAACATGCTGTCCATCAACCACATATTAAGTTGATATAAACACTATTTGTTTTAATGTTTGGTCATAGCTGAATCAAGTACCTGAATATTAAAACATCAGCTAAAGATAAATAATGGACTTTATATTTCTTCTTAGAAATTTAGACTGTAGATGCATTTCTAGGTTAACTAAAACTTAATGATTGGTCCAGTAGGATATCTTAATGATGAATCTTTAGCAGCAGTTAGATCATTATTCAAAATTTGCCGTCTTGTTTTGTCTATGGTACTTAGACTTATTTATTTCAGAGTGTTTTAAATTAGAAAACAGAAACAACGACCAATTAGATTAAATAATTGTTTAAGAACTAAATTGATCAAATGGTTTGTTGACTTTTATGTTTAAACCATCATGTTAAAACCAGTATATGGTTAAACAAACAAAACTTTTTAGCTTATTTACATGACGTGTTTAGTTATTCTCATCTAACTTCATTGTGTTAAGATAAAAATAGTGTTTCTTATGATAGCAAAGTTTCAATCCTTACTTATTATATAATTAAATTATGGTTACATGGAAAAGCATGAATACAAATTTAGTTAAAAAGCTTCTTTTTAAAGACCTCAAATGACTGTATACTTTTTTAAAATCTAGCTTTATATTCTTTTTACATTCTAAAACTAATTTTTTTTCTTCGTGTAGTGACAATATATTATAAAAATATACATTCATGTAAATTAATAAATAGTGTTTATAAATATTTAAAATTTAAGGTGTTATTTTTTACCAGTAATTAATCATTGTATTTTGTTTTGTACACACATATTATGCTTGAGTTATTTATCTTTGTAGTTTTTTTGTCTTTTACTTTCTTTCTTTTTAATTGATTGTTGTAATATTTCTTTGGATTTAATTTGTATGATTTTATTAAAGAAATCACACATGCTGATTATAATTATAACAGAAAAAACAAAATTTTATAAAATATATATAAAAATGAGAATTTTTAATGAATATTGTGTTTTTTGTTGACCTTTTTTTTACATTTTTAATGTGATTTTTGGTAGATTTGGTTTGTTTTTATTTTTAAAAGGCAAAGATATAGTATATACCTGTATAGTACTTATCAAAGGTAAATAGGAAAATTATTTGTTTGCAAAAAATCCAAAACTGAGATGTCACCCAAATTATCTGATTCAGGTGTTTTTGAGGCCTTCTTAGTGGGTTTCACAAAGTTGTTTGTGTGGTGTGTGTTATCATCGTAGCTGTCAGTGTATTTATGCTACAGAGTTCAAAATTTGTACAAAAATTTGTCGACAAGTGTAGTTGGGCTATCCAGAAAATAATTTTTCATTCATTAAGCTGCAATAATGACTCAAATTTAACAAAAATTTTAAAAAATCATTAATCATCAAAAAATGATGCAATAAGATTGAGATTAGGACTCTTGTAGCAATGTATCAGACTAACATATGTACCAACTTCATCTCATTATCAGCATTAGTTCATTAGTTATTATTTGCTTGTGTACATTTTTTTAAAAATATGACAACTATATCCATAATTTTTGTTGGATCATAAAAGTTAAACAGCATCGAGCATGGTCAGTGCCTGGATGGGTGACTGCTCCTTATACAAATTTAACAACTTGTATACTATGAAGACATCCGAAGGGAGTTGGAAGTAGAGAGGTTGAGTGTTGGGACTTCGATATGCTAAGGAAAAGTTTTTAGGTATATATATATATATATTCTTAGGTATATAAGTTCTTAGTACTATAAACTGTGGCAAGGAGGCTTACATTCATACTGTGTAAGCCTCCTCCCCACATCACGGTCAGTTGCTTTAAAATAATATCAGTGATTCTTATATTTACAAGTAAAGTAAACATAGATTCTTGCTATAAATTAATAATACAATATTTCAGCAGATATTTATCTATTTCAGTTTATAAATTATATGTTCTGAAAGCAATAGTTAATATCATACAATCAAATATTTATTTGCCATTATTAAAATTAAATCACCTTAGACAGATTAAGTAGTCGAGAACCCCATATGTCCAATATGTGATGACTACGAGGAGGAAACAGCCTATTACTTCTTAGGAATATGTCAAGGATTAGGAAGGCTTAGGTTTCAACTCTTTGGAGCAGGGGATCTACGGGAAGAGGAACATGAGTCCTAAGATGGTAGGACCTTCTCACCTTTATCCATCGTAGCAGGAGGTTTGGTAAGGATAAGGTAACGGTGGTGTAGTAGGTCGACGATTTCGGGGTTAGTGGAAAGGATCCAAAAGTGAGGTTTACTCAGCAGGCTTGGCCTTCCCACCCTTTCTATTACTACTAGTAATGCATTGCATCAAGAACTTACGTCAGAAGAATACATCAAATAAAAGTATTTATTAATAGACTCCCTTCACTCGCTACATAGAGTAAATAGGAAAACATTTGCATGCTATACTATTCTAAAGTATAAATTCAAAAAAGGGCTAATTTAATAGACATTAAATTAGGGTTCGCTTTGCTCGCTAGATTGCGTATATTTATAATAATGCATAGTAAAAAAGCTCCCTTCGCTCGCTAGAGCATGCATGTTTATAATAAAAGACATTAAATAAGGACTTGCTTCGTTTGCTAGATTGTTGATGTTTATAATAATAGACATTAAAAAGAGGCTCGCTTCACTCGCTAGATTACGTATAATCAGAATTTTACATAGTAAAAAAGGCTCGCTTGTAAGCGTAATAATACATTGTAAACAAGGCTCACTTTGCTCGCTAGAGTGTGCATGTTTGTAATAATAGACATGAAATTAGGGCTCGCTGGATTGTATATATGATTAAAGTGGGGGCCGCTTTGCTCGCTAGATGATGTATGTTTCAAATTTAACATAAGAAAGAAGGCTCGCTAGAGTGTGCATGTTTATGATAATAGACAATAAAAAAAGGGCTCGCTTTGCTCACTAGAGAGTGCATGTTTATAATGGACATTAAATTAGTTGTTCACTCACTTAATCGCGTATATATATGATTAAAGTGGGGGCCGCTTTGCTCGCAAGATTTTGATTATTAGTAATAGACAGTAAAAATTACTCGCTTTGCTCGCCAAGTATCTAAAGTACATTGCAATGATTGATCTTTTTCTTGGAAATTCATATAAAATTAGTAAAAATTCATGGCCGCCATGTTGAATTTATTGTTATTTAGTATTAAGCATTTTGTTCTATTAATCAAGACCTTTTCAACGACATATTACTCGATGTATATTACTTTAATTTGTTTGAGTTCATTATTTTTGCCGCCATTTTTATATTTTTTTAATATTTTGACCATGAATTATATATTTTCTTTTTCTACTCTTTAAGAGCTTTAAAACGATATACAACACAATTTTTTTCCTGTCTGCCATATTGGCTGCCATTTTTAAAATATTTTCGGAATATTACCGAAAACTATACAGCTCAGGCACATAGTTAATTTTACTTGTATAAAAGTATAAAGATCACAACATTTTCCCGCGTTTTACGATTTTTAAAATTTTTTACTGAGTCATTGTTGTGGGTAAAAAAGAAAAAAATCTAATTAAATAATAATAGCCTACTCCAAGAATCCTGTTTTGGATGGTTAGAAGGAGGGCTACTTAAATACTTACTTAATTACTTAAATAAAGTAGCGTTTACTATAGCTTAGTTTCTAGCTCTGTGTTTAGCATAGGAACGTCAAATTTGAGATTTTATCAGGTAGGACTACACATGGACCAAGTCCCCACATATCAAAATGTGTACAGTAGTTGAGGCAGTAGATGCGTCTTGTTTAGTTTTTCGCTCCGCGTCTAGCGTAGGAATGTCGAATTTGATATTTTATTAAGTAGGAATGCACACGAGCATAAGGCGAATCTTCCTGTGTGAGATGATGTGTAAGAAAAGTCCTCACACATGAAAATCCGTTCAGTAGTTTAGGCTGTAGGTGCGTCAACAAAAAGTGCAGGATGAATAAAAATAAGATTAAGAATAAGAAGTTGTAAAAAATGCCATTTTTAAACCTCTTTTTCTCCACTTCTACTTAGCCGATTAGGATGATTTTTTTATTTTCATCCATAAGGCACACCCTTTAAGGATATTATAATATTATTTATGTACATATAGCCGTTTAGACGCTACAGACCCTCAAAAACCCTACTTTATTGCGTACAGTATAATATACACTGGCAGCTTTAATGGGTTTTTGACTTTTTTTACTGACTATGCGGGGTATTTTAACCAAGATCTTTATTCAAGACCTTAAATCAAGATCCTTGATTTTAACTTTTCTTCTTGAATTGGCGGGGCGGAACGCCGCTGCGTTCCTAAATATAACTAGATGTACTGTGTTACAGGAGTAAAATTAATATAAGTAAAGGAAGTAATATTAATAAAGGTAGTATTAGTAATAAGAGTTATAGTAATAATCGTAGAATTAGTAAATGAAGGGGAAAAACTAGTTAGTCAGGTGTAATTGTTAAATGGTTTAAATGAATAATACCTGGTTATAGATATGCCGGACACACCGGACCTCCTAATAATACCTGTTCGGCGATATGCATACAATTTTGATTCGTGTCATTACAAATTCGTACTAACGCCACTCAAGAATAATTTCCGTATTTATCGTTGAAGGACGACATTACAAGAATTTTTCTTTGAAGTTTTTTTAAATTTTCTGTATTACATTAGCGCGTTTTGTCTATAATAACATTGATGTATTACATAACCCTGAAAGTGGAAAAATGGTGAGTGAACAAAATTTAATTACAAGTCTGTGAGCCGCATGGAAATTCATTGCAAAACCAGTTCATTTTTTTCTATATTACGTTTGCATCACCATTATTTGATTTTTCAAAGGTTTATTTTTCTTTAATTTGATCAATTTATTTTTAATTTGTTGGAAGAAAGTGTTGAGTATTGGAGGTGTAAATATAATTTTAATTTAATGCGATGAGTTAGCGTAAATATGTGGTTCACTTATGGATTTATTTTCTGAATGGAAGAACACTACGAGAGGTTATGCTAAGGTATCCTATTCTTATTTTGCCCTAATTTGTTACTAATTCTAATATTCTGCTTACTAACCATTGATTTCACTTTTTACTCAAGTATTTAATTGTAGCTACTGCATTCGTATTGTTTGTTGTTATTGATGTTACATAATATGTCTAAGGGTTTAATGCTGTTTTACATTGAATGCAGCTACATTTCTAGTGAAATAGAATCACATACATTAATTTGCTTTTATACCACTCTGTTTATGAATACTTTTTAATACTTACTGTTTGATGGTTGCTGGATTTAGGAACAGGGAGGTTAAGAAGACAGGTTAGAGAGATAGAGAAAAGACAGAGTGGCTCGTATTTATTATGTGAGTTTTGATGTTTAATATACAGTTTCTAGTTTTATGTGGACTTTTATTTGCCTTTAAAAACATGGTGTCAGGTGTTTAATTTAAGTAAGTGTTGTTATTTCCATTCTTAGTTCACGATGACTGATAACATTCCTTGGCCAAGCCCCATTGATCTCTCGGGGGGGAATGTAGTAGACAATTGGAATTATTTTAAGGCGCAGTGGAAAAATTATGCCATTGCATCGGGATTGAATACAAAGGATGATGAAGTACAGGTTGCCACTTTTTTGTGTGCTATAGGAAGAAGTGCCTTCGATGTATATAATACACTGAATTTATCTACTGCTGTTACTGGAAATACCGATGGCATTATTGCCGCTCTCGATGGCTATTTTAAGCCCAAAGTCAATGTAATTTATGAGCGGGCAGTTTTTAATTCAATATCCCAAGCTGAAGGGGAGAATATTGATTCTTTTTTAACTAAGCTAAGGCGTCAAGCTGAAAAATGCAATTTTAAATGTCCTAAGTGTAAGGACATATGTATAAGGGATGAAATGGTAAGGGATAGATTAGTTGCAGGCATTCTGTCTCAGGATTCAAAAAAGAAGCTAATAAGTGATTCAGCCCTAACCTTGAGGTCAGCGATCGACCAGTGTAAGGCAGATGAGCTTGCAGATGCTCAGGTTACACAAATGAATTCCTCAAGTTGCAGAGAGGAGGCAAAGGATATTAGCAAGGTTACAAGAACAGCAAAAGTTAATAATAAACAAGTTATAACCTGCATATTTTGTGGTGAAGAGCATGTTCGCGACAAATCAAAATGCCCTGCATATGGAAAAACCTGCACGGCTTGTAAAAAGTCAAATCATTTTGCTTCTGTTTGTCAGAATAAGAAAAACAAAACAAAGCGAAGGGTTCGAGCAGTTGAAGCTCAAAACAGTGATGAGAATAACTCAGCATCAGAAGACGACTTTGCGGAAGCTTTTTCAATAGCAACAGTTGGGCGTCTATCCAGTTATAACCAGGGTAAGCTGTTAACTAATATTGGTTTAACTTATAAGAACTATTGTTGCCAAGCTCAATGCCAGATTGACACAGGTGCTTCAGTAGATGTTATTAGCTTGAGTGACGTAAAGAGATTGTGTAATGATAAGACACAGGAATTCAAACCATCAAAGGTTAAACTCAAGTGTTTTAGTGGTAAAATTGTTGAGCCAATAGGAGAGCTAGCACTAAAAGTATCACATGGGAAATCGACACGTGAAACCACCTTTCAAGTAATTAAGCAAAAATGTACTCCTATATTGTCGGCATCCACTTCAATAGGATTGGGACTAATAGCAGTTCAGTCCCCCCTGTTACAAGTTTCTGCTGCAGAAGATCCTATCTTGAGCAAATATAAGGATTTATTTACGGGTCTGGGTTGTTTAGAAGGAGACTTAGAGTTACAAATTGATCCAAAGGCAGTCCCTATCAAACAAACGCGTCGTAGAGTGCCTATTCCATTGCGAGCAACTTTAAAAGAGAAATTAGATGAGCTCACAACTAAAGGTGTTATAGCACCAGTAACTGAGCCTACTGAATGGATTAGTAATCTAGTTTTGGTTAAGTCTCCCAAGAAATTACGGATATGCCTTGATCCCCTACACTTGAATAAAGCTTTGAAACGAGCTGAGTATGAGATGCCGACTCTTGATGAGATTCTTCCTTGTATGAAAGGAGCTAGAGTTTTCTCTGTTTTTGATACCCAAAATGGGTTTTGGCATATTAAATTAACACGCAAAAGTTCTATGCTGACAACTTTTTGGACGCCTTTTGGTCGTTACAGATGGCTTAGACTTCCTTTTGGTTTGGCAAATGCATCTGAAGAGTACCAAAGGCGCTTACATGAGATTTTTAATGGTTTGAATGGAGTAGAACTCATTTGTGACGATGCCATCATCATGGGCTTTGGTGATACAGATGAAGAGGCCATTATAAATCATGATGAGAATCTTAATAAATTCCTTGAGAAGGCCCGGGAGGCCAACATTCGCTTCAACAAATCAAAGGTCAAGCTTCGAATGCATTCAGTGGAATACATGGGTCATATCATATCCCATGAGGGATTAAAAGCTGACCCTCAGAAAATCAAAGCACTAGTTGACATGCCGGAGCCAACGGATGTATCAACTTTGCGTACTTTCTTAGGTCTCATCACCTACCTATCAAGATTTCTACCAGATTTGGCATCTGTCGCTGATTCCTTGCGGCATTTGACTTGTAAAAATCAAGAATGGTGCTGGGGAGCAGAGCAACAAGCTGCTTTTAGTAAATTGAAAAAGATGTGTGCTGCCACTCCAGTTTTACAGTTCTTTGATGTAAGTAAACCAGCAGTGATACAGGCTGATGCTAGTAGTACTGGGTTAGGTGCAGTGCTACTTCAAGAGGGCAAGCCTGTGGCTTTTGCTTCTCGGTCTCTTAGTTCAGCAGAGAGGCACTATGCCCAAATTGAGAAGGAAACCCTTGCGGTGGTTTTTGCAACCGAAAGGTTTGAGCAATATATTCTTGGTAAGACGGATATTACCGTACAGTCAGACCATAAGCCGCTAGAGGCTATATTTCAACGCCCTATAGTAACAGCTCCAAAGCGTTTGCAGCGCATGTTACTAAGATTACAGAAATTCACATTTAAGTTAACATACCTTAGAGGTAGTGCTATGTACATAGCTGATGCACTATCACGTTTATCTCTTCCTATTATAAAGCATAAGGACTTTGAGGAAGTATATCATGTTGACGAAATTTATGAAGAGTTGGAGAATTACAGAATTGCTGATAACATAGATGTACTTGAACAAACAATCTTAAAGGTAAAACAGGCTACATCACAAGATAAATTATTACAAGAATTAGCTAGTTTTATTCACCACGGTTGGCCAGCAGTTAAAGTAAACTTGCCACCTGAGTTACACCCGTATTGGAGCCTGCAGTCTCAGTTGATGATACAGGATGGAGTCATCTATTCAGGTGATAAGGTAGTAGTTCCTGCTTCATTACGCAAAGAATTTCTAAAAAAGATTCATGTTTGTCACGTAGGTCCTGACGCTTGCCTGCGACGTGCCCGTGACACTCTGTTTTGGCCCTTTATGTCACATGAGATCAAGGACTTTATCTCCCAATGTGAGGTTTGCTCAACATTTAATCAATCACAGACCAAAGAGAGCATGCAGTCACATAGGTTACCCTCTTATCCATGGGAGCGGATAGCAATGGATATATTTACTTACGAGCACAAAGATTATCTGGTCACAGTTGATTTTTATTCAGATTTCTTTGAGCTGGACCATTTGTGTGACATGTCTGCTCAAACTATAGTTCAAATCTGCAAAAAGAACTTTAGTCGTCATGGAATACCAAGGGTGGTCATAACGGATAATGCCCCTAGCTTTGTCAACGGCTTATTCAAAATATTTAGTACTGACTGGAATTTTACCCACTCAACATCTTCACCGTATCATTCTAAAGGAAATGGTAAAGCAGAGTCCGCGGTCAAAATTGCCAAAGTGATGTTAAAAAAGTGCTCTAGAGGTCAGCAAGACATCTGGGATGCACTACTTCAATGGCGTAACAGTCCCAGTCAAGGTGTGGATTTTAGTCCAGTTCAGCGCTTAATGTCAAGAAGGACTCGTACACAGTTACCTACCTCTTCTAAGCTTCTCATGCCTTATGTTCCGGAGAATATAACAGCTAAGTTAATGCAGAAACGCCAAGTAGCAAAAAAATATTATGATAAGGGAGCGCAAGACTTGCCTAAGTTACAGACTGGTCAAGAAGTGTGGATACAACCTCAAAATAGATCTGGTATACAAGAATGGTCTAAAGGCAGAGTGACTTCACAGAGAAGCGATAGGTCATATGAAGTAGAGGCAGGAGGGACTACATATCGGCGCAATAGGGTCTCATTAAAACCTAGAACAACAGACTACAAGTCTCCTACTCCAGCTCCAGCTACTAAGGCAATATCTGAAGAAGAGAATACTCCAGCTTTATCAACTAGACAGGCAACTCCTAGGGTCGTAAATACATCTCCGGGGAATGACAGAAATGGTCAGCGTAATGTACAAAGGACAGAGCCAGAATGCTCAACTCCGGTCAAGACAACCAGAGGAGGGAGAACAATTAAAGCCCCAAAGAAATTAGATCTTTGATTCTTTTATTTGCTAATTTATTTTTTTTATAATTTCTTGTAACATTTTTTGTTCTTTTTGTAATGTTCTTTATTTTATTGGTTTTATTTTATTTTTACAAAAAAGGGGTTGTTTGATGGTTGCTGGATTTAGGAACAGGGAGGTTAAGAAGACAGGTTAGAGAGAGAAAAGACAGAGTGGCTCGTATTTATTATGTGAGTTTTGATGTTTAATATACAGTTTCTAGTTTTATGTGGACTTTTATTTGCCTTTAAAAACACTTACCTTTATCATTTTCACCCATAGAGATATATACTAGAGGGGGCATAGCCTGTCACAATACATTGAGAGGCCTGAAACATCTTTTTGGAGCTCTTAAAGGCTCTCTGTAACTTCATTGAAACCTCCTTCAAAAGTGAGTCGAGGTAATAATAAATCAATTGGTTTTAGTTTCCCACACATTCTGCTTGTGTTTTGATTTTTAACGTTCTACCATATAAGTAATTGTAATTTTGTAATGATTATTTGATTACATTTATGAGGGAAGGTGGTCAGTTTACTTCCAAAATTAACCAGTTGGTCAGTTACCAATCAAAATTTAACCTATAGGGTCCCTCTATTAATAATTAAGCCTTAATTTGTTTTAATTAAGCCTTGTGTTCACATGTTTACACAATGGTTAAATATTTCAATACACTGCATTCGCATGCAATTATATATTATAGTATAACAAATGTCAATTGACAGTGTAGGAAAATAATACAAAGGAGCCAATTAGATAAGTCCTGGATATTAAACAACAACCCACTATTTCTTATCGGACCAACTTCATTTGTTCTTTAACAATGTTTTTCTATTCTGTTAAATGATAATAATTGTGTGCAATATATAGTATATATCACATCAGTACACTGTTGTAGTAACTCATCAAGCTTTAATGAGAGCTGTTGAGTTCTGTTATCTCTTTACAGATTTTGTTTCACCTAAAAATTTTCGTTGGCATTACATCAAGGATATCTGCAATTTTTGCCAAAATGAGTTCTTGTTATTGTTGGAAAGCTCTCGTCAAGATGCATCTATTTTAATTATTTGTACAAAAACTTGACTGAGGGCATGTTATTTGCAAAAAACCTAAACAGTTATTTAAGTCACACATACAAATACGCGGTGTTTGAATATCAAAACTGCATATGGAGTCAAAATGTTCAAAGTTTTAGCTACACAGTGTTGCCATTCCGCCCTTAACTTTTTTAAACTTAAACTTTAGAAAAGTCATTTTAATTACATACTTTTATTAGCGTATTGATACATGCTGGTAATTGTTTATTTACTTTTTATATTAATATAGTTTTACAAAAAAAAATAATGCTATATTTTACTTCTTATAAGAAAAATAACTAGGCGGTATTAGAAATGAGTTTTTAAATAAAGTCTTTTAAGCAGTTTTAGACGGAAATGTTAAGTAAAATAGTTTTTGTCTCCTCCTGAAAAGTTAGGTTTTTGTAGATACGCAGTGATGTTGAACCGACGACGAAATGTCAATAGTTCATACCCCTCCCTTAACTTATTTGTTCTTTCAGACTCTTGAAATAGCCTGGTAAAAGGATTATATGAGTTGTGAAAACCACTCCTTGGACCTTATTAAAACCCTAATAAGGTGGACCTAGGCTAATACCAATAATTTTTTCACTGATATGCCATGATAATGTAATGTTTTAGTGGAGAAGGGGGGTTGGCTTTTTTAGATGTTTTATCACATGCCTAAATCTATCATTGTTTATGACAGATTGAAGGGCTTTAGGGTCTGGAGTTATAGCAGACCTGTAGCCACAGGGGAAGGGGAGGCTTCAACCCTTGTAAATAATGTTGTCCTCTGTGACCAAAGAGACTAAAACTATTAGAGGGAGATACAACAGCTCTTATCATTCCTTGGGTAGCTAGGTGTCGTAACGGTACATTGGTGACGTCATTTTTTTCTAATAATTACAATTTCACGGAAATATTACATTATTTTTTGACTATTTTGTTTTAAATCAAGTAAAATGAATTTAAAATAAGTTTTAATTATTATCTATTGCATGTATTCTTTAATTGTTAGTTTTGAATGAAGTGGTTTAATGTGACACCACTGAAAAATGTCCGCCGTTAGTAGAGTGCATGCTACAATAGGAGTTGTAGAGGGGTAGGGGAGTATCTAGTCTCTTTCTAGGGAGACTATAGTAAGGGTAAGTACAGTTAGGGCACCTATGGAAACTGTCTCACTTCCAGATCCCTTATCACTGTGTTAATCGGGTTCTGTACTCCCTCTAATAGTTTTAGTCTCTTTGTCTGTGACAAAGTAGTTTTTAGCAAAAAAAGTCCCTTAAAGTTGTAATCCCTTGGGACCCCCCCCCCTATAAGTTCTGGCTGGCTATGGCTTTAAGTTATAGGTAGAAGGTTGTGCCCTTTGAGACTTCAGATCAGCCGAATTATATATTATTATATCTCTTTGCAAAGTTTTATTAAATTTAGTCAACTCAATTGGATTATTTTTTAATTTTAAGTAATCTTTTTGAAATACGTATATACGTGTCATTCAATAAAAATTGAACTAATTTTGAGAATGTAATGAAACTGAGCACATTTGTTAGTCTGATATCAGACTTCATGCTAGCTAATTTTTAAAAAATTCTGTGCCATTAATGATGATTAATTAAGTTATTAAAAAAATATATTTTTTCCTGTTTGCACAACAAGACCTAAAGATTTATTTTTTTGCCTAAAGTTTTAACTGGAAGTTACAATGATAACTGACAGACAGACACATACATACAGAAGACAGACTACTATGTAAAAACTATTCAGAAAGTCTTGAAAACACCTGGGATGTATAATTCAGTATAATACATGTATACATTTATTATAACAGAAAACTGTTATAATTTTTTTAGTTTTGTTTATGAGGTTATGTTATTATACTAAGTAGTTGTTCTCTATCATAGAATAAAAACTATTTGATATTTGTGTGTTTTTATTTCAAGTACAGTAAACCACACTAACACATTACTTTGTCTATTTACTTACATTAACATGAGAAAAAATATAAATGTTTACAATTAACTAATTTATTGTTTATCTAACTGTGAATTAATACAAGGTAAAAAAGAGTAAATACATTAAGTAATTAGTTATAACCAATGTGTGAATAATAATTATAATAGTTTTACTTCAGGAGGAAGTGCCTCTAACAGGGTTAGTTGGTGGGCACACCCGAATTAGAGACTGCGGTGGGATGAAGTGATTACCGCTAAGGGCCAAGTTGCCGAAGCAGTTAATTGGAGCACAAAATCTAACTTTGAATACTTTTATATTGCTTTATTAGCACACACTATTCAACGCTTTCTAAAATAAAATTGCTTTTTTTGCTTCCGCTACATCTTGCTAGAGCTGTTAGAATCTCGCTTACCTTTTATTGGAACAGAGGTTATTTTTATTTCAGGTTATAAAAATATTTTTTTTTTTTATCCAAACCTCGTGACTAGTTTAAATTGTATTTTCTTTGTTAGTGAGTACTTTGTGTGTTGAGGATGTGTTTGAGGATTATAAAACTGTAATCCCCAAAAAAGTCATGAAATTTGTAAAAAAAAATCAGGGTGATAAACCTAACCTTGTGCTGCGGAATCGTAAAGTGCAGTGTAAAGCATATCAACCATGTGCTCAATTTCACTACGTGTTTTCTGAATTTTGCATCTTGCTGGGAACCATCTTCATTTTAGAAAGTATTAATTATAATAGCATTGGCTATGTTCAGTTGAAAGCCTACGCTAAAAATCAATAAGAGTAGTCGTGTATACTGCTTCCTTCTAAGGGTTAGAGTCAGACGAACCAATAGAATTACTTACGTCTCTGATTCTTGGTGATGTGTCTACTGATCAAAACTAAAGTTACTGTCCTAGTTAACTATGTTAATTATTACTTATAGCAATAAAAAATTACATATAATACATGTTTTTTATGTATTACATTTTTATTTAGTTTTGATCAGTTATGGGTTTATAAAATGAATACTTGGTGTTATAAAAAATGTTGTTTATTAAAAGAACCGTATGCTGATTCCACGTCAGTGACTGTTAGATTTTCATTATAATTACTATGAGTCATTTTAATTGTAGACCCACAGAACCAAATACAATGACCATGAAGATTATTTTATCTTCTCTAATGTTGCCTTCTTTTTAATATTAATATGATTTATGGATTTTAATCAAATGAATCTAATTTATTTTAATATTTTTTTTCTTTATTTTTTTTATATTGTTCTAAATTCTTTTCAATATAAGAATGAGGAATAGGTAGGGAAAAATAAATCTGTGAAACAGTGCAGAAGCACTCAGTATGCATCTCCATAAAGGATTACATTTTAATATTTACAATAATAATTATAATAATAATATATTATTATTAAATAATAAATTATAATATTTATAAAATTTTTATAAATTAAAAGATTTTATAAATTAAATTTATAAAATTTTATAAAAATTTATAAAATTTTATAAATTAAAGATCTACCTACTACACTTATCAAACTAATTCAAAAATATATTATATCGGGCTGAAGGACCCTTATGCCAGAATTATTTTACTTTGCTTTTATCACTTATTAACAAATAATTTACTACTATTTTGTTCTAATATTCAGAGTGGGCTTTATCCAAGGTATGAAAATAATTATTTTGGTCCTGGTACCAAGTCCAAGCTGAACCAATAGAATTGTTTCCCACATGGACTTGATAAGCCAAACTGCTAATTGATAAGCCCAACTCTTTGTATTTGTACTCTAATATTGTCTGAGCACTATTTGAATATACTGGGTTGAACATTTTTAACGAGCTGTTAAATCTATGTATGAACTTGAGATATAAGCTTAAGGTATAAATAAACTTGATCTTTTGAAAATACTCTCTCTCCTAAGTATCAAGATCTCTTTCCTAAGTAAGTCAAGTCCTGCGACTTAATATATACCTAAGTTGGTTGATAATCATTACCCATTTGTGTTATCTAATTTATTTCTTTTAAGTACTAAAAAGTTAATTGGAGCATACTGAAAAAAAACTTTATACAAATAACTTAAAATTCCAGATGAGAATTATAATAATAATAACAAGTATTAATAATTAGAATTTCAGAATTATTTTAATGAACTATAATTGATAACTGTAATGATCTATCGACATTACAGTTTTAGCGACATAGACTTTTTGAAATGCAATCGTTCCATGGCAGTATGCCATTTATAAAACGACTAATGTCATAAACTGATACAGGACAACAGTTGCTTGTCAATGTGGCAGATTTAAAAGCAGAAAAGTAGTGATGTCTTTGATTTTATATATTTTGCTTGAAACTAGAGTTATTCTACTTAATGTACATTTTACCTCCAACAGCAGAACGATCTTAACAGTTTAATTTTGGTGCTCCTAAAATGTTGTGCCCAGTACGCTTTAACTTCACATAATTAATTTGAACTTCAAGAATTTGTTATTTTTATTTTGTGTTTTGTTTTTGTATAGCTTTATTTTGAGTTTGGACAATGGAAAATCACCCACTAAGAGGCAATGGATCAATTCAAATGATTCCTCCTGCCTCGTATCAAGCAGTTACTGATAAGGTATTATCAGATAAACAAACACTTGTTGCTTTTACATTTCCTTCCTTGCACGCTTTTATTTATTGTAGTAAATTTGTTTCTAACTTATTTGGTTTTAGTAGTACTTTTAGTTTTTTTAAAAAACATTGTGCATTAATTTATTATTTAATGTTGAATAACTTACCTTAGCTCATTAAATGATTCTTATGAGGTTGTTCGGATAACAGAATTTACAGCCAATTCTGTTTTTTAATAATAACAAAGTTTATAATGAAACTATATTAAAGTGCAGGGTTGGCCGGTCTAAGGTGCATGTGAAGGGAACAATACTACTTCATATCCTTTCTGATCAAAGACTATATAAAGAAACATGGCCCTGAAATTAAATATTTCAGACAAGAAAAGGTTGTTTTGTAACCAGTTAATAGGAGTGCTAGGATGTAATTTGTTAGTTTCATTGTGCCAACTGCAAGAATTACTTTACACAGATTTATCCAAATATTTATTTTCTTTATATGATAATGACTTTAATTAGTCAGTAAGGAGCTGAATTAAAATAAAGTCATTTACAACCATGTATTGTATACTATTTTTCTGAGATAAAGAGATATGGTAGAATTAATAACATTTATTAATTAATTAATGTTACAAAAAAGTTTTTTTTATTTAACATTTAGTAGAAATTTTGTTTCATAATTTTATTTTTTATATAAGTTTACTGTACAGTTGTAGAATTGTTTACTTACGTTGAACGGTTTTAAGGAATATTTTTCTACCAACATAGATTGTTCATAATTATTATTCTGTTAAATAAATACAAAAAAATAATTTAAATTGAATCGATAGTAAAGAAACAAGAAATAAATAATTATTTTTTTACGCTGTTCAAAAAAACTTCTTTTTACAGTGGATACAAATTTTGCATTTCTCTTTCTGTATAATAGGGAATAAAGTGAAGCTTAACTCGGTAATATTGGCTTTCGCACCAGATTCAAGATAGCGGATGAATAGATTTATTTCCCTCAAAGGGTTTTTGCAGAATTGATACTGGGACTTAAGCTATGCATAACCTGCTTTTATTGAGTGAGGTCAGTGCGTTGGTTGGATCTTAAACCTCATTGAATAAGACAAATTTTGATAAATTGTTATAAAGGGGGTGTTTAAAGGGAATGACTTCTGGTAGGGAGACAAATCTTAACGATTTGTTAGTAAATATTAAATTGTTTAAATTGATTTATAATGTAGCTAAATTAATAAAATAAAAATGCATACCACTATAAAATGGGCATTTTATAGTGGGCACACAAAAGCTGAGTGTGGCACTTAAGTTTGCTCATGCGGCTGTATAATTGTTAATTGTTTAATATGACTTATATTATCTGCTCTAATCCTTAAATACGTAAGACCCTATTGATTTGTTAAAACTTAAGTCAATGTTGATCCTCTGAATCCTACTTAAAGAACTTTATATGGATCCCACGTGGCCTTTGTGGAACTAAGGCCTTATCTAGGAATTTGTATCTAGTTGTAAAAATTTGCTAGATACATGGCAAAATGCCATGTAACAATAAATACTAACAACAAAAAGAGCGAGGCGATGAAAATTCGCTAATTACATGGAAAATGCCATGAAACAAGAAACAATAATTCATTTATTTATTTACAATGAACAGGCATCAGCCTAATTTACATAAATAAAAGAAAATATAAAAAAGGTTATTACACTTACAATTGCACCTTTACATGATTATAAGGTAAAACAATAACTAATAATAAATAATAAATAAAACAACAAATAATACAAAACAAAAACAATGTGGCCACAATGCAGGCCCATATTTTTGGTTGCATATGACAATTTTTTATGAGTTCAGGATCTTATTTCTCCCATCTTTAACAAAAATTAAGAACTTCAGTACAATTTAGTTATTGTAAGAAATTATTTTTATAGTAATTGTAAAATAACAATCATCATTTAAATAATAATTTATTTATTTATTTATTTATTATTTATTTAATAATTTGTAAGGAATATTTTTTTAACTGATATGTCATTTTTAATTTTTTGAATATACTTATGTGTTAGGCTTAACTATAAAACTAAAAAATATAATAGAGTCAAAAACAGCATTTTCACACAGCAGAATATATAACTTGCTAGCTCAGTAGGTTTGTATCTATTTAGTTAATTTTCTTAGTAATCTGTTTTGTTAATCTTTCTAACTCCCCACTGCTTATACTTTGTGTCTGTGTGTATTCTTATCTTTATGACTTGTTCAATTTTTTTACTTTTATAAACATCTTAAACTGTAATGAAATGTTTCTTTAGTGTCAAATTCAGTGTTGAATCTCAGTAGATTTGTTGTTTCAAAAAAATACTTATTATGGTTCGGACAAAAACTAAACCTTTTTGTGTGTTGATAATATGTTGCTTTTTAGAATAATGTTGGAAAGGTAAATTTTATTTAGCTTTACTTAATTTTCATAAGTCTGTTTTATTTTATTTTATATTTATTCACTTATACAAACAGCTGAATTATCGTGCATGATGATGCCTTTCTTTTTTAAACAACTATGTCAATTGTTCATTGGTTTGTTTTGTATACCAATACAGGAAGGAGGGAAATATCACTCCTCTATGGGTGATATTTTCACTCTACTTATAAAGACTTCTATGGCTGATATCTCCTCTATGTTTTTAACACCATCTCCTTTATAATGGTAGCTTTTGTATAAATTGAATTTACCAACAGAAAATTTCATGTAAAACTGATTTTTATTTATACTAAATAATAATTATATTGAGTCTAGTAGCTAATTATACTAGAGCACTTGCTATTTGACCTGGAGGTCGAGGGTTCAAATCCAGCCGGGGGAGGAATTTAAAATTAGGTTATCTCTTGTACAATACACTCAGGACATCTTGAATTCAAGGCTAACCAACTCACCCAGGGTTTTACGTGGTTCGCTTGGCTGCTAATACGCAAATGTAGGGTTGGTTGCTGTTTCGTCCAAAACAAGTATGGATCCACGTTTCCGTTGTCTCCTCCTCATGGAAGGTCAAGATTTTGCGGGCTGATAGAGATGAAGGTTGGAAAGATATACTGAGCCTTTGTATGTTCGAAAACTTAGTAAATATTAGTTGAATAATAGTCTGAAATATAGTTAAATATTCAAAATTGTTTGTATGATTTAGTGTTTAGTAGTTGTATTATATATTTAGTATTCAGTCCATTTTTACATTGTTCAAACCCATTCTTAGTTTTTTCCTTTTATACTGCAAGTATATAAGAAAAGTATTGTTATATAACTTGTCATATTGTTATATACCTTGTTATATTGTTATATCTTATTATAATCCAAAAACCAGGATTTCACCTGAATTGTCTGTTTGTTGTTTTTAAGACCTCCTCAGTGGTTTTGATAAAGTTGTATGTCTTTATGTGTGTGTGTGTATCACTGTAGCTCCCAGTGTATTTATTCTAGAGAGTTTAAAATTGATGCATAAATAAATCTTTAGGTGTAGTTGTGCCATACAGAAAATAATTTTTATATAACCTTATTTAAAACTAATTTATTAAAAATAAAATTTACTGTCTAAGGACAAGCGAAGCGAAATGTGGGGTTCTTGAGAAAATGTTCCGAGGTACCCTGTATGCCCTGTACCAGATTTTTTTGTGGATTTTCATATAAATGACTTATGAGGCTGATCGGAGGTGGAGTTCGGAATTGGGGAGTGGGGGATTAATTCAGTAATTAATAGCAGTATTAGTCAACATTATAATAAGTAAATTTTGATAAAGACATTTAATGCCTTATAAATACCATTTCATCGAATATGAATGACTATATTTCACTATTATTTATATAGCATATTTATTTCTGAAAAACCTCAACAAGAAAGCAGGGGGATTAGATTGTTAAAGAATTAAATAGTCATCTGCAGAGAGATCCTTGATTGTTTATTTTTGATTACTTTGATACTCATTGTTTGTTGTCGTTTAAGGTTGGTTCTCGAGATACAGTGTTGCTATGGAGCAGATCTAAGGTATTTTGTTTACATAAGTTTAGTGTGGTTGGTAGCCCTGTTAGTAGTTCTTGTCATTTTAATACAAGGTTGTCTGTCTCAGGTATTAGCTTAGAGTAATATAATACGTAGAAAAAGCATCATATATAACAGACGTCGTGACCATTACTGTTTCAACCTAACAATCCTAAATTATAGCCTGTTATAATACATTACAAAGCTAAACAATGATACTGTAAAGTCATCTAAATTATATTTAATATATATAATATATATATATATATATATATATATATATATATATATATAATATATATATATATATATATATATATATATATATATATATATATATATATATATATATAAATATAAAATATGAAATAAAAATAACTAAGTTTTTACTTAGATTGGTCCCTAAAACAACCTGTAAAATTTACATGTACACAATAGATTAAAACAGGGCTTAACAACTCCTCAATAACATAACATTGGAGTAGAAGACCTGTTTAGATTTTACATTAATCAGTATAGCAATAAAGATACTCTTTATTTTAAGGTATATTTTAGTGTGGCAGAATATTTTATATATATATATATATATATATATATATATATATATATATATATAATAATATATATTATAATAATATTTAAATAGATTACTCTGGTGGTTGAGGACCTTAAAAATAGATTTTGGGCGCACCCCACCACACAAGCCATCTTATTAGCGGATTTTTTTCAAAGAAAATTGGCTAAAAATAAACTCTTATTCTGCATACTTATAAACGAAAACCAAAGAAAGTTTATTTTTGTGGTAATCGCAAAGTAAAAACTGCTCATCATAATTTAGTTCAGGGCATGAACAAGAAACACAACAGAAGGTAGAGACCGTTTTCAAAAGTTATAGACCATGTTTTTTTCCTCTTATGTTAAAGGACTTAATACATCCTTTAACATCCAGTCATGTACAGACTACCTGTGAAATGTTGGACCATGTATATTTTGCTATTGCTTTATGACTACTCTGTCTAGTTTGTGTTCTATTTGTTTGTTCTGATGTGTTCAACAAAATTTACATTATTAATTATAGTAACCTAATATAATGTTTTGGAAGGTTTTACAATTTTAGATCAGAAACTGTAGCTTTGGCTTCCTGTGGTAAATAGTGGATCAAGTTAGTTTTGATGTTCCCGGTGATGAAGCTGTTGTCTTGTAATTAAATCTTGGCTCTTGCTTTGTTCTGATTTCTATTGTTTAAGTCGTTGCTTCACTAAATCAATTAGATTGTTGATGATGTTCTATTCAAATTTAAAGTTAGTTGGATTTTTTATTTTTCTTTGACCGAATAAACATATTTTTTTTAATTAAAGAGGTTGTACATATCGTACTCAAATTATAAATTTATACATAATTATAATTTATGTTTAATAAATTTAACATAATTAATCTAAATTTTACAGTTTTTATCTACATCTAAATAAAACTACAATCATTAATTTTATTTATTATATTCTAATTATTAACTTTTTTAATATTTTAAATGAGATTGTCTTTTCTTGTTAAATTGATTAATTTTTTATAAATATTTATTTATATTTATTTTATTAATTTTAAATGAGAAAACTTATAATCATAAAAATTGTTGTACGGCAACGTAAGCGGAGCCCTCGTACAGGCTACACCTTGAAGGCTCTTACATAAAAAAAAATTATATGATTGTGTAAAAAAAATTAATTATGTATAAATAAATAAATGTATTATTATTATTATTATTTATTATTAATAAATATGGTTATTTATAATACCTAGTGAGTCTAATATTATAATTTTACCTAGGAATCAAAGAAAATTTTAATCTATGCCAACATTGTTAAAAAATAATTTAGTTTTTTGGTTAAAGTTTTAACTCGAAATTTACTGATTTTATTTGGTTGATGACTAATTAGAGTGTTTTTATTCTCTTATTTCTTCTATAGCTTTATTATTCAGGTTTTCTTGACTATGTCTGGTTTAACCTTGAAGTTAAGTTTATTCATTTTCTTTCTCATTTTCATAGTTTCTAATAGTAAAATAAAATTATGTACTTGAAAAATTATAATAATGCATGGATGTGGGGATGTATGGAAAGAGGCAAACAATTAAACAAAATTTTAATATATTGCTTTATTTAATAACCTTTATTTAATCGCTGACAATATATTATATTTTCGTAGTGTGAAATTTTAAAGAATTTTTTCACTTACAGAAATAGTTAATACTTTATAATTGTGAAATGTTAATTAATAAATAAAGTTATTACTATTATTATTAATTAACAACACAGTTGCTCAAATTTAATAATAAAAAAATAGTACATCACTGATAAGTATATATTCCTCTATGTAGTACATAAACAAAAAACTATTAATATAGGATTTTTGTGTAATTATTTGTTTTTCATTAATACATAATATACTGTATTTAACATAGCATGGAATCTATGCTGGAACTGTGACATCACAGTTGTACTGATAGTGATATCAGTTTCATTGATTACAACATGTTTTTTTCAAAGATTACTGACATCAGTTTAGATACTATCTTTGTTTCTTTTATTTCTGCGATGGTTTTTTATTGTCTTACATTTATGTTAAAGATATTTCTTTTTTTCCGAAAAACTGTGAGACGTGAATTGAAAGAACAAAACCTTAAAGTTCACATAAGTTAAAAAAAGTTAAATTTTTTAAAGTTAACATCCTATTTATATAATTCTTAATGTTTTATTTTTTTACGATGATATAAATGAAATGGGTTCTGGGTACCTCAGAACTTTTCTTTGCCGTATCGCTTTCAAAAATTGTTTGACAGAGTGTTAAAATAATTTTGTGAACAAACTTGACCGGTTTTTATTTGATAAAAAAGTGACTTAACTATGTAATTTCAGGCATATTTTTCCACTGGTTTTTGTTTGGCCTCCACTAACACTGAAAATTAAACTAAGTTGTTACTATTATTTAATAAGTATGTAAGTGAATACCAAATATATCGTTCTGTGCTGATAACATGTTTGTTGTTAAACATTTAATTACTTCTATCGGATAGCAAAATAATGGTTTCTCATTGCAAAATTACAGTTTTTTTTAAATTTAATCATAAAAAATGTCAAACACTGCTGGAATTAAGTTGTTTTTTAATCAAATTTTGCTAATCAATCAATAAATAAGATATTATTATTGGTAACTAATAAATAAGTTATTATTATTATTAAATACAAATTTTTTATATTCTAAACATTTTTTTTCTTTAGAGCATATACTTTTGAAGAGAGCAAAACATGTAAATATGTGTATCTGTTCAAATAAATATATTATTAAATATATTATTATAAATTTGGTAATTTGGTAACTAAGTTTAAAAAATATGTTTTATTTTACCTAGTTTTTAGTTAAATATATTTTGTTCTATTTAAATTTGACCTATTTTTTAATTAAATATATTTTGTTCAATATTTTTTAATTAAATATATTTGTTTGTTTGTAGTTTTAAATTAAGTGTGTTTTATTTTATTTATTTCAAACTATGCTTATTATTTTAATTTTATAATTCATAAATAAAATAATTTAAAGATAGTTAGCTTGTATTTTTAAATTTAATCTGATAAAACGTTCTGATGTAAAGTTTATTCACATCATTTTGTTCTATTGGATTTTGTTCTATTTAAAGTTCTCTTAGTTTTTAATGAAATAGGTTTATTCTATTTAAAGTTCACCTAGTTTCAAATAAAATAGATTTTGTTCCATTTAAAGTCCCTAGTTTCAATAATAGTTCATTTTTCCTAGTTTCAATGAAATAGATTTTTTCTATTTAAAGTTTACCTCATTTCAAAAGAAATAGGTTTTGTTTTATTTATTTCAATCTATGCTTATTATGAGTTTATAGTGCACAGAGATTTGAAGAAGTTGTGTGATTTTTATTGTTTTTTTTTAATTTGTGTAATATGAGGATTCCTTTTAAGATATTGGTTAGTTATTATTTACTCTTGGTCATAAAGATATTATTACTAGAGGGACCCTGTAGGTTACATTTTGAAATATTGAAAAAGTAACCTGACCACCTTAGTTTAAATGTAATCAAATAATGAGTACAAAATTACAATAACTTATATAGAAAAACTTTATAAATACAAATCAAAACACAAACAATGTGCGTGAAGACGAAAAAAATTAATTAACCTTTAATTACCCTTAACCTTAACTCACTCTTGAAGGAGGTTTCAATGAGGTTACACAGAGCCCCTGAGAGCCCCAAAAAGATGTTTCAGGCTTTTCACTGTATTAAGTAAGATAGGCTATGCCCCCTCTAGTATATATTTCTATGCCCTAGGTCATTATGTTGTATCAACAAGATTAATAATTTTTACTTTTCCCATTTATACTGTAGGTACCTAAGAAAAGTATTGTGTTTGTAAAAATTCTAAAACTGCCATGTCAACTGAATTATCCGTTTCAGGGGTTTTTAAGACTTCCTAAGTTGTTTGTGTGTCTGTTCTCATAGTATCTCTCAGTGTATTTATGCTAGAGAGATGAAACTTAGTACAAAAATCAATCTCTAGGTCTTGTTGTGCTATCCGGAGAGTAATATTTTCAGCTAAAATTTCGATAATTCATTAAACATTGAACAATGTCTATTGGTTTGGGATTTGGCATACATGTAGTCATATATAAGACCAATTCAATGCCGAGTTTTATCAGTCAGTCAGTGCCTTGGATGTTTGACCACTGGGAATAAAACTATTGTATTTATAGTCCGAACACTTGTTGCTGTATAAATTTAGTGACTTGTACATTCTTAAGATGAGGAAAGCGACTAATGTAGGGAGGATGAGCGTAGCCAATCTGATGTAGTTATAAACTGTTGCAAGGTATCCTGTACGCATTTTTTGTCATGTTTCAAATCTTTTAAGTTGACTGCTGAGAGTTGTGTGCTAATGTAACCATATTTTTGGTGTTGGGTTTACTGGTGTTGGCGCTTGGTTTGATTTGTAATTATATTTTTATGTTTAATTTTTTCTAGAGGTTCTATATTAATTTTTATTATTATACCTCTTTGACTTGTAGTGGACTTAGGGGAAGGGGGATTAGCCCTATCTCATTTTTTTTAATCTTTCCTTAAAATTGTATTATATAAGCCTATTTTTTCACCCACCATAGTATTTTTAGTTTTACCAGTCCAATAAGTAATTTAAAAAAAACGTATCATACAAATTGTCTGATCCAATAGGATTGTTTGTATATTATAATTGCTTTATTATTATTATATCATATTAATAATCCTTATGGATCATACAAAATCCATTTTTAAAAAAGGACAATTATCTAAGATTGGAAAAGCATTATCCTGCAGAAAATATTTAGCAATCAAGAGACTAAAATATGGACAGAAAAAATATTTACCAATCAAGACTAAAATGTGGACAGAAAAAATATTTAGGAATCATGAGACTAAAATATGGACAGAAAAAATATTTAACAATCAAGAGACTAAGGCCCGTATTCAAAGATGTTTTCCTTACCTAAACCTGACATTTTCCTTAAGGGCTCCTTTAGGAAAATGTCTTTGAATACGGGCCTAAAATATGGGCAGAAAAAAAATTAGCAATCAAGAGACTAAAAAATGGACAGAAAAAATATTTAACAATTAAGAGACTAAAATATGGACAGGAAAATATTTAGCAATCAAAAAACTAAAATATGGACAGAAAAAAATATTTTGACTTTTAATTAATAATTTTAAGTTTAATAATAAAATTTATATTGCATTTTATTAGATGGCTGGTACTGATGTTTTTATTGCTTTGTTAGGTTTCACAGGAACAGAACGGTAGAGGGGGTAGTAGCCGAGAGAGAAGAACAACTTCGCTTAGTTCTGATGAGGATATGATTGATATTCGAACATCAGGAACAATGACTGAGAGAACTATATCGCAAGACGTTTCCCCCACACACACATGTAAGTATTTAATATTTGCATGTGAACTTATTAGTTCTAAAATGTAAAGATCCTGTGATCCCTTACTGTCTAAACCAGTAAAAGGTGGTTACAATAAAAAATATAAAAATAATAAGTAACTTAAAAGGTAAAATAGGTTTATTGTTCTGTTTGTCAGGAAAGTATAAAATAAGTTTAATAGCATCAACCAGAAACAACACATTAGTAAGAAGATGTTCCTCTGTCATTTTTGTTATGACAGCCATTTTTAGCTAACTCGATTTTGAAAATTACGCTCTTATATTATGAGAAGATGAAAAATACTAACAAGCTTAAATTTTAGTAAGATACCTTAAATTAACCACCTTTTAAGTTAAGTTGTTAAATTGAGGCATCTAAGTTAAGAAAGATTTAATTTAAGTTTCATAACAAATAAATGAAAGATGGCATTCTGTAAATAATTCAATAATAAAGTTACAGGATTTTTTGAGTGGGTTGGGCAAAATAAGTTGTTAAACTATTTAATCATAAGCATGTCTTGTTTTTGAGAAGTTGTAGACTATGGGGTGAGTTGGGCAAAGTAAGTTGTTCCTGTCATGATATATAGGTTTTCCCAAGCAATCAAGTTTGTTGTACTCTGCTCTATTTTTTCTTTATAGAGTAATCTTGGGTTAACTTGAATAACTTCTGGATTAGATGTTTGTGTGGAAAGAAAAAGGGTAAAAACTGTAAATAATCTTTCTAGGTTATTTAACCTTTCTAGTAAAACAAAATAAATTTTCATGATTAACAATTTACCTATAGTATTTGTTCAATTTATATATAATATATAATTGGGGTTCTTTGCTCAAAAATGTGTTTTTTATGGGATCTAAATTTTAGTGAAAAAATCAAGTTTTAATTTATTGTTGCTTACATTTGTTTAATTGGTTGGAATTTGCATAAATAGTTATTATTTTATTAATCCGCATAATGTTTTCTAAAACAATCCCTGGTGCAATTGCTAGTTTTAAATTATTTTTGTTTAGTTGAATTATATCAGCTTTTAGTAGTGACTAGTCAATTATCAGTTAGGCGGGTTAATTACTACAACCAGAGCTCTATTAAAAAATTAATATTTGTTTAAATTCCATGTTATAAATTCATGATTTAAATGAACAAGAACAATCTTATTTTAAATGAAAACTAAGGTGAACAACAAGCTCTTGAAAATGTATCACTGTTACTCTATTATGCATTTTCAGACTCTTTTTGCACCGGGTAATTTATGTTTAAACTTGTATTTGGCATTTTTAATAGTTATTAAAATACATAAACAATTATTATTGGTCTTTTGTATCATGGTTTGTTAATTTTCTTTCCGACTTCATGTTGTTTTTGTTCACCTGTGACTATAAATGTTATGTGTAAAACACAACACTCATATTATTATTATTTAATTTTTATATGTTTGTATCACTGTTTATACTTTGTCACAATATTTAATCTGACAATGAATTTCAGACAAGTAAACAGTCTCTGACAGTGGATTATGGGTTTTAGAAATGTTAATATCTGACGGTTGATTACCAAAAAGTTAATATTATCTATTCGTACAATGGTTTTCAGAAAATTAAATAATCTCCAAAGAGACTAATACTTAGAGGGAGTACATTGCCCGAATAACACAGTGATAAGAGGTCTGAAAGTAAGACAGTTTCCATAAAGTGCCATAACTGTACTTCATCCTTACTATAATGTCCCTAGAGAGAAAGTAGATATTCCCCAAACCCCCTTCAACTCCTATTGTAGCACGCACTCTACAATAGGACATTTTTCAGTGAAGCCACATTAAACCACTTTATTCAACACAGACATTTAAAGAAAATATACAATAGATAATAATTAAAACTTATTTTAAATTAATTTTATTTAATTTAAGACAAAATAATGAAATTGTAATTATTATGAAAAATGAAAAAAATATGTCACCAATGTACAGTTATAACACCTAGATACCCAAGGAATGATATGAACTGTTGTATCCTCCCTCTAACTATTCTGTATACGATTCTGTTTTGATTGTATAATTGTTACTAAAGATAATATACTGACATAATAATTATGTTTAAAGGTCAAATAGCATTCGCTGGCCTGCAGGGTAAGTTAATTCACTTGATGTGCTTTTCAACAATTTTGTTTTATATTTTGATATCATAGGCTATTTTGAAATATCATGATGTACGAATTATACTTTTAGATTCAGTTTATGTTGGTATTTAGACAGCTATTAATTATTAATTTGTTTTGTTACTATTAGTTTATTCTTTTGTTGCTTATTTACTTTTTGTATATCTTCTTTTTTACTAAATTTCTTCTTCTTCTTATACCTTATACCTATAAATTTTTTATCGTATACCTATAAATTTTTGTGAATTGTAATTAAACTTTTTTGTGGGTGGGGGGGGGGGTTAAAACCAATTATTAGTCACTTTGAATTCAAATCTACGCTAGGTTGTCAATAGCCTTGTGGAAAAATGTTTTCAATGTAACTAAAAAAGAGAAGTCTTTCCACCAAACAGAGTTCACGACTTTCAAAACTCAAAATTTGTAAGTGTCATATGAGTTCAAAATTTTGAAATGTTTCTTAACATTTTGAAATTTTGACATTAAAAATTTCACATAAATTTTCACTTTGCTTATTTTTTCATGTTCTTGACTAGCATTATTTAGTCTGACTATTGAGTTCATTCTATCAAATTACAGTTTAAAATTGTTTTTATATTTTTAGAATGGTCCAATTGCTAAATAGCTTTTTTAAAATTAAAAGAAATAAAAAAGTACCCTATTGTCTACCTGATTTCTTTTCATTTCAGGTACTTGATTTGTTTTCTTTTTAGGTACCAGATTTGTTTTCATTTCAGGTACCTGATTTCTTTTGTTTTCAGCTAACTGATTTATTTAATTTTCCTAATTTTCGTCTGCCTGATTTGGCAAGCTCATATAGTTAACAGCAATATCACATTTAGTTAACACAATTTTGTCTTATTTTTTTTTAAATATCCTCGTCTAATTACAATTTGAGAGAGCTTTAGTCCCTATAAAATAAAATAATAAAATAATGCCATTTTGAAATCACAAATTCTGACGTGGGTTGTAGAAATTAATTCTTTCACTTCGCTTCAGCCTAAGTCAATTAATAAAAGATATAAGATAGTGTTAGCTGCAAATAATCCTGTATATATGTATTTATTTGTAAGTACTTGCCTCCCCCTCCACCATTTCTTTAACACTCTTCTCTAAATTACTTTAGTTTTAATTTGCAATATATTTTTTTTCTCCTTTTACCAAAGTTATGTAGGAAAAGTATTGTGTTCATAAAGGGTACGTTTGCAAGTGAGAACCAATCAGATCGATCTGATCAAAAGGCATCTTAATGCCTTTTTGACATGTTCATCCTGATCACTGGGTGGAGTTTTTTTTTGGTAGGCGTATTTCAATATAGAGTATGCGTTGCTCATATAAGTGACTGAAAAAAGCTGGGTTACTTGACTCAGCTTTTCCACCATTTTCGTCAGTTTAACAATTTTTTGTTTCTTTTGGCCTCCTTTTTTGCCGATTTGAATGAAACATACTTATTTTACGTTACAATACGTTGTTTGTTACTTTCATTTGAATCGTCAAATTTACCAGGGTTTGATTAAAACATTGCTAAAATAAATTTACAAGTTCATTAAGAAGATTCTTTGTCAAAATGTCAAATTATTGTGTAACAGTCTGAAGAAGACTTATTTGCTTTGTATTGTCTTTCTGCAAGTTCAGAAGTAGGCGTTTGTTTTCTTAAAATGATACAATGAAATATAATAAAGCCCTAGGATAGTAAAATTAATAAACTTCAACACAGGAAATAAACAAAATTTTAAATGCAAAAATGAATATTTTTGGGAAGATGGAATTTTTGATGAGATGGTACTCTTAGATAGAAACAGTTGGATGCTGAAATTTAAAACAGAAAATACTGTTGGTTACGTTAACTGCATAAGCAAAGCAAATGGTTTTAAATTGAAACAAACTTAACCAAACAACTAGTTGTGATTTTAAACTAAAAAAGCTGAGCAACAAGTTGTGACTTCAAACTGTAAAAAGCTACAGGTTGTGTTTAGGAACTGAATGTTTTCACTTCCTTAATTTGCTTGCTTGTTTCTTTGTTTCATGAAATATAGTTGTTTGTGCATTTATTTATTATAATTTGGTTAATTTAATTATGAGTTTCCTATAATAAATGATTTTTTTAAATATTTTTTACCCCTACATTTTAAGAAAAGTATGTGTTTGTTACTTTGTTCTCTTAAATTATAACTTAACTTATAGAAATTATTGCTTAAGTTAATAAGTAAGACATCCTATTCTTATGTTACATTTCAATGAGGACAAAAGAATAAATAGTCTCTCCACAGTTAAAGATGTTTATTTACAATAAAGCAGAGCTTTTTGACCTAACTAGAGGTCATCATCAGTGCCTATTAAACAAATTAAACAAAAAAATGGGTACGGGGTACCTCGGAACTTTTCCTCATCACATTGGATTCGGTACGCTCATCCTCCCTACTTCGGACTCGCTTTGCTCGTCCTCAGAATATACAAGTCATTAAATTTATATAATAACACATCTTCAGACTAGCTTCAGTCGTCCAGATATGAAATTCATCTGTTTCATTCCCAGCGTCACCCATCCAGATGTGAGACTGAATGCAGACACATTGAGATGTGAAACTGGATGCAGACATATGCAGATGTGTTTGTAATATAAGAGGATAAAATAACATCTTCTCACCAGCACTACGGATGGAAGGATGATCATCATTATAATTGATATCTATTTTTGGATAGACTTATATTTACATCTTTCTGATATGAAATCCACAAGCTCTTATACTTGACAAAAGTTCCTTATTATATTATATTTTGCTGTATTTATGTTTCTAATCATTTGGGTGTTGATATAGATTCAGATGAGATCCCAGGTATTGGTCAGTATGATGATTTCCATACTATTGATTGGCAGAGGGATATAGCTAGGGATCGCATGAGACATAGATACATACTCAAGAGGAAAGGTAACTATCTTTTCTTATGTAAAACCAATTCTTATGCTACAAATTTTAACAACCCATAGCGAATTCCTATAGGAAAATAGCTCCTTAGTCAGGGCTTAGATAGTTTCGTTTTTATAATAAGATAGTTTCACTCAAGCAGTAGCATTCAAAAAAGTGTCAAAGATACAACCGAAACCAGCTAAACAAGAGTTTTAGCAAATTTTTATCATAAAAATGAAATGACGAGGTTATTCGGATGGCAGAAGTTGAGGGATGAGTAGGAGGAGGATTGACTCCTCCTATTTTCCTATATGGTAAAAAATATAGGAAAATTCTGCTTGATGTGGCGAATGAGGACTGTATGATTGAGATTTAGTAAAGCGGTAGAGCATGTAAAGGAAAATCGTTAATTAAAATGGCGTATATAGCGTGTGTACATCCGATACGGAACTGACTCGGAAAAACTAATGCATACCGCGGTAGGTTCTCCCACTCCAAACATGAAGGAAATAATGTGGGTCAATGTAAAAGGAAATATAAGGAAGGGATAACCATCTTGGGTCCAAATTTAAAAACTAAAGAAGACAAAATCGTCCAGTATGTAAAACCTATATACAAAGTTAAATGTTATTATCTAGATTAGTTCTAATTTTATGGTACATCTAATCTGTGATCAGGTTATTTTTTCGATGTTTCAAAATTCAACCAATAGACTCCCTCTAGTAATATATGGTCACACGTAATTCATGTTTATTTTTGAATTTACAGGGTCAATTTGTCTTTAAATGATCTGTGGAACCCACAGCAATATCGAATTTTGAATCCAATCATACACACAATATACTATTTTATAGTATATTGTGTTACAGTATTTATAGTATTATTTAAATACTACTTATATTATATTATTTGACTACTACTTATACTTATATTATTTGAAACTACAATAAAATTTCTAGGTATTATACTAGACAGTCAGCTAAGCTGGAAAAGCCATGTCCTTGTCATAGAAAAGAAGCTTTCTTCGCAGATTTTCTTATTTAAAAAACTAAAACAAATAATGAGCCAAAAGGACCTAAAGAACGCATATCATGGTCTGTTTGAATCCCATATGTCTTATCGATTAATATTATTTGGCCATGCTAAATCAGGAGAACTTTTCTTAAAACAAAAAAAATTGTTCGCATCATAGCAGGAGCAAAAAGACTGGCAACTTGTAAACCTCTGTTTAAAAAACTCCAAATAATGACCTTTTATTACTTGTTTATATTTCACTGTCTAAAATTTATAAAATTAAATGAAGATAAATTACTAAAAAATAGTTTCAACCACTTCTATGACACTAGAAACAAAGATAAGTTAGTGATTCCATCCCATAGATTAACAAGGTACAGAACTGCCACTAACTTATTAGGCATTCAATTTTTAAATTTGCTGGAGAAAGGAACAAAAGAGATTGATATTGATTCCTTTGGAAGTCGAGTAAAGGATTTCTTATTGAAAAACCCATGCTACTCAGTTGCAGAGTTTTTTAATTTAAAAACATATTGTTAATTATATATTATGACGATTGTATGCCATTGTAAATCTTATATATAATATTGTATAATTTGTATGGTTTTCACAATAAAATAACATTCATTCATTTATTGTGTATACATGTTTATTTTAAAAAATGTTTGTGATTAGGTAAGAGTATACTGGACTTAGTGAGAGGAGCTCACGACGCCTGGTCAGGATGGCTATGTGTACTCCTGGTGGGTTTAGTAACGGGAGCTGTAGCTGCTATCATAGATATAGGAGCTTCTTGGATGTCAGATCTCAAGTACGGACTGTGTCCCGATGCTTTCTGGTTGAACCAGGAACAGTGCTGCTGGTCTTTCAATGAAACCTCCTTCCAGGATAAAGGAAACTGCTCGCAGGTTGGTTCATCCTTGTTTTCTAAACCTATTTTGTTTGCTATTTTCCACTCAATGTAGAAAAATAAGAGAGACAACGATATTATATGTACTCAAAATTTGTTAATAAATGATATTTACCTTTGTTTTGTTATAATAATAATAAATAAATAAATACTAAATGAATTCTTTTTTTTTTTTCACTTTAAAAGTAAATACAAAAAGAAAGTACTAGATGAAAGAACAAAATCATATATAAAAGTACAAGTACAAATATTACAGTAGAGTGCGTACAAAAAATTGTAAAAAACAAAGCATGGATTTGAAGTTTTAAATGAATGTGTTTAATAAAAAAAGCACACTTGAATTAAAAACAATTAATATATTGTCAAACAAAATAGTTTAAAAAAATCGGGGTACCTCAGAACTTTTCCTAATTACATTGGATGCTACCCTCATCTTTGCTCTTCCTCAGGAATACAGTTTGCCAAATTTATACGGCAACATGCCTTAGAAAAATCATTTTATAAATATATCTTTATAAACTTTATTTAATGTAACTCATAGAGTAATATAGTAAACTATACTCGTATACATATGTAACTAATTTTTTTTTCATTATCATTATAGTTATAGTTTATTTAGTAGTAATTATAGTTATAGGATATAGTTAACTTAAATTATAAGCAATTTGTAATTTTATTTGGAAATAGGAAAACTGTATAAAAATGGCGTTGCAACCATTTTTTTCCCCCCTGAGGGCACCACGGCTAAGTGCCGACTTTGCACAAATAAAAGTGTTAATATTTATTTATTTATTGTTAAATTATGATTGTTATGTGTGCAAATAAATGGTTTATTTATTTATTTATTTATGCCTTTGGAATCACTTCGCTTGTCTTCAGATAGAAAACGCATCTGTATCATTCACAGGGGTCACCCATACAGCATTGACCATGCTCAATGCTCCTTAATATTTATTATCCAACAATAATCATAGATATACTTTTCGTATTGAAACGAAACTTAGTGTACTTATTTATATAGGTAATAATATACACTTGTACCAAAGTTCAATTCAATTGGACCATTTTCCAATTTTTTAAAAAATAAACATACAAGTCATTCAATAAAAATTGAACTAATGCTGATAATGAGATGAAACTTGGCACATATGTTAGTCTTATACATAGTCACATGCATGCCAAATCTCAATCCGATTGCATCATTTTTCCGTGTTTTATGATTTTTTGAAATTTTCGCTGAGTCGTTATAGCGAGTTAATCACATCATAAAAGAGTTATTTTCTGAATAGCACAAATATAGAAGTAGAATAGAGAGATTTTTGTACAAATTTTCAACTCTAGCATAAATACACTGGGCACTACAATGATAACAGACACACACACACATACAGACAGACAACTTTGCATAAACCACTCAGGAGGCCTTAAAAACGTCTGGAAAGGATAATTCCGGTTTCATCCCGATTTCAGATTTTTTTGCAAACACAATACTTTTCCTATATACCTATGGTATAAAGGAGGAAAAGTAAAAATTATAACTGACCGGTTTCGACTTTTTTTTTTTTTAAATATCCTTTATTTATATACATAAATTAATATCAATATAACAAAAATAAACAACATTACAAATATTTATTATGTAAAATTTAATAGACAAGTAAAATAAGCTTACAGGTCTATTCTCCTTAAATAAGACTAGAGCCTGTGGTAAGGAGAAGAGTGGTCTAATAAATCCTGTATGTTACAAATTACTTATAATTTAACCCAACTCAGAGCTTGTTATATTCAAAATATAGTAATAAATAAATAAGATAATAATAATTGAATTATAATAAAATAATTTAATATTTGAAAACATGCATTTTTTTTTGTTTTTTTTAGCATGCATTTTTATTTTTTTTTAAATTTTTTATTAAATTTTTTTAAGGTATATACACACAGACACACACTTACATTCATTCCAGTACATATGCATGTATACTTAAACATAATAAGTGTATACATGCATATACATACACACACACACACACACACACAACTCACAATCATACAGAGATATTTATATAGAAATTTACTTATAGTTTTTTATGATTATTAAAACATGAAATAATAAAATTTATATATAGTTATTAATACTCTACCAAAATATATTTTTTAATTATCTATTAAAATGATAATACTTAACAGTAAAAGGTAGTAATCACCATTCTTTGCTTAAATAAAATTGTTTGATTTGCTTTTTGAATTTCTCTTTATCCTGCAGATTTTTGATATTAGAATTTAGATCATTGTATAAATTTATCGCAACATAGTGCCATTGTCTTTGAGCAGTAGTGGTATTACATCTGGGTTTTTGAAAATTTTGTTTCTCGTTCGCTCTAGTATTATAATTATGCTGAATGGTCTCAATTTTGTGGCACCCACTATGAAATCTAGACAGAGCTGTTGTTTGAAAAAGTTGTTCTATATTAAGCAATCCTAGCCTTTTAAACAACGGCTCTGAATGCTCCAATCTTTTTGAGGATCGGAAGAATCGGAAGAATGTAACTGTTTTATTGCTTTACTTTCACTTGTTTTAAGCTAGATTTGGCAGAAGACAAAGATTTGTGTTGCTGACTCCTAGTAACAGGCTTTTCAGAATTTTCTCTTTGTTCTTTTGTAGGCTAGGTTGACCTCTCTCCGATTGAGTTTTTTCTTGATGCTCCTCTTTTATTAATCTATCATTATACAGTTCATATTTAAGTCCTCATAGGAATTAATAACAATAACAGGCTGTTTAGGAGCACTGTGCATCATGATTCTACCATCTCTTGTCCATACAAAATCAAAATTATTTTCCTCTGCAAATTCTCTAGTATTGAACAGAAGTCTTTTGTTGGCCTTAGTTAGGTGTTCAAACACAAGTATTTTTCCCTCTTCAAACACTTCATTCAGCTGATTTGCTTTAATCTTATTAATCATAGCTGCTTTAACCCATTGATTTTTCTCAAATCTACTCTTCATATGAGCTATAATGGATGGAATCTGTCAGAATTGTTAGAATTTACTCTGTGGCTACCTGTACAGTCCTTTTTTTATTGGCATACCAATTAATTTGCCTATATTTTCTACAATAGAAACACAGTTCTCATTATCTGTCACAGGCACGCCCAGTATTTCTAAATTTTCAATTCTTGTTCGTTGTTCTAAATTGCCTATCCGGCTTTCAAGTTTTATGTTATCCTCCTTAAGTTCCTTTATTTCCTCTTGCAGTTGTGTAATGACTTCACTGAGGTTGGTTTGTTCAGCTTTTAGGACATTAATTGCATAATAGGACTTTACGTCAACATCAGAGTCTATACGTCATCATAATCTGTAAACAGCTCTGATGATGACGTAAAGTCAAAACCGGTCAGTTATAATTTTTTTTATACTATTGTGGTTGACAATATATTAATTGTTATTAATTCTAGTGTGTTTTTTGTATGAAACATCATGGTGCTCTTTTGAGTAATAAATATTGACCCGCTCAAAGGAGAATGGTACCAAAAAATTATCCCATAAGTAAGTCTGGATGAAAACCCTGATTTACAACTTAAGTCGCTGGTGAATACATCAAGTGGAGACACTTGCTTTATTTTCTAATTCTCATGTAATTTTGTAGTGGATGATGTGGAGTGAAATACTGGCACAAGCAAAGGAAGGAGCTGGTGCTTATATAATATCCTATATATTCTACATAGCATGGGCGCTGATGTTTGCTTCACTAGCAGCTGGTCTAGTCAGGATGTTTGCCCCCTATGCATGTGGCTCTGGTATACCTGAGGTAAATTATTCCAACTCTGTATTATATTATCACGCATACCCTCTTGGCAACTAAGTAAGAGTCATTGTCTTTAGTTTTTGGGTTTAGCAGATTCATACTTCTTGGTCAGCACTTACTTTACAGTAATCATTATTAGTCTGAAAGATAAAAAAATAAAATAAATGTAAGTGAAAATAATAGGTGCAATTATAGATACGAAATTGAGTTGGTATAATCATATATCATCTGTGAGCATCCCATGCCTATGCTTTGAGAAATCTAAGAAATTACTTATCCACAAGATAGTGATTGATTCCAATGATAGAAACAATGATAGTGAGCTATCTTAGCTACTTAGCCCCCTCCCTTCAGAGATACCACCTCCTCTATTATTGATTCAAAGGGATAGTTGTAAAGTTGGCAATACCAATGGCAGGAAACGAAATGATAATCGAAATCTTTTTAACATTCCATTAGCATAGGAGCCAATAAAATTATACATTTACTTCTTTATTGTTACCTAATTTGTGTTGAATGAGTTAAAAATTAATTGAATGGCCGTCTGTGCTTTAAACATTTTCAATATTTCATAGATAAATACTTTGATTATTCCAGGATTTTAAATATAGAGTCAGGCTCTTATCACTACAGACTTAGATTTGTTTGTTTTTTAAGCTGGTATTTACCAATATAAATATAAAACACGGTTTATAATAAACGTGATTGAATATTTGTTTAAATTAAATATAATATTAAACAACAAAAAGAACACTTATGCATATGAAACATAACACAATGCTTATGAAATGTTTTTATGTGAATTTTTCACAAATTATGCTTATGAAAATGTTTTCATGTTTTTTTTGAGAATTTTCATCACAAAATTATGCTTATGAAAATGTTTTTTTTGTGAATTTTCATCACAAAATTATGCTTATGAAAATGTTTTTTTTTGTGAATTTTCATCACAAAATTATGCTTATGAGATTGTTTTTTTTGGAATTTTCATCAACAAATTACGCTTATGAATTTTTTTTCAGATAAAAACAATACTGAGTGGTTTTATCATCCGAGGTTACCTGGGAAAGTGGACTCTGATCATCAAGTCTGTGGGTATTATGCTTGCTGTGTCAGCAGGTCTCAGTCTGGGTAAAGAGGGTCCCATGGTTCATATTGCATGTTGTATAGGTATGTACTCAGTTACTTCTTAAGATATTTTCGTGAAGATTTGGGTATATAAAAGTATATGAGACATACTTTTATGAATATTTTTAAAAACAGATTATGTTAATTTTTATTAGTTTAATCCGAGTAAGAGTTTAAAGTTAATATTTATTTTGGGCTTGGTGATTTCATAAAAACTCAGTTTAAATTTAATTTATTTGTCTTCAGAAGTTTCTCCATTGCTTTTATATTTATGATCAAATAAAGTATCTTTATCAATTGACAATAAATTAGTAGTATTCAAATTATTGAATGGATCTCTGATCCATCTAATTCACATTAAATGAAGAATTAAGGCTCTGAAAGAACTGTTCCAGACAAAAACCACTGCTCTAGATTCCATTTGTTGTAAATGAAAAATTCTAAACATTTAGAAGAAAATATTTTTTGTAATTTTTGCTTAAAATTGCTTATCAAGACAATTATTAGCTATTTAAATTAAAAAGTGTCTGATCAATAAATATTGTAGTACACATTAGAATTTGTGTTAATCTACATGACTGTAATATAATTGATGATAGGGGCACCAATGAGGCATTAAAAAAACCACTCCCGTTTATTTCATATTCTAACTATGTTTCGTATTTACCCTCAATACATATTCATGTTATATTGAGAAAAACTAGTTATTATTAAATATTAAAATACTTGTTTGGGCCCTTCAGATGGCATCGTAAAAAGATCTAAAAGTTTTAAAAAATTTTAAATTTAGTAAACAAACAAACAAAAACCACCTTACATATTATCATGCAGACCTAACATGAAAAAAGTTTAGATATAACACATTAGGCATAACTTAATAATACAACTTAATCTTAAAAAACTAATTAAAAATAAAGGCTAAAAACATTAAATTAAATAATATAGGGCAGTTACCCAATGAAATGTATTTAATTTATTTTAGTAGTAATTATTGTGTATTGATTGAAATTTTGACGTTTTTGTAAATATTTTATGTTTTGGATTATTCACTTATATAAGGTTATCCTGATAGGATAAAACTTGTAAAATAGTTTCAAAATTGAGTGTTATTAAATAAAAAAAATCATCTCGTCAGATTGGCTACACTCATCCTCCCTAATTCGGACTCGCTCTGCTCATCCTCAGAATAAACAATTTGTAAGATTTATACTGCGACATGTCTTCGGACTCGCTTCACTCGTTGTCAGATAGTAAATACATCCGTTTCATTCTCAACGGTCACCTATACAGCACTGACTTGCTGTATGGGACTTGATGCTGCTTAAAGTTTATGATCCAACAACAATCATGGATATACTTGTCGTATTGAAACAAAACTTAGTGTGCTTATAAAAGTGGCAAACAAACTTATACCAAATTTGCACTCAACTGGATTATTTTTTATTTGTTTCAATTTTTTAAAGAACGTATACAAATCCTTTAATAAAAATTGAACTAATGCTGATAATAAAATGAAACATGGCACATATGTTAGTCTTTTACATGGCTACACGCGTGCCAAATTTCAATCCAATTGCATCATTTTTCCACGTTGTATGGTTTTTCAAAATTTTTGCTGAGTCATTAATGAGGGTTAAATGACGTCATAAAATTTTTTTAATTACACAGCTACACCTATAGACTGATTTTTGTATAAAATTTCAACTCTCTAGCATAAATACACTGGGAGCTACAATGATAACACACACACACATAAAGACAGATAATTTTGAGAAAACTACTCAAGAGGTCTTATAAATACTTTTTTTTAAATTAAAAAGTTTCTTTTTGTGGACTTATAAAAAAATATATAAATAAAACAGGTTAATTACACAAAAGTCCTTTATTGTTTAATATATATAACTAAGCTTTCGACTAAAATTAGTCATCATCAGAGTTTAAAAAAATATAAATAAAATACAATTTTACAAACTACTTCATATTGCACCTTGGTATGGTTTGGTAAGCTATGTTAAAAAACCGTTAAAACTGTTACATTGAAGAATTTAAAAAAATCAGTGTTACCAATAATTTTAGTTGAAAAACAATATTTTATATTTTTTTAAACTCTGATGATGACTAATTTTTAGTCGAAAGCTTAGTTATTTTATATTAAACAATAAAAGACTTTTGTGTAATTAACATGTTTTTATTTATATACTTTTTTTGTTTATTGCTTTATTTCACTGTAAAATACAATATTTACAAGTTAAATACACTAAATAATAATGTTTTTACAATATGTATACAGATTTATAAATATATATAAAAAAGAAGAATAAAACTTAAAGTAATAAAAACAAAGAATAATAATATAAACTTGTGAAATCCCACCAGGCCTAGATTGTGAAAGGGATGATTCCGGGGTGACATCCTGGTTTCGGATCTTTTTGCGAACACTTTACATTTTCTATATACCTACTGTATAAATGAGGAGAAGTAAAAAAAAAATATGAGTCTTTTAATCCTAGAGTCTGATTGAAGGGGTTTAAATGGAATTATAACTCATTTTAATTGAATTACAACAGAACAGCCCTTCATCAGTAATTTAATGATGATAAAAGAACACCCCCCTAATCATTCAAAACGTCATCACTGTTGAAACTTAGATCCAGCACCATTTCGTTCTCTTATGGTCTCAAAATTCTCTAGAGTTCAGTCTTTCACCCTTTTTCTCGAAGTGTAGAAAACTGAACTACACGACTCTTTACGATGTGCCTCACTATTATCTAATTGCTTTTTTTTGTGGACCAGGCAATATACTATCTTACCTATTTCCAAAGTACGGGAGGAACGAGGCCAAGAAGAGAGAAATACTGAGTGCTGCTGCAGCTGCTGGTGTTTCTGTGGCATTCGGTGCACCTATCGGTGGCGTACTCTTCAGCTTGGAAGAGGTATTGTTTTCAGTCTCTGAACACACTGTTTTGAATAACTAAGCAACTCAATGTCTTCATACTGTTATTAATCTGTCATTTATTGTGTTAGTGATTTTTCTATGTTGTAATTATTATTTCTTCTTTTTTTATTTGACAAAGTGATGCTATTTTTTTTATTAGTTACCACTGATTTTGTAAATAAATAAAAATAAATAATGTAGTTTAAAGCTGGAAATTATGACCGAGTTATTGGTAATAATTTTTTGAGTGTATCAATTGGCTTGATTTAGTCATATTTTGCTGTACACAACATGTCTGTTTACAATTATGTCAGGCTGTAAACTGAATTATTCTCTATCTTACAAACATTTCACGAATAGACTATATTTTTGATTGTTTTATTTAAGTATGGTTAATGTTTATTAATAATTGAAAAAAAAAGCAATTAAATGTCTATTAAAATTTATTTTTCAAAATATATTTTGTAGGTGTTTTTTGTCGTTTGATGAAAATAGATAATAAGATGAAAACTTAGCACATTGTTTTTATAGTTCATATATGCATGGCGAATTTCAAAGTGATAATCATGTTTTATGATTTTTTTGAAATTTTCACTGTATCATTTACAGTCCAAAATATCATACAAATAATTTCAGGGGTGGACGGGCCAATGAGGGCGAGGGGGGCAGCCCTCCTTGGGCCCCTCAGCCAAAAATAAACTTAAAGAAAAAACAAAATTAAAAAAAAATATTAACATATTAAATATTTTTAAACTTATAATATAAACATATATTTATTTTTTGAGCCGATTTGTAACTTGAAAAAAAAAATAATAATAATAAAAATCAAAAATGTTAAATCTTTAAAAATGTTACAATAAATGGTATAATAATAATAATAATAAAAATGTATTTATTATAATTACGCAATGCATTTATAATACTAAAGTCAAAGTGGCCTAATACTCTAAGGTAGGACCTCAAGAGTTCCTAGAGAAAGATTTTAAGGTACTTCAAATATTCTTGATTTGTTACCTAAACCTTGGTCCTTTTTACACATGGACCTTTAAAGTTCCCAAACGGAAGACTAGGACCTCAACAGGCCCATCAGCAACATACTTGATCAGGACCCTAGAGCAGTACAAAAGGGTCCTAGAGATTAAAGATAAAATAATTTTATTAAATATTACATTTAAATAAATAAACTTAAGTGTATTTTATACTTACTTTTTTATTTTAATTTATTTAAGTAAAATAATTTCATTTGATTTAATTTTGTTAAATTAAATTAAGCTTGGCTATAGTCATTAATACTACTCTAGTTAACCCCTAAAAGTAGTATAGGACCCCCTCCCCCTAATGGCTCTCTTGAGGTAAAGGTTTAGACCCTTTTAGGCTAAACCTCCTTGGGCCTTTTTGGCTCAGTCCGCCACTGCTAATATTCATTAAGTGGCATCACACTCCCTCTATGTATTAGAATAAAATGTTTTGACTGAACTTATTAGAAATCCTTTAAGTGACAGTTGTAGTTTGACCACAAGTGAATAAATTGGTTTAGGTGAGCTATTATTTCCCGCTGAAGACTCTGTGGCGCTCTTTCTTCTGTGCCTTGGTGGCTGCCTTTGTACTCAGATCCATCAATCCGTTTGGTAACGAGCATTCCGTTCTGTTCTATGTGGAATACAACAAACCTTGGATATTCTTTGAACTGGTACCGTTTGTTGGACTTGGTATTATTGGTGTAAGTTGTTTATTTTTTTAACATATTCATTTATTGAAAATATTCATCTATAAAAAGCTTTTATTGCTATTTTAAAAAAACAAATTAAATGTGGTAGTTTATACTAAACTTCTTGTGTTCTAATAGAGCCTAGGAATTAGAAATTGTCAAGTATTTTAATATTTACTTGAATACCTATGTACTACTACTCATTAACTTAAAAAAATACTATGTTAATATAAAATAATTATCATAAATTATAAAATTTACCTTAAAATTAAAATTAAACTCTTTTCTAAAATTTCTATAAAAGAGGATTCAATAAATTTAATATTGGGTGGTAACTAATTATTATTATTATTATTATTCTTGGTCTTAGTTAAATAACTAGTAAAAGGTGTCAGTGGAGAGGTAATTCATACTATTCCACTGACAGGAATTTACCTACTATATGGCAGGTTTGGAGAACTGTTGCACTTTGTAGTGGTATTAGCAAACCTTTGGGTAGACCTAATAATTCTGGGTTATTTGTTAAATTTTTAGTTATTATTATTATTATTTATATTTAATTATTAATTATATACAGATTAAATTCAAATAAAAATCACAGTCAAATATCATATGTACAAATATTTACAGAAATAAAATATTCAAAAATAAAATCATAGATATAAAACATTTTTAGAGTTGCATTAAATTTGTATCTTTCATTTGATTCAGAGAAGTAGCAAATTTATCGACTTCACAACAGAATTCATTGACTGCCTCCATTCCTTGTGCTTGTACTGCCTCCAACCTTGTACTTGTACTGCCATAGTTGGTACGATGAAAATCAGGATTAAAAACCATCTTTATTTCTTGAAAATCTAGCTGGTACTCTGAAATGGCTCTGCCTGAGCAACTCAGAACAATCATATATTCCATTTACAATTTTAAAGATGAAAACAAGAAAAGCTTCAATTCTTCTGTCTTACAGGGATTTCATATCAAGTCAAACCTGTCTATCTATATAATTAGATGAAGAAAGCTCATTATTTGGGTATCCAAGTAAATAATTTGTTAATCTCTTCTGAGTTCTCTCTATAGATAGCACATGTGTTTTAGCAGTTGGCAACCAGGCTACAGAGCAGTATTCCAGAATACTTCTAACAAGTGCATTGTGAAGCAACACAGTTGTATTAGGATGAAATTATGATATATTAGGACATAAGTTGTTTTGACGGAGATTTTGTGGTATAGACACACCATGATGTTTAATAAAAAACAAATTAGAATTAAAAAAAATTAATATATTGTCAACCACAATAGTATAAAAAAATTATAATTGACCGGTTTCGAATTTACGTCATCATCAAAGCTGATTACAGCTCTGATGATGATGAGTGTGTTTTTTTTATTAAACATCATAATTGTAATAGGATGAATTATGAAGGGTTAAAGCCAGGCGTCTGTTCAAATATTGAAATAGGGTTGTTCGGCATAAAAAAGGAGAAAGGTTAAGTTTATTTCTGATTTTAATTATATAGATGTCATTATTAAGCAAGCATTGTGGAATCAACTATGTCTTGTATTTATAGGGAGTGATAGCTACGGTATTTATCAAGGCCAACCTGTGGTGGTGTCGTTATCGCAAAACTTCGAGACTGGGACAGTACCCGGTGACAGAGGTACTTGTGGTGACGGCGGTGACAGCTGTTATCGCATACCCCAACCCTTTTACCAGGATATCCACCTCACAGCTCATATATCTCCTTTTCAACCCCTGTGGAGTTCCCAACACTCATGGCTTGTGGTATGCTTTCTAATATTACTTTGATTTTATTCGATAAATTCAAAAACCCATATTCATATGCAATTCCTTACTTAAACCCATGCTAAAGTAGGGAAACTCCTATACTAACCTGTGTAAAAAAAAATTCAGACATGCGTGACCAGATGATAGCAGGCTAAAAAATAAAAAATTGCTAAAATTGGAATAACTGCCCATGCACCTCTTAGGATTTACGTTTTTTTTTACTTAGTTTTTTTGTCAACCCTGATAACATTAGGTGAAATTTACTTTTTATCATGTTTTCTTTCTTTAATATGTACGTGTTAATTTTATTATTTTTGTACTAAATTCTGTAAAATAATTATTACTATAAATTAGCTAAAGAAAAAGAGAAAATATAGTAAGGGTTTTTATTAAAATTTTGAAGAACATTCAGACGACAATGTATTGCCTTAAATATAACTTAAAATTACGATTGCTTTTTTTATCATATTAAAAAATGTTTGGTTAAATTTGTTAAATTACTAATTGCAATTAATACTTGAAGGGGGAAAAACAAATATCACTTGCAAAAATGTACTAAGTTAATTAGTGCACCCCAAAAAAAGTTTAATTAGCCACTGGTTTTAGTAATTTAAACAAACCTAGTATTTGAAGATTCGCACTTAAACCTCTATTGGATGTGATAAAACGTATTTCTAACACAAATATTAACATTTTATACTAAATTGTACAAATAAAATCAAATTTTTTTTGTCTTTATTGCCAGGTGGTAACCTGACCATCTCGCTAATAAATACAATATAATAATCAGTAGAAACTTTCTGTAACTTAGTCAGTAGAGCATTAAAAATATAAAGAGTGTGCGGGAAGCTAAAACAATTATTACCTTAATTCACTCTTAGAGTAGGTTTCAATGAGGTTACACAGAGCCCCAAAAAGATGTTTCAGGCCTCTCAATGCAATGAGGTAGGCTATGCAGTGTTTTGTGGTTACTTTGGTAACAGCTGGGTATGAAACGGATTTATTTACTATCTGAGGACGAGCGAAAGAGTCTGAAGTCGTGTTGCAGTATACATTTAACAGCTTGTATGGTTTTTTTTAAAAAATTGGATAAAAAGCTAATTAAGTTAAGTTGAAATTTGGTACAAGTGTATACCTTAACTTACTTAATAAATAAGTACATTAAGTTTTGTATATCTATGACTTTTTGGATCATAAAAGGTTAAGCAAGTTTATATGATAAAGGATTTAAGTCTACCTCCATGGCTGTGATCGTATAGGCACTCGATTTCGACACTGGAGGTCTGGGGTTCGCAGCCTGGGCTATACTCTAAGATTTTATGAATAGTATTTGTATCAAAAAGATTTCTCCAACTTAAATTAATTCTTAGAGTGTAGTAGATGCAACCCACCTGAGGTTGTTCCCTCATGGTAAATACCCTGATGGGTCGAAAGACCCTAAAACTGGCATTTTATTATTTTTTTTATTATGTTTCAGTGACTATGTGAGTGTTGTAAGAGGTAACGCCACTAGTTCTACCAGTACAGTGATGGAAGCTGGACCAGGCGTCTATAAAGCAGTCTGGCTTCTGGTCCTAGCTCTTATTTTTAAACTTGTCACTGTTATTTTTACTTTTGGTAAGTTCAGATTCTTGTTAATATTTACTTTTTCTGTAGATATTACCTATTAATAGAAAAATATCTTAAGAGGTTTTAATAGGATCCTAGGATGTGTTAAAAGACATTCTAGGACCAGCATTGGTTGTTGCATATAAACCTATGTAGAGTTTGTATTAAACAAATTATACTAAAGCTCTACATATCTCCAATAATAAAAGATGGGAAGCAAATATATTGAAATGATAATTTTTTTAAAGAAATGTCTAAATCTACTCCTGCTGATACCAAGAATTTAAAAAATTGATTTTACATATAATATATATATTATATATATTATATATATATATATTATTAATATATATATATTATATATATAATTCACACCACACACACACACACTTATATTGGTCCAATATGGAATAAACATTTACAAGGTGTATTAAAAAAACATTGCAAATTTTGAATTTTCGGGGGTTACGTGTATTCGAATTTTGATCTTTTTTTGGCTTTATGTTGGTACTCTTGTCTCTCACTTATGCCAACAAGCTCGGCCATTTTGAATGTTAGGTTTATTGTGTTTTGGATCGTCTTCGATTTTTACCTATTCAAAAAAAAAATAAATCAAAGAATCTGATTTAAAAATTTTAAATTTTGTGTGAAAAGCAAAATTAAGTGAGCGGATACATTCCGAATGTTGACTGTGGCAAGATTGCTGGAATGTTGGACGACCTAAATTTGCTCCAGAGGGTAATAACTGGTGTCGAATCGTAGGTTTATGGTTATGATGTAAAAACCAAAGCTCAATCATCTCAATGGAAGCTGCCGCACGAACCAAGACCAAAAAAAGCGCGCCAAACTCAGTCAAATGTGAAAGTTTTGCTGACAGTTTTCTTCGGGTGCATGATGAGTTCTTGCAACAGGGTAGAGCGGTCAATAAGGAATATTATCTGCAAGTTATGCGCAATTTGTGCAAAGCAATCCTCCAGAAATGCCTGGATTTGTGGAAGAACAAAAATTGGCTTTTGCACCACGATTGGCTTTTGCTTTGGCCCTGCTCACTCATCGTTACTTGTGCGTGACTTTTTGACCAAAAACAAACACACCTCGTATAATGACCAAATATGATAATTACAATGATATGATGATGTTAGTATCAGTTATCTCAAGAATAAATGTACTTTATGAATGCTCCAATTTTACTTTTTGTAGAATGTTTAGGTTTTTAGTTCCCAACCCCCCAAGGTTGGTTTTTGTACCAAGTTTGATGGAAAAATATTAATCCATTCAAAAGATCGTGTGTTTACAAGAAAGTGTCTAGAAATACATATATGTACAGTACATACATGTATGTATTTCTATAACATAGTACTTTTGTATTGCAAGATTACTATTATTTTGATAATATCTTGATGATAACTGGCACAGGCTTCTCTGGTTATTGCAATGAAAGATTATTTATGTCTGTGGTCATTGTCAGGATGAGCATAGAGAATCAGATAAGATAAAGAAAAGTTCTGAGGTACCCCGTACCTGATTTTTAGAAGAATTTTTGGTTGCTGCAGGTTTTTTGGGTAGCCTAACTACGCAATACAGTTGTGTATTGCCTATATTGCAGCTCCACCACGGATCCCAGCGTCAACCGAATTTTTTTTCTAAGATGATTCTATGTTTGTAAGTTTTGATTTAAGATTGATTGTATTGACAGGTATGAAGGTTCCTTGTGGTCTGTTCATACCCTCACTGTGTCTGGGAGGTATAGTGGGCAGGGTATGTGGTATCTTGATGCAAATGCTAGCCAGCGCATACCCGAGGCTGTGGGTGTTCCAAGGTGAATGTGTTGCTGGTTCCGACTGTATAACTCCTGGTCTCTATGCTATGGTTGGGGCTGCGGCTGTCTTGGGAGGAGTTACCAGGATGACAGGTAATATAATATTCCTTTCTCATGTGGGATTTGAACTCAGTGCTCCTCTATGAGCGAGGAAATAATGGGAAAAGGGAAAGATAGAACTTGAAAAGATTCAGATTCTTGGAAATATTAAATTGAAAACCAATTCTTGGAATATTAAGTTAAACCTGAAAATAAAGGAAAACAACCCCAACCACTCATAAGAAACAATAGCCAGCTTTGATCAGCTTGAAAATAAAAAAAAATAACTAATAGTTACACATAATAATACCTGGAGAGAATAAGAGGCCTAAGAGACTGAGAGAGAACACTGAGTGAAACCCTGCTTTTATAGTTTAGGAAGGGAAAAACAGTGTTGCCATCCTCATAACAAATATCCCTCAGGATCCAGGAGTGTGGGGAGAGGGCAGCACTGGGGCTCGATTGTCACCCAGAGCCTTGATACCAAGACAAAATCTCTAAGGACTGGTTAAGGTAGGGATTGGGAAAGGAAAACTGGGGGAAAAGAGAGAGGTAAAGGTGAGAGGGCATCATGGTTGCATCAGGACCTTCTGATTGTCTGTCAAATTCTCTACCAACTGGCATCTAATATTTATAAAGTTTTAAAATATTTCTCTTAAAAAAATTAGATCTCTTATTAGATCTTTAAAAAGATTTAATAGATGGTAATTCTTTCTTCATTCTTTGGAAACATATAATGTGGCAGAGTCGAATAGATTCCCAAAACTGTTAAAAATTGTTGCCTTTGAACTATCAACAACTTTGAATTTTGTTTCAGATTTGTCTTTTACTAGTGATTCTTAAAAAAAAACTTTACTTTTTTGAAATTTGATTTTGGCTTTTTTGGAGTTAAAAATCAAAAAAATAAAAATGTATCAACGTACATTCTCTTTAAAATTTATTGACTTACATATTTAAGACAAAAAATGAGGTCTTCCACTTTAAAAATTGGATTTCTATAATTGAATTTCAAGAAAATTAGAAGCAGCATTTTTATCAAATATTGATATTATTACTGATTATTAACAACTATAGCATAACTTGAGAAATCCAATCAAACTGTGTAATTAGTTATGCTAGATTAGATAGATTTTTATTTTATTTTTTTCTAGTGAGTCTGGTGGTGATAATGTTTGAGTTAACGGGTGGGGTGCGATACATAGTGCCTCTGATGGCTGCGGCGATGGCATCAAAATGGGTGGGAGACGCTTTGGGTCGGCAGGGCATGTACGACGCACATATCAACCTCAATGGCTACCCGTTCCTGGACAGCAAGGAAGAGTTCCAGCATACATCCTTGGCTGCTGATGTTATGCAGCCTAAGAGATCGGATCCACTTAGTGTCCTTACTCAGGGTAGCATGACTGTTGAAGAGGTAAGATATTCTGTAAAGTAAATACTTCCTCACTTTACAATTGACCTCTGATCACAGTGCAAATCTAGAGTCACTCGTGATGTAGGGGTTAAGGTATGCAGCCAATACACAGTATGAGTGGACTTTAAACTTCCGAGTTTATTTAGTCAACGTTTTAATCCCAGCACAGGCCTTTGGAATTTTTATGAGAGGGATAAAAATTCTGTGTACCATTTCCTTCAGAAGGGATGTAAAGCCGGTGGTCTCGACCCTGTGTGTTGTCAGGTATTTGTTAAAGATCCTGTTATTTATATTATGTTAAAGATCCCTTACCCTAAATGGAACTGGGTATTGGCAAAAATAAGGACTCTCATTGTAGATTCATTATAATACTATAGTGTGTCTGCCTTGTTGTTTAAAGTGTATGGAGGTTTGGTTTTACATTGAGGGCACGTGTTCTTCCTAGTTTTCACTAGACTATAAGAGTCAATGATAATATGTATGATTGCTTGAAAAAGCATGAAAGGAACCATAGAAATTCACGGCTCTTCTATTGGATGAAATATACTTAAAATTAAAAGGTGTAGACGACTATCTTAGGGAGCTGGCAAAAAGGGGCCAACAAAGTGGCCTACTTGCTTGTTAGTTACCACCACTCCCCCCATATTACTACTACTATAGTGCAAATCTTTGACCCCAACTAAATAATAATAAACCCTTCCTTCATAATATACAAAAATCACTCCACAAAACTTAGGTATTGTGGACAGATAGCTGTGTTTATTCCACTGCTCAATTTTCTGTTAATAAATTGATAATATTTAAATATTCCTTTAAAATATTAATGTTTGTTTTAATGAATAATAAAAACTACAACTTTATCTAAATTTATGATATCAAGAAACTAAATAATATTTTATTAAAATAATAAATCATAATTAATAAACACACAAGATATGTTTTTTATGTTAAAACAAATATTTGTTTTAACATAAAATTAAAACAAATTAGAATATATTTAACAAAAGTTCAAATTTTAATTGAATTTTATAAAAATATATTTAATTAGTTGAGTGTATTGTTTTGATTAATTACATATTATGTTTATTCATTTGATTGCTGTTTGGACCAAGAAAAATTATGGTTTTCTTTTTTTCAATAGTTTTATGTATTTTAAGTAATAATTAATATAGAAAGTAATTTTTCTTTAAAGAATATCTTCCTACAGGAAGAACCACAATTAAAAGCTGATTTACATTGATGTAATATTTTTTTTTTTTTTTTAACGGTTTAACCCGTAGGATCATTTAGCGTTTTCCCCTCACTCAAATCTCACTCAACATTAACCCCTGAGTTTGTACACATCCAACCATCTAGGAAGCACCCCCTCCGTACATGGTAGCTCATGTAACCGGTTCACAGTGTGTCTAGTTCATCCAGCCCAACCAGACTCTATCCAAACTCACTGCTCTGGCTAGTATCTGCGACTAGTTCACAGCGTGCCTAGTTCATCTAGACCAGCTAGACTCTGGCTAGGCTCACCGCTCTGGCTAGCGCCGACTACTAGTTCACTGTGTGCTTGTTTCATCTAGTCTTACTAGCTCCCCTGATCACATTAGTCTCACTTGACCTCGTACTTCCAGTCTCACCAATCTCATCAGTTCCACTAGCATCACCAGACTCTAGCTAGGCTCACCGCTCTTGCCAGTCTAGCGCTACCTGACAAAGAACTCTAGCACCCAGATGTCAGCGTGTACAAACTCATTCTATAGCCCTGACCTGAAAGTCAAAGCTCCGCAGTGCCATTAGGAGACGTCTGTCTTCAAGAACCGAGCACTTTGTTCCTAGTCACTTACGTTACTCGTGTCGCCGCCATCACTTTTCCTGACTAAGTTTTTGGACATACAAAGGCTCAGTATATCTTTCAGACCTTCATCTCCCCCAGCCCACAGAACATTAACTTTTCGTGAGCTGGAAACAACGGAAACGTGGATCCAGACTTGTCTCAGATGAAACTAGATCCAACCCCGCATTTGCGTATTAGTAGCCAAGGAAACCACGTAAAACCCTGGCTGGGTTGGCCGGCCTTGAATTCAAGACCTCCCGAGTGTACGGTACAAGGGATAACCTCATATTGAGGTCCTCCCCCGGCTGGATTTGAACCCTCGACCTCCAGGTCGAAAGGCGAGCGCTCTACCACTGAGCTACCGGACTCGGTTGATGTAATATTAATATGAATGCAAATATTAAGCAATAAAATGTAATAGTATTATCTTGTAATAAATAGTGATATGATATGATAATCCTAATATTTTTTTATATTTTACAGGTGGATAATTTACTAAAGGAGACAGAACACAACGGGTTCCCGGTGGTAGTATCCCGGGAGTCCCAATATCTGGTAGGTTTCGTACTGAGACGGGATCTGAACCTTGCCTTAGAGAACGCCCGTCGTACACTAGAGGGCGTGCAGCGGGACAGTCTGGTGTTGTTTGGACACGCACCTCCTTCGGAACCAGCCGTTCTCGGACCACCCCCTCTCAACCTCAAGAAGATACTCGACATGGCTCCTATAACTATCACAGATCAGACTCCCATGGAGACTGTGGTGGACATGTTTAGGAAGTTGGGCTTGAGACAGACTCTAGTCACACATCATGGGTAAGATATTCTCTTGAAATTATTCCATTTAAATAATAGACACCATCATTATGTGATCAAATCCTATTTTTTCTATTTTAAAAATTATTAAAATATGACAGTCCAATTAATTATTTCTAACTATTTGAGAAATACTACAATTAAAATACTCCATGTAATGGCTCTTCTGTTAAATTTTTGATTACTTCTGTTTTAAAACAAGTTTATTATACAATGAGGAAGTTAGCTATGAATTATATTTCCAAGTTCTTGCTGTTGTCCTATCTATGCTTAGAATAATACTACTATTGAATGAGCATAGGACAATACATAAAATCCAAAACCAGGATGTCACCAGAATCAGGTATTTTCGGGACCTCCTAAGTGGTTTTTACAAAGTTGTCTGTCTGTATGTGTGTGTATGTGTCTGTTATCATTGTAGCTCTCAGTTTATTTATGCTACATGGTTGAAACTTTGTACGAAAATCAAATTTGAACTCTCTGGGGGTAGGGACCATTTCAAAAATCTTGGACCATGTTTTCCCCTTATTTCATCTTATATGTTTCACCCTGTATACCCATGAATGTTAACTAGAAGTTACAGCGAGCCATTTGGTTAACAGTTCTAGTATGTATAATTACTGTAGGTAGGTATTTGAGTTTAGCTAGTGAGAGAGGTGGGGAATAATATTCTCGAGTCTCCAGCAACCAATAATCGAGAGGGGCTCGTCTCTATACAATATTTCATATCATAATAATATCAATATCACCGTCAATCAAACATCAAATTAGTGTTTTGAAAATACTTACTACCTGCATTTACCTTTTCCAAAATATTTTGATTTTGCTATTATTCACTAATAATGTAGTTTTATAATTGCCGCAAAAAAGAAGATCTTTTCGTTTGAAACATTTAAAAAAAGAAATAACACAATTCAAAAGCCTAACCAAGGAGAAAAAATAAATTTGCGTTTATACTTTCTTATGCAGATAATAACTGAGAAACTCATACACAACTACAAAAATGAAGACACAACAAGACATTTATTTTACTGAATCAAAGTAAAATAATAGAGATAGAAGTCATCAGACATCAAGTTGTCTCTTCATTCATTGATTCAAAGTAAAATAATTAAAATAGAAGATATAAGTCATTAAAAATCAAACCATAATATAATATGAAGCAATGTATAATTTAAAATAAAATACAATCATATACAGAGAGAAGACAACAATTGATTTCAGTTTTATACAATTAAATTACTTTAAATTTATTAACTATATTCATAAAGATACAAAAAATACGTAACACGCTTAAATCGGAGAACTAGACAAACACGATGATCAATTGATTAATATCAATATATTAATCAATTAAGGTGATGATTAAAAGACAAGTCCCTTTACGAGGTAGAATAAGGGAAGAACTGTAAAATGTGAAGGGGTAGAATAGAAAGAACTTGTGGTTGACGAGGTGGGGGGACTGGAATCTTATAACTATATCCCTATTTCACTGCGAGCTGAAACAACTAGTATAATATAAGTGTTAACCAAATGGCTCGCTACAATGTCTAGTTGAATGTTACACCTCTATTTTGCTATTAGAAATTATTATTGTATTACTTATTAAAAATATTATTGTATTACTTATTAAAAATTATTATTGTGTTACTTATTATCAACCTCTCTTTTTTGTCATTTCATCTCCCTTTTTTTTAAATTTAATGGGTTTTACACTTTAAAACAACAATTGCTGCCCCACCCCCACTCGTTTAACAATTTTTACAGCTTTGTATATCCCCTATAATTTTAAGATACCCTTCAGAGGTATCTAAAGAAACCCTACTTAGGTTATGAAGTATATACAGAAAGCTTACGGTAGAGTTAGATTAATAAACAAGAAAGTTTGTATTTCAAAGAAAATTCGCCTGGCCTGTGGACCTCCAGGCCAGAATTATTCTTTTTAAGAAAATTAGTTTTTGAAATTATCTGTTTTGTGCAGTCGATTACTAGGAGTGATAACAAAGAAAGACGTGCTGAGATACATCAAGCAGATGGATGATGAGGACCCCAACTCCGTTTTGTTCAACTAGACTCGTTTGTAAATATATCAACTTATCTGTGTTTTAACCTGTTGCTAACATGTAAGCAACGGATACAATGTGCTGAGTCACACATGAGGATTAGTTTGTTGAGTAAATCAGTGGTAAGTACAAGTTGTGATGAGAATCGCCAACCAAACAAGACAAAACTGCTGGTTACGACAAGGTGGTGGGTTTGCATTCCTACCAAGTTTTTTTAAACAATTGTCCTTTCTTTGAAATGGGGGTTTCATATAAACTGACTTTATCAATGGAGAACGATATTAAAGTTTAATTATTTTTAAATCTGTTTAAAACAAACAAACTAAATTAATTATAACGTATGAAATTTAAATTTACAAATCACATTTAAAATAATTAAATTTAACAAATTCTCGTTATACTTATGGATTTGTTTATAAAACCAAGGGGCTTGACTGATCTTATCGTCAGAGCTGCCAACTTAATGGCATTAGTTCAGTTGTGTTTCATATTCAATGTTGGCATCAACTTGAGGCACGATGTTCATGACGAAATAAGTGTATACAATGATTATCCTTAAACTTTAATGTTGCCACACTTAAGTCCATGACTTCAGTAGTGTTTTTAAGACTTTGAGCTGGTACTTCGAAGCAACACTGCTAAATTTGACCACGAGTTCTAGCTCTACCTGTTTTCATCCAAGATTATTAATTTATTTTCATTTATAACCTTTATTTATAACTCTTCATTTATAACTCTTCATTTATAACTCTTCATTTATAAGCAATATTGTTTAAATGTTTTTACTAATTAATTGTAAAACTTAAAAAGCTATGAGGAATAGCTTAAAATCATTAGATAAAGAACAGTTTATTTGTATATCCCCTTGTAGAAAGATGGACAGATATTTGTTTAGAATGCAACATAGACTTTTTATGAAATAGAGCGGTAAGGTCACCTTTCTTTAATTGTCTATTAAAAGACTACTGAAAATTATTACCTGAAGAAATTTGTTGCAACTAGTTCTTGTCGTTGAAGAATTTAAGAACTTTGCCCTTTAACCTGTGTTTTTTACTTATATAAAACATGAATTGACTTAATTATTTAATGAAATTTCATTGATAAATAAAAACGTAAAGAAAATGTATACATCCTTTTACAGAAAATAAAATATGGGGGGGGGATCCATAGTAAATCTTGTAATATTACTTTTTAATGGGAATCCATACTAAATCGTGTAATATTACTTTTTATGGGAATCCCTAAAACTTTAAATTACTTGTAAATACTAAACCTTTTTAATGGGAATCCATACTAAATCTTGTAATATTACTTTTTATGGGAATCCATACTAAATCTTGTAATATTACTTTTTAATGGGAATCCATACTAAATCTTGTATTACTTTTATGGGAATCCATACAATCTTGTGGGAATCCATACTAAATATTGTATTGTTTAAAATCTAGATACTATAATAGTTTGTAATTGATATATATAATTATTAATATTATTATATATTTAAATTAGAATAAATTTTAAAAGAAGAACGAATTCTTCTAATAAGCTAACTTACCTTTATATTGTTTATTTATAAAAATGTAATTGTGTATAATATATTCTATCAATATTATTACAATTGGATAATAAAAATTTAATTTATTGTAAGAAAAATATTGACAGTTAATTGCAAATCAATGGTAAGATTTAATACTGAACATAAAGGTCTGTTACTAGAGGGGGTATTCCCTATGTCAATACATTCAGAAGGTTGAAACATCTTTTTTTATTATAACCTCCTCCAAGAGTGTGTTAAGGTTATAATAAATTAATTGTTGTTACAGTCTATCGTTTAGTTTAAAAATCCCCAAGGTCATAAGTATTTTGGGGATTGACCAATCAGAGAAGCTGCTGCCAACCTCTCACTTAAAAAGAGAAAAAAATCCCTACCACAATAACCGCTGTAGGGAAAAACCTTCTTCCCGGCAATCGTTCACTTTGTTAGTGGTTCTTCTTATGATTACATCTTTTTGAAAACTACTTTCAAATTAATCTTAAAAATGATATTTTAAAATAAAACTACACAAAAGAAATGTAAAGAAACATCGCCAAGAAAATACGGGTAAAATAACCTGATTTGTTTACACAGTTGTTTCCCGCTCCCTTCTTGCATTTTTTTTCTTAAGAATCAGTGGTGTCTAAACTGACCTGTCAAGATTTTTAAACTAAACGATAGTTCTAAAATTATTCAAGAAATATTCTTGGTTTGTGTTATAAACCTTCTATCTCATAAACTGCTGTTATTTTGTACTATTTGTTTGGTGAAATACTTTTTTAGTGTTTCAAAATTTAACCCATAGAAATTCTCTGGTAAAATATCTCTATGATATTAAAAGGTTCTTAAAAAATTGGTGTTACATGTTTGATTTGAAGGAGTAAATTAAGTGTGGAGCTCATAGATTATAAATTGAATAATTATTGGTCTCTCCACTAATGAAATATTACCTTAAAGGTGTATGAAGCCACATATCTTTAAAAAGATATGTGGCAATTTAAATTATTACTTCAGTCAATCAACTACTTTAAAAGCCTTGACAGGTCAATTTAGTAACCGCCATTTTTTTTTTTTAAAAAATCCCCCTTACAAGAAGGGAGCGGAAAAATTTTTTGTAAACAAATCTGGTTATTTTTCCCATTTTTTCTTCGCTATGTTTTTTACATTTCTTTTATCTAGTTTTATCTTATAATATAATTTTCATGATTAATTAGAAAGTTGTTTTCAAAATGATGTAAACACAAGAAGAACCACAAACGAAGTGAACGATCGCCCAGAAGGAGGTTATTTCCCTACAGCAGTTATGAGGGTAAGGATTTTTTTCTTTTCAAGTGAGGGGTTGGTAGCAACTTATCTGATTAGTCAATCTCTAAAATGCTTGTTACCTTGGGGATTTTTAAAACTAAACGATGGACTGTACTTAGCAATTAAGATGATGCTAAATCACAATGTCAATTTGTTTCTTACAGTGAAAGAAATATAAATAACTGACCTGAAAAAATAAAGTAGATGGATTTTGTTGTATGTAATAACCTATTGTATAGTAGATAATTTTTTTATTTTTTTTATTCCAAGGGCTATGCAGAATTTATTCTAAGGGTTTATGAATTATTCCAAGGGTTATGCAGAATTTATTCCAAGGGTTTATGAATTATTCCAAGGGTTATGCAGAATTTTTATGATTGATTTATTATCATTTAACTTTGCTTAAACCTTTTATACTGTCAAAATCTACCTTAAAGTACCAACATTTATAAAATATGATTTGATGGTACTAAATAACATTATGTAAGATTTGACACTAGTTTCTTTTAGCTTATATGCAAATATCAGATCAGCAAATATTTATAGTACTTTAAAAAATAAAAATAAATAAAGTTGTTTAATATTCCCACTGTTACAGCTAAAGAATAAAATGTATGTAGTCATAATGGAAGTGCTGCAATATTTTTTTAATATTCCCTCTGTTACACCTTGGGAATAAAATTATGTAAAGTCATAATGGAAGTGATTTACAGAACTAAATGGCTAAGGATTCCGTCTGTTACACTTAGGGAATAAAATATTTAAAATTCCTTGGCTGCGCCTCAGAGTTATAATTCTTCTGGTTTTTACGTTTTTGGTTTAGAGAGGAAATTACATGTTTAGAAAAAATAGCTCATTTGCCTCCCCTGGGTAATTATAGGTAAAATAAACTGTAGTTGTAACCAAATGAAATTTGCTTCCTGAAGCAAGGCTGTAAAAACCAAGCGATTTAATTGAAGTAATGATTAATTAAACTTTTTTGTTAACTACACAAATTAGCTTTTGCCTGCCTGTCGTATACCCTTCTCTAAAGATCAGTCATATTTTTATGTTCCTTGAGCCTATAAATAAATTCAAAGAATAAAATATCCAGGAAGATAAAGTGATTACTTATTAACATACAAATTCTGTTTAAATTGGGGCATTTTAATTTAACAATTAAATTAATAGCAGTGTGCCAAAATAATTGATTTTATTGACTATGTTTTGGTATTTTGGTAGCTTAAAAATACTATCTATCAACATTTGAATTTGATTTGAAACTTATTTAAAATTTTTGATTTGATTACCAATGCTCTTGGAATACATTTTTTGTTATTCGTTTAAGTTTTTTTTTATTAAAGAATTGTTTTAATTACTCAATATTTTATATACTTAATTATTATAGCTGTCAATTCAAATACCACGTTTATAATATTTATGAGCTTTAGTCGAAATTAAACTAAGTTTGTCAAAGAAAATTTAGAAGCAACCAAGGGAATTTATGTAATTTAAGTGTGAAATTTTAAATGTATGATAGTGGAAGCATTGTACTTTTATGCTTATCTTCAGAGGTGTAAAAGAACATTTCTTGAGATATCAATATTTTATCTCATTTTCTTTGGTTTCTTTTCAAATTTTCTTTAGCTCTTAATTACTCATCTGAACCCGATAAGGTTTTATTATTTATAATCTGAAGTATTAAAGATTCTCTATTATTTAATTTTTAGCTAATTTATTTACCTTTGCTGTATTAACTTGTCTCTGCGATATGTTTTTAATCTATTAATTTATAATGTTGTTTTTTTTTTGTTAAGTCATGGTGGATTTATAAGAAAGGCCTATGCTTCTGATGATTTTTTGTTACTATTTTTTATTATTATAACTATGATGGTATATTTGAGTCCTGTCCCACTGGCTTAAACTCCTGTAAAAAACCCTGTTTATTTGAAGACTTAGCTACTCACTACTTTTTGTTTAGTATTAAACTTGAAGTAAAAAACAGCAAAAGTCAATCATATAGGTCTTAAGTCTTAGATCTTTATTCTAAGACCTACTTTGACTAAAGGTCTAAGAAATATAGTTCTATTTTTTACTAATAGTAAAATATATTTATAGCCATCATTAGTGCCTACTAAAAATACAATAAAATAACGTAAAAATATAAAACAAAAGGAAAAAAGTCAGAAGTATAAAAAAATAATGTAAAGTAAAAAATTTAAAATAAAAAGTACTCAAGTTTCTAAGCATAAAAAGAAAGAAATTATTCAATTTTCATCTGAGACAGAGGTTGAAATCTGACTAAAGGTCTAAGAAATCTAGCTAGCGTGTGCATAACATCCGACACCGCCCCCCTATCATAGATTGATAAAAAAATTTTCTCCTATTTCTTCTCTGTTCCAAAGAATATTTAAACTCTTTAGCGATGTCATTATCCCTCCTTTGTTTGACTTAATATACTTTTGTTTTCTTATTTTTGTATTTTTTCATTGTGTAATGTATTGTATTGTTATTATTTTATTATATTTTTTACATTGTTGGTAGGCACTGATGATGGCTCTTATGAATTAAAAGATGGCTCTGTAAATATATTGTACTGCATTGAGAGACTTTTGTTGTTTTTATTTAATATATATTCTACTGTTCAGCTTTATTTTATAAATTATAATTAACTAAATCTAATATTGAAAAGCTCAATGTAAGTCGCAGAAGCTCTGGCCCGTCTGAATCCGATATGAATGTTTTAATGTTCTGTTCTATTAAATATTTATTTATTTTTAAGTTTTGTGCTCATTTATTGTGATTTTTGTAATTAATTATATTGTGAAATTTTTGAGCATTAAAAATTTATTTTTTAAATTGTTTTTTTTCTGTGTCCTATTTGTCATAGAGGCTTGAAATTTTGTTTTGATTGCTTCACTCATTTGTGGAGCATCTATACAATTTATACAAACTGTATAAAATTGCAAATTATATGAACTTATATTTTTATACATAGAAATTTTATATAAGACTTATTTAGCATCATTATGTCAGACTCTAGCCTCCTCAAAAAGAAACAACTTTATTCTTTATTAAAAATCTATCAATGCTTGGTGCATTGATAGATTTACAAGCCTGAGTTATACCTATACCAAATTATGTGCAATTTTCTGATTAATTTTTTTGCCATGGTTAAAAATTAGTATTGAACCTATAAAATTGTTCGAGAGATACCCAGGATGTGTAAAAAGCAAAAACACTGTGCTACAACTGGGAACTGTTCCATCTTTGATGCCACGGCATAATGTAATGTTACGTCTGAGGAAATAATTCCATCAGCTGATAGAGCCTGATGGACCTGTTCCCATATGTAGCACAACTTTTTCTTGTTACTTATCCTAGGTATCTCTCTCGCAAAATTATATTCTGTCCATTATTTATATTTTAGAACTCATTAGTATGAAATGATAAAAAAATAAAATAATGTTGAATTAAAAGTTTGTATCAATTGTTTTTTTTCTCTTTAAGATTTCTTTTTCAGATAACTGCATAGTATATCCCTGATGTAAATAAGTATATACTAAAGTTAAATGTTTCAGTATATGGTACAAGTATATCCTACTGAGTATACTAAGTAGTATACTAAGGTATTATTTCAAATAGTGCAAGTAATCCCCTGTGTAATAACGTATCTAAGTTATGTTTCATACTGCAAGTATATCCCCATGATTTGATAGGAATATACTGCAAAGCATATCCCTTGTGATACTGTATTTTTAAATAGGGCAAGTATATCCCCTGATTGAAAATAATACTATTATGTTTCAATAAAGTATATCCCTGATACTAGTATACTGTTATGTTTCAATACTGCAAGTATATCCCCTGATGTAAATAAGTATACTAAGTTATGTTTCAATACTGCAAGTATATCCCCTGATGTACTCTTTACTAGTAAGGCGATGTGCAGAATCCCCTATGTAGTAATAAGATACTAAGTTATGTTCAACTTACTAAAGTAATTCCCTGATAGTATACTAAGTTATGTTTCAATAGGGCAAAGTATATCCCTGATGTTAAAAGTATACTAAAGTTATTTCAATACTGCAAGTATATCCCCTTGTAAATAAGATACTATAGTTTCAATACTGCAGTATTCCATGATGTACTAAGAAGATAACTAATTCATGATTCAATAGCTGCAGTATATCCCCTGATGTATCTAATATAAGTATGTTTATACTAGTAGATCCCTGATGTTAGTATACTATATCTTTCATAGGGCAAGTATATCCCTGACGTATAAGTAAGTATATAAGTTATTTTCATACTGAAGTATATCCCTGTAGTACTAATAAGCTATACTAAGTTAATGTATCAATAACTTACAAGTACTATCCCTTATAAGATTTACAGTTATGTATTCAATAGGCACAGTATATCCCATTGGATGTAAATAAAGCTATATAAGTTAATGTATCAATGACGCAAGTTTCCCTGATTTACAAAAGCTATCACTCAAGTTCATGTTCAATATGCAAGTATATCCCCTGAATGTATACATAAGATATACTAGTATATGTTTCAACTGCAAGTTATCCCTGAGTGTACTAAGTTAAGATATACTAAAGTTTATTTTTCAATACCTGCAAGTAATTCCCCTTGTGTACTAAGTAAGTATAATAAGCTTATGTCCAATACTGCAAGTTAGTATTCCCCTGATCGTACTAAGTAAGTATACCTAATTATTGTTTTAATCACTGCAAGTTATATCCCCATGGTACTAAAGTAAGTTATTACTAAGTTATGTTTCATACTCAAGTATATCCTGATTACTTAGTAAGATAACATAAGTATTACTAATACCACTGACAAGTAAGTATACTAAGTTATGTTTCAATACTGCAAGTATATCCCCTGTACTATAAAGAATTATACTAAGTCTAAGTTTCAATACTATATCCCGCTGATGAAATAAGATATACTAAGTTATGTTTACTGAAGTAATACTAAGTATCACTAAGTTATACTTACTGCAAGTATATCCCTGATTACTAAGTAAGATACAAAATGTTTCATTAGTGCAGATAATCTCGGTAAATTTTAAGCAGCATGGTGAGGTCAGTGTCTGAATTGAGACAGCTGGAAATATATCGAATGTATTTACTGTCTGAGGACAAGCGATACGAGTTAAAAGATGTGTTGCAGTATAAATTTGTCGATTGAGGAAGAGCGAAGCGAGGTTGAAGTTGGGAGGGTGAGCGAAGCGAATCCGATGTGGTGAGGAAATGTTCCGAGGTAGCACGTACCCGATTTTTTTTAACTGCTGAGGTAAAAATAAATACTATGTTTAAAAAAATAAAAAAAATAATTTTTATTTACAATGTTTTATCCAAAAATATTAAACTAACTTGAGAAGGTATTGAAGTAAGGTTTAATTTTCCTTGCATGAGTCACAAAATGAATTTAAAACTGTAATTATAGTATAGCACAAGGTTATAAATGGTAATTATATTAATTATCAATTGGTATAATTGGTTGACATCATGAAGTAAAAAAATTATAAATAATGAACTTAATGATACAAAGTCAATTTAATGAAGAAATCTCCCATTGTTATCTATATAAAACTTTTGCTCTCATTTACAAAGTGTTTTCTTTTCTCTTAGTGGTGTTACACCCTTAGACATGTTTTGATTACCAACAGTTTATTCTTCACCACATGTGGCATCTGCAGCTAATAGGGGGATTCTGGATAACTTGGAGTCTGATTCCAACAAGATTGTTTACTGGCGAAAGAAGTTAGAGGAATTATTTCATGGGGACAAAGAAACTAATACTTAGAGAGAGGGTACAACAGCTCTTATCCCTGGGTATCCTAGCGTCATAATTGCTTGATTTTTCATAATAACTTAAATATCTTGTAAATATTTTGTCTATTTAAGTCTATTATCTTGTGGACAATTTGTCTTAAATTAAGTAAATGAATTTCACATAAGTTTTAATTATTATTTATCGCATATATTCTTTAAATATCTGAGTTGGAAAAAGTGATTTTATGTGACGTCACTGAAAAATCCCTGCTGTTTAATGGTTAGGGATAGATATGTGCTCCAATAGGGGTTTTAGAAGGGTGTGGAGACTATAGTATCCTTGGGGAGACTAATAGGAGTACAGTCTATCGTTTAATTTAAAAATCTTGACAGGTCAGTTTAGACACCAATGATTCTTAAGAAAAAAAAATCCCTGCAAGAAGGTTGTGGGGAAAAAACTATGTAAAAAATCAGGTTATTTTACCTGTTTTCTTACTTGGCGATGTTTTTACTTTTCTTTTGTGTAGTTTATTTTAAAATATCATTTTAAGATTAATTTGAAAGTAGTTTTCAAAACGATTTAATCAAAAGAAGAACTACAAACAAAGTGAACGATTGCCGGGAAGAAGGTTTTTTCCCTACAGCGGTTATTGTGCTTAGGATTTTTTTTCTCTTTTTAAGTGAGAGGTTGGCAGCGGCTTCTCTGATAGGTTAATCCCCAATATACTTATGACCTTGGGGATTTTAAAACTAAACGATAGACTGTAAGTACCGATATGGTACCCACTGGAAACTGTCTCATTTCTAGACCCCTTATCACTGTGTTATTCTGCCTAAGTACTCCCTCTAAGTATTAGTCTCTTTGGACGGGAAGAAGTGTGGGTTAATTATAAACTAACCTAACACTCCTATAAATACTTTAGAGTAGAAACTTACCAAGAAACTCCACAATACTTGGAGTTTATTGGTGGAAGTTAGTGGGTTTTCCAAGTTTTTTGAGGCTGGGACTGAGTTGTTTTGAGCTATAGTGCCCAGTGTTATGGGGATAAAGTAGAAGTAAGAGGAATGATTTCATGTGAAGGAGTGTCGTCATGGTTAAGAGTATTGTGGAGTTTTTTGGGGGAGAAGTTGTTGCTTGGGTCTGTTTTCCAAAGTTTTCTTGAGAGCTGGAGGCTGGGACGGAGTGGTGTATTTGAGAGCTATAGTGCCCAGTGTTAGGGGGATGGTTATTTTAATGTCTTGATGTAATCCTCGAACTTCTCCTACTATCTGCAAAGTCATCATAACAATAGTTATCAATAATAATGTACACTTTTGATTTATTTTTATATAGCTTTTCCCTTATAATGTTATTATTTTAGAAAAAAGGAATATGTAAATATTGACTGAATTTAGATTAGTTTTAACTTATAAAGGAGTTGAGGAGTACCAATCTAATAAAGTAAAACAGAGCCTCCCCCCTGATGGTTTATGTTTTGTTTAGCCAGCTTTTAATCTTAACAAATCATTCATCAGTGCAGCAAACATCAACTTATAACTAACTTATCATATCAGTGCAGCAAAACCACAAGAAATTATAAACTTTTTGGCATAACTGTAAGTTCTGTTTGGTTGTTTCTGATGATCCGTTTAGATTGAAAGCTGGCTGTATAACGGACCAGAAATTCCCTATGCATTTGTAGTACAAATTTATAGGGTCAATTGGATTATTTTCCGATTTTTTACAATTTAAAAAAAAAATCGGTATTCGTAATTTCATAAAAATTGAACTAATGCTGATTATGAGATGAAACTTCGCACATATTTATATACATGGCTCCATGCGTGCTAAATCTCAATTCGATCGCATTGTTTTTTCCGTGTTTTATAAATTTTTGCTGGGTTAATGACGTCATAAAAATTATTATAGACTGATTTTTGTACCGAGTTTAACTCTTTAACATAAAATACGCTGGGAGCTACCGATGATAACAGACACACACATACAGACAGACAACTTTGTTAAAACCACTTAGGAGGCCTTACTTAAAAACACCTGAAAGGATAAATCCGGTGAAATTCGGGTTTCGGATTTTTTTGCTAACACAATACTTTTCCTATATACCTCAGATATAAATGAGGAAAAGACAAAAAGCACATCAATAATCTGTGATAGAGGTTTTCAATGTGTGGTACGCGAAAGGATTAAAAGACGAAAAAAGATCAAACAAAAAAGTAATGAAAAACAATATTTTTGGGTACTTTTGTTTGTATTATTTATAATTATTATCAATCAGGAAATGTGCAATTACAATATTTTATTTCTATTCTTGTTTATTTTTTTTTTTTTTTATAAACCTTTATTTACTTATCATTACAAGATTTGTAATATACATTTTTACATAGAGGTATATCCCTCCACTAAAGAATAAAGAATATTCTTGTGCCGTGGAGGGCAGTATTTAAATTCACACTTCAATTATTTTAATTGTATTTACATATGCAATAAGATGTTGTTTTTAGAAATTTTTGTTATATATCTGCCATATATATCTTAGATTTAGTATTTTTTTAAAATGTTATTCAAAGTTTTTAGTTGAGTGCGTTTTTAGTGAGTATTTCGCTTATCTCTATTTATTTAACTAACTTCTTTAAAAATTAATTTTGTCGTAGAAGTCCGCATAAACTGTGCAAATTTTCTTCCAACATTATACATCTTTTACGTTACAAGTATTGGAGTTAATATAGTTTGATTGCCGTGAAAAGTCTGGTAAGAGAAACAAACCAGTGATCGCACTCTGAAAAAGATAATAAATTATCGATCTTACCAATTTTCGAACCTACGTAACCTGGCTTTCATCTGGCTTTCATAAAACTCAAATAACTTATTACTAAAATATAATCCCATGAAAGGTTTGCCACCATAATATATTGCACAGTCATCAAGTATTCCTACTGATAATTTTAATATTCCCCTCTGGCTAGATTTGCTCTTTTAGCAACCCAAATGGAAAAAATGAGGTTGGGGTGATGAAGAGGGAGGTGGTTTTTTAAAGGAATCTTTACATTGCTGAGGTATGTATCTATATATATATATATTATATATATAGTATTATATATATATATATATATATATTATATATATATATTAATATATATATATATATATATAATATATATTTTATATTATATATATATAATTATATTATATATATAATAATATGATAATATATATATATATATTATATATATATATATATATATATATATATATATATATATATATATATATATAATATATATATATATAATATTTTTATGTAAAACAAACTCATGTTTCTATTTCAAATTTGCTAATATAGTGGGAATAAGACACTTATAAAAATATGACAAAATGATAAAAGACAACATCTATCGAGTATCGGGGGAGGCGCATTGAATTAAAACAATAGTGCACTTTGCTTCCTATATTTCTGGATTCTTTCATAATCATCTGGACTACCTGGAGGAAATGCGTCATTTTCATGATGTTACAGGAATCCAGGTTGACGTAGACAATATCCGAAGGAATTTGTACTTTTTCAGCCCATATTTTGGATGACCTAGAGCCAACTCCTTTGACTCTGGAGGCAGTAAGAGTCTTGTACGACACTTTCTGTTTGCTCTCTGGATAGTGGCTCGTCCATATTACTTTCTGAAACCATTTAATTATATGTTATTGGTAGTTATAGAGATGGCCTGGATGACACTGCCTTACACTGAACTACAAATAATACACTATAGTAAAAAATAAAATATACGAAGTAAATTTTGATGAAAAAACTTGGAGATTAATGCTAATTTGATCAAATACACTATAAATTACACTAATAAAATACTTAAATAATAAAAATTACACTTTCAATATACCTCTTCTGAGTGGACTCCTCGCAGAAATCTCCCTATCATGGACTATTTGAAAGTAAAATAAGCTACGGCCTTATTTTATGTGGCCATGCCGAGTCAAGCAAAATATTTTTACAGCAAAGGAGAGTGATCAGAATTTTCGCTGTTGCTAACAGCAGTACTGAACACTGTGAACCTTTTTTCACCAAACTTAAGATTTTAACTATTTATAGTCTATATGAGAATACACATGTATTCACACACACAGAATACACAGTGTATTCACCCTTCGGGAACCACGACAATTGTATATTGCGTAGTTAAGGACACTAATTAAAATGTTGGACTTGGGCTCGAGGTCGATCTTGGGCTTGATCTCGAGTTTGAGCTCGAGCTTGAGTTTAGGTTCGAGCTCGAGTTTGGGCTCGAAAAGATCGATCTTATCTATAAAGATCGATTTTAGGATCGCCCATCACTAGTCTATATGGATACCAATGTTTAAAGTATGTTAAAGATAAGCTAAACGACTATAAGAAGATACACGTGCACCAACAGAACACAAGAGGTAAAGATCTACTCGAGACTTTCTCCCACCGGTTGGCAAATCTGAAGTAGGGTATGGCAACTTGAGAGTGAAGATGTTCAATAGTCTTTCCCCAACGCTGAAAGAGCTGGATTATAATGCTTTTTGTTGCACTGTTAATAGAAGGCTCACAGAAGCACCCCTTTATTCAGTGCTTCAGAAGTAATACCTTCTACACAATATAATTGTGCGAGAGACACACATGTTTTAATATATATTTTGCTTGCCATGCATGATGCTGTAAGGACAACCGCTCGTCTCTGGTAAAATCCTTCACTTAATTTTCGGATTAATTGAAGGTCAGAGTGAGTTCAGGCTCTGTCGTGCCCTGATGAGTTAGACGTAACGAAACAGAGTGGACATGACATTATTTCGAGCCATCAAGTATGACGAATGTCGATGATGGAACAGTTCCCAGATGTAGCTGCATTTTGCTTGCTACATTTCCTATGTGTCTCTCGCACAATTATATTTGTCAACTATCATGTTTGCAAAACTCGGTAGTATCGAATGATATAATATCTTCTAATTTGACTTTGACGTTTTATAAGCATTCACATATGTTACACAAATAAAGAAGAAGACACAAGAATCAGTAAGAATAACATTCTCACTTCAAGAGGACTTTTTACATTTTTGAATTTTCCATTGCTGACTTTCCTTTAACAGATTGATTAGCAATAAAGGTGATCTGTGAGGTGCGCATATGCACAACAGATATGCTTGATAATGTTTTGTTTTACCAGTGTTTTTTCGAGAATGAGTTGACTTTCTCTTCTCCTTCCATCACCCTCAAAATAACTTTAGTTTCCACTTATCGTTTTATTATTGTGTTATAGTCTATTCCTTTGTTAGGCACTGATGATGGCCATTCTGTGATTGAAACCGGTTTTGTTTGATTATAATAACTTTAGTCGAGAGAATTTCCATTTACCATTATATGATGAACTCTTCTAGTGCGACAGCTGCTTAACAAAAGGTTATCAAGCCATATTTATTTCTACTTTTTTTTAAATTGACCCTCTTCTAGGTGGCCCTATTCCATAAAAGTGCTCTGGGTTCTCTGACAGATAAATAAAAATCGTACAATTTGTTTTTTTACCTCTACAAGTTTTATTACCAAACGATGTATGTATATCGATAAAGGTTGGGTTAGTTGCTTCTATAAGAACATCTATTGTCTGTCCTGGTACGATCCCAGTGTAGGGAAGTGATGTCATAACTTTCATAGGAACTGGTTTGCAGCATAGGAATCCGTAATCTTTGTTATAAACCATGGATATCGGCTTCTGTAACATACGAGTTGATGAAACTGGATTTTATATTAGTAATATACAAAATAGTAAGAATTGGGTACGAGGAACATCAGAACTTTTACTCACAACTATGCAAGTCCTTAGAATGTCATGCTGCACGTAAAGGCGTAATACTTAGGTCTCGCTCCACTCGATCTCAGAACAGAATCAACGTCTAGGGTGTTAAAAAGTTTGTATTTGATTCTGTCGTCCTCAGAATAACGCTTAAAGAGATTCTTGCCCGCGGAGCAGCCAGGGCCCAAAAGTCCATTTTCACTCTATGATGTTTAATTAATGTTTGATCAAAAATACCTTGTGACTTTACACAGATTTATTTTTATTTCGTAAAAATCTAATATTGTCACTCATTCAGACTATGGGGAGAATTTTTATCCGAATCACACGCCACATGGCCAATTTTTTATCAGAAACCTGCAGAAATCGGAACTCGTTAGATTTTATTTTAATGAAAAAGGGAAAAGAGTGTTTCTTAAAAAGACATCGACCACTGGAAGTGGCTAGACTCATTAGCATCAGTTGCTGAACATGTTCACAAACATTTAAAATTTGTACCACAATTGGTGACAGAGCAATTTGGGGAATTCGAAATACAGATCGAGTAGCACAGCCTTAAACCCAGTCCGTTGAATCTGAAGTATTTGTTGAACCCCTAAATGCTTTTATTGTCACTAGCTAGGACTACATGGACGAAGTTATATTAAGTTAATACAGAAAGAAAGCTTATGCGTGATAGTCAAGTCATAATTCATTATTGATTATTGGCAAAAAATGTAAAATAAGAATACCTTAGCTTGCTCTTGTTCGTTGAGGTCTTTGCGTGATGTGAGGGTGAACTCGGTCTTAGCGGATTGATGTTTCTTAGACGGATGTAAGATAGTAACTTTAACGTGATACGTAATGTTTCCGTATTCCCCGCAGTAAGACGATGGAATGTACGATGGCAGTTCAGCTGAAAATATATAACTCTCCATCCAGACCGGCTTCGTTTCGATCCTGCAAAAATCTTAGTCAATGATAACTCAGGATCATATATATATTATATATATAATTAAAATAGATATGTGATATAGTGAGGTGATGTGGAGTAATATATATTATATATTATATATATATTATATATTATAGTGAGTAGTGTGTATATTACTAGTGGGGTATAGAGTATATGGGGGGGGGGGCGAGGGGGGTTGGGGGTTGTTTATATATATATGATATATTATAATAAATATAGTTATTATACTATATATATATGATATATATATATTTATTTATATATATATATATATTTATATTATAGTATTATATATAGGTATATATATTATTTTATACTGTGATAATTAGTATAGTATATATATATATATAGTGTTATATATATATATATTATCATTATATATATAATATATATATATATAGTTATTATATAATATATATATATATATAATATATATATAGTGTATTTATATATAATATATATATATATATTTATATTATATATATATATATACTTAATAGTAGATATATAGTATATATATATATAGTATATTGAGTGTGGGGTATATATTATATATAATATTATAATATTCACAGACACAACTATATATTAGTCAAATTTGATACTCAGTGTGAGGTGAGGGATATAGTGTGTGTTTTTTGGTCGTCAGGAAACCAAATAAATCGTCCCCCTTCCCTTAGATTTCCCTATTTTTTTTTTAACAATTGGCAGCTAATATTATTTTAAAAATATTAGTGAGAAGAAAATCACTGTGATAAAAACTTAATAATTCAACATAATTTTTTATCATAATACTACCAAGTTTTGCGAAAACATTTGAAATAGTGTAGCATAAACTTTGCTTATTAAAAGTTCACTATGTATTACTACTCTCTATATGAACAGTTCCTAAATGTAGCATATAA
>JACMZG010001908.1:53063596-53116096 GCA_018340805.1 Microvelia longipes
GAAGCATGTAGTTCCACATTCCTCCGCTAGAATACTCTCTGTGCTCTGAACTAAAGTTATGGGATTTTGTCATACCATTATAACTTAAAGGATACAACAGCTTTATAATTCCTTGGGTAGCTGGGTGCCATAAGTGTACATTGGTGACGGTCATTTTATGAACTTTTCATAATAAATTACAATACAAGTAAATATAAGATTTATTTTCCACTTGCATATATCGCATTAATTTGGTCTGTGTTAAATAAAGTGGTTTAAATAATAATAAATAATAAATAATCTTTATTTGCATAATACTATACAAGTACATGGCTCGTCAAATATACAAAAATTAGAAGTAACATAAATTCTCAATACTAATTTTTATTAGAAGTACTCCATGTAATACTATAAAAAGGCTGCTCTTACAAGGCTTTTTTTACGGCTTTTTTGAAATGATCTATTGGCAACTCTTGAATTTTTTACATCTAAATGATTTAAAAGTTTTAACCCCCAATACCTATGACCCACTTCTGACTTCTTAAGTCTATGAGTTGGTATTGTAAGTCATTTTTATTATTTGTATTATATCTATGATAATCACTATTTGGTTTTAAATTTTTTCAGTTTCTTTTTAATAAAGAGCACGAATTAAAAAATAAAAGAATTTTATGACAGTCCACTATTGCCAGTTCTCTTAAATGAAGATTGACAGGTGTTGAACCAGGTTTGGCTTCCCGTTATTCCTTCTAATTATCTTTTTGATAAATAAGCAATGGATTCTAAATTGACGTGTCCCCAGGCATAATAGCATAATTTAAACACCTGCTCTGAAACCAAATGCAGATTTTGTAAGACGAGCACAAGAGTTTCTTCTGGTACGAGTCTTTTTAACTTTCAAAAAAACAAACTAAGTACCGTAGCAATACTTTTTAGTCATTGTTGTGAATGGTCCCTTTTCACAATTTAATTAACCGTCATATAGTGACTCCCAGAAATTTTACTGGTTGTTGTTTGTAATCAAGTCGGAGACTTATGATTAATGACTGTGTTTTATTAATGTGGCGTCACTGAAAAATTTGTAGAGTACAAGCTACAATAGGGGTTGCAGAGAGGTAGGTGAGTATCTAGTCTCTCTCTAGGGAGACTATAGTAGTGGTAACTCTATATAGAGACTATAGTAGTGGTCTGATGTATTCAGACTCCTTATCACTGAGCTATTCTGCCCATGTACTACATCTAAGTATTAGTCTCTTTGTTCATACTTAACACAACATGCCAGAAAAAGTAGTAGATTCATTATGTCCGTAGAAAGCGCCCATTATCATTGATTTTTAGCTAATTTCTCAAGTAAAAATGAGCTTATGAGATTAGGGTCATACTTGAACCTAATCTTTACACAAAATTTGAAGCAACGCATGAAAAATAAAGTGAGATATTGAAAATTTGAATTATTTGGTGATCATATGTAAAAAATGCCTTGAAACATGTGCGTGTCTATACTAGTTCTAGAATAGTAAACAGTACAATGTCTATACAGTTCTTTTCGACTTTTGTGATCTGCAGGCACTTTATGCAACCCGACATATTAACTTAGGAAAGAAAAAGGATTAAAAAAAGTTTTACAGCTCAAATTTAAGTTTCTTCATATGCAAAACCAAAAGAGTTCCTCAGTTCCCTCCGCAGACATGCTGAAGGGGATTAGTTAGCTCCCGAATCCTCGGGAGCTAACTAAGCTGTGATCTGCCCAGGGAGATCACTACAATTATGGCTCCCAAGCCTTTGACGAGGGAGATAATACGAGAGCTGAAATCTTACATCCCTGTTGCATATTACATTTTTTTACGACTTGTCTAATAAAAACAGATATTTAAAAAAAAGATAATCTTCAATTTCAATTAAACCTGCTACTATAAGGAAGCAAGAATTATAATAGTTGATGATGATATTATTTAATTAATTTTTAAAGTAATTAATATAATAAAAACCAGTCTTGGGAAGGGGCTCTGAGTGGGTGGAATTGTGGGATCGGTTAAACAGACAAAATTATAGCACAATTCCCGCTTTGATTCCCCATTTAACCAATGTATATATCAAACTTATTTTTGGCTGCCTATGCGATATGCTGCTACTTACACTCTCTAGGGAAGGAAATAGCATTTACAGTGCGAGTTAACAAGTCTGTGTATAGAACTTACAACGCAAGGAGTGGGTAAAGTAATATTTAATTAAGTTTTATATTTGAGGTTTCCATGTTGTTCATTTTTTATTATTAGTTTTCCAGTCAAAAGAACCCAAAAAATCCTTATGAAAAATAACTCACGGCTGAGCCAGCTGAAATAACCTAAGGCAATAGGTTTTTACCCAGCCACTGTAGGCAATCGTTTTTACCCAGGCATTGATAAATGATATCAAGATGCCATTTTTTGATAAACAAGTCAAGTGCTATCTTTATGCTAAATTTCAGCGATTTTGACCGAGAACCATTTTCCGTACGTATTACGTACTTAAGAGAATTTAAGGGGACTTAATCCATAGTGAAAAGCCTGAAACATCTTTTTTAGGCTCTCAGGGGCTCTGTGTAATCCAATTGAAACCTCCTCCAAGAGTGAGTTAAGGTTATAATAAATCAATAGTCTTCGGCTTCATGCACATTGCTTGTATTTTGATTTGTATTTTTAACACTCTGCTGCATAAGTTACAGAAATTTGGTACAAATTATTTGACTATATTTTTAGCAAAGGTGGTCAGGTTACTTTTTCGATGTTACAAAATTTAATCTATAGGACCTCTCTAGTAATAATATCTCTATGACTTAATGGGCCAGGGGTTATACTGCACATAGATGGTTGTGTCCATTGAAAATTGTGATTAAATTTTAAATACTAAATTTATGAAAAATATCAGCTAATTTAGCCGAGAGCCGTTATACAAGGATTTCACGGAGTCCTTTTGAAAATGCAGGCTTTAATTCTAAATGAATAACCCGAATTGCGAGCGGAGCGAGCTGAAAAAAATACCGAGTTTACTTTGAAAAGGTGTATTTTTAAATGTGTTTTATCATTACAGGTAATAGGGTAAAAGGAAGTAGGTTTCCTTTGCTCAGGAGGGATTCCTGGGATCCCATTCCTCCTCTATTTGATTCTGTACAAACGACACAAAATATTTAGAGAAAAAGGATGTGTAAAAACTGAATCGTTGCGTAGTAAATGCAAGAGAATATTACGCGTAGTAGCAACAGAGCAATTTGCAGAGTGGATAAGCTAAAGACCCTTTAATCCCTCAAACTGTTTACTACGTAATACCATGCTTATTTTAGATTCTACCACAACCTGTTATTGCTTTTATATTATGAAATAAGAGTTCTATGGGTATTTTTAGAATTCAAATGAAGAAAAGTAAGTAGGGAGGAGAGAGCTAATGCACTAAATACTCGATGATGAAGCAAAAATAATAGCTCCATTAATTTATTCCTTGATACTTCTTGTTCTGAATACGTAAACGCAAACGCAGGCGTGGACATCTTCGAAGGAGGAGGGCGCATTACCCCCCCCCCCCCCCCCTTCCAACAATAAAGCTAAATACACTGTACCTGTATTTATAAAAATGACTGCGTTTTTAATCCCTTGCAATTACTAATGGGTCAGGGAGTTTATGTTGGTAAGTATATAGAGGCCCCAAGCATTTACATTTTTCATATTATTCATCACATTCGGGATCGCATCGCGAGCGTAGCGAACCCCAGTATTTACATTTTCATCACTATTACTATAAATCTCTTTAGGGTGAGCACAGCGAGTCCCATAATTCACATTTTCCCTCACTATTAAAATTTACACTTCGGGTGAGCGCAGAGAGCCCCAAGTTCACAATGCATCATTATGGTCTCTTTAGGGCGAGCGTAGCGAGCCCCGGTATTTACATTTCCTCATTATTAACCTCTTTAGGCCGAGCCCTTGTACTTGCTTTTCTTCGCTTATAATCTCTATCAGGTGAGCGAAGCGAGCTCCAGCATTCACATTTCCTTACTATTAATTTCTATAGGGTGAGCATAGCGAGAACGGTATTTCATTTTCCCCACTATTACCTTTTAGGGCGAGCGTAGTGGGCCCCAGTAATAAAATGTCATTACTAATAATCTCTAAGGCTTGCAAAGCCAGCCTCCATAATTACATGACCATCAAGGGCACACTTGTAATTCTCTTAACATAAAAGTCTTAAATACAAGTTCAAGAGCGTACTTCCCATAACAAGAACGGCGCAAAGTCTTAAATACGTCAAGATTCAAAATCGAGGGAGTTCTTATCTTATAACAGTAAAGTTGCGTGATCTTAAAGACGGGACTTTTTACAACAATGAGATCGAAATGGCTTGAATATTGAATTCATCTAGATCGAAAGCGCACTACTTACAACATTAATGGCGCAACGCCTAGAATACATCAAGATCTTTTCTTAACAGGGAGAGTGCGAGGTCTACTTCGGACTCGTTTCGCTCGTCCTCAGATATACAAATCGCTAAGGTATACAGCAACACGCCTTCGGACTCGTTTCGCTCGTCCTCAGAATATACAAATCGCTAAAGGTATACAGCAACACGCCTTCGGACTCGTTTCGCTCGTCCTCAGAATATACAATCGCTAAAGGTATATACGCAACACGCCTTCGACTCGTTCGCTCGTCCTCAGAATATAACAAATCGCTAAAGTATACAGACAACACGTCTTCGGACTCGTTTTCGTCGTCCTCAGAATATACAAATCGCTAAAGTATTCAGCACACCCTTCGGACTCGTTTCGCTCGTCCTCAGAATATACAAATCGCTAAAGGTATACAGCAACCGCCTTCGGACTCGTTTCGCTCGTCTCAGAATATACAAATCGCTAAAGGTATACAGCAACACGCCTTCGGACCTCGTTTCGCTCGTCCTCAGAATATACAAATCGCTAAAGGTATACAGCAACACGTCTTCGGACTCGCTTCGCTCGTCCTCAGATAGTAAATACATCAGTTTTATTCCCAGCGGTCACTCATCCAGGCACCGAACCCGCTCGATGCTACTTAACTTTATGATCTAAAAAAATCATGGGTGTACTTGTCGTATTGAGACAAAACTTGGTGTACTTAAAGGTATTCTCTTCCAACTCAATTGGATTATTTTTCGATAATTTACAATTTTTTAACAACGTACACAAGACATTCGATAAAACTTTTTTTTATCGAAATTATAAAAAAAACGTATACATGTCATTCTATAAAAAATCGAACTAATCCTGATAATGAGGTGAAACTGAGCACATACGTAATCCAATACATGGTTACGGCACTGGGAGCTACGATAATAACTTTTAATTTATTTAAAGACACTGGGACTGAAATAACAACTTCTTACTTCTTTAAATGACTGCTATTTGCCACTTTATTTCAGTTCCATCCAGTATCTTTAAATAATTTAAAAATTATATACAATGGTGACGAATATAATAGCAGTTAGTAAAAAGCAAAGTAAAGTGATAACAGAGAAATGTAAACATACTTATTATTTACTCTTGCGTCTTTTGTGGTTACTTGGGTGACAGCTGGGTATAAAACGGATTTATTTAGTATCTGAGGACGAGCGAAGCGAGCCTGAAGACGTGTTGCTCTATATATTTAACTGCTGTATATATCTTGAGTACTAGCAAAGCGAGTCCGATATGATTGTTTCTCACGATTTTTTTCTTTCTCTCTCTCTCCGTTTTTTATTAATATATATTAACAAGGACCGAGAGCGCACCGGGCATTTGCCCTGTTGCCCAATAGGCCAGTCCGAGCCTGCTAATTCGTCAATACGTACTAGGCCGGTGAGGCGAGGTGATGAATATTTGCTAAATACATAGCAAATTGCCAAGTAACAACAAATAATTATAAAACAACAAATAATACGAAACAACATCAACCTAACAACAGAACTATGAAACAACAGACCTATAATGTCCGTATTTATTAAAAAATAAGAAAAAACGTCATTTTACGGATTGTAATCAGTTTAACAATACTATTTTCGTTGCCGTAAGAAGATAAAAAATATTCTTCTTTTCTTATCATTTATAGCAAAAACAAAATGTAGGAAATTTAAACCTTCTTTCATTGACTATATCAAGATAAGATAACACTGAAAAATTCTCTCGCTTTGATACCTCCTGATCCTGAGTAATATCTATGTTGTATCATGGAACGAAAAATAGGCTATTATCTGTATTTCGTTATCAAGGGCCTCTTTAAACGGATTTTGGTCATTCTCTTGGGTCTATCTTTAGTCATTTAAAGGATTCACCTCATTAGCGAGTTTTTTAAACAAAAGTCGTTAAAACGTAAGAATGAGGACACACCCCAGGAAATAGGAGTACAAGTAGTCCTACAAAAGTATAAGAGAGGCACTGCTCTATCTCCTTGTACATAAATCTTTATGCATTAATACCTCGAGAATTGTGTATTATTTGCAAGTGCCGTAAAATTGTTACTTGTTTAATAATCAATACGAAATTGTATTGGTCTTAAGTGTTACCAATATAACAATAGAACAACTGAGTATTTAGAAAAATAAAACCAATTTATAATGTAGGCCATGTTTAAAATAAAGTTTATTGTTTGTTAGTTTTGTTTAGTTTAGGAGGATGGCTGGAGTTAGGATGCCCAACCTGAGTTCTTGCTCCATTAACTTTCCAGAATTTTGGAACATTTCCAGCCACTCTGGGGTAACTTACTAGATGAAAAAGCATGAAACAAAAGAAAAAAATTGTTTATACGTGTTTTATCTTTTCATAAAATGTTAGTATTTTCAATCATAAGATCTGTTTTTAAATTCTATATCACAAAGGAATATCACATTATTGTAATTGATAGAAGTAATTAAGAATTAAATATTTCTACCCTTGATACAGTTTTACATCAACAGTATGGAGTGATAATATTTTATATGCGAACTCTAATTTATGAACGTGGTGTGATAATATTTTATATGCGAACTCTAATTGATGAACGTGGTGGAATAATATTTTATATCCGAACTCTAATTTATGAACGTGGTATGATAATATTTTACATCCGAACTCTTATTGATGATCGTGGTGTGATAATATGTTATATCCGAACTCTAATTTATGAACGTGGTGTGATAATATTTTATATCCGAACTCTAATATAAGAATTTGGTGTAATAATATTTTATATGCAAACACTGATTGATGTAAAATATATAATATAGTTTCCGGATATAGCTATTTTACATCCGGACTAACATTAAGGAAAGATGTGGCTGCAGCAGACAGTATTTTATATCCGGACCTGACTCGGACTAACATTGATGAAAAATGTGACAGCTGACAGTACATTATATCGCCTCAAAAATTATCGACAATGGCTACAATTTTATAAAATGACTTATATTTGGCCGATCTCGAGGCCAAAGGCATAATTAAACAGGGCATAGGATATCTGTACCCTAAAAGTTATTGGCGTAAACCATAGTTTACGCCAATAACTTTTAATCATAATATTACAACATTTTACGCAAGACTTGGCTACATATTTTCACTGAGTTTTTTTTGTTGGGTTATTATTTTTACCAGTTAATACGCAGAAAGAAGTAATAATAGAAAGAAGTAATATAGAGAAATCAAGCACACGGTGAATAAGTATATTTTTATCAGTAAACAGAAAGGAAGTAGGAGTGAATTTATATAGATTTCTATTTTTGGGATATTTTCTCTGAAAATCTACCTCTCTCACTCCCCCACAGTAAATTTAGAATTTTCTCTTGAAATCTCGTAAAAGCGTTTTTTTTACTCAATTCGTGAGTATGCGTAGAATTAGTGGATGCAGTGAGCATGCGCGGCCACGTGCCTGCCACTAGGGGATCGATTTATGACCCACTAACCCTATTTTCTCTACCCCCCCCCCTCTTTCAACTTCCTTTTTAGAAAATTTACCCTTAAAATTTCCAACCTCTTGTGGAAATATAATACTAAAACCTACAAAACAACTGCTTTTCGTATTTTGAACTGTACAGGGTTGTACAGTTTAAATACAACTCCGATTAGTTCAGCTTCTTATAGAGCTATCGCCAAAAATTTGTATCTACCCCTACTATGTCGACTATCTGAAGCCTAAATATTGAATTATATTTTGGCAATCATCATCCTGTTAGACTTTAGCAATTAGATTTCCAAAGTGTGTTTTTCTACGATTACTTTCGAATTGAAAATTAGAGTCTACTATAATAATATGATTTAATTCAGAAATCCGACTATTTTTCTAACAATCCGATACTAATAGCACTGAATTCTGTATATTTCACAAAGAGCTATTGTTTGACATACATAACTAATTTTATCCAAAATTAACATAAAAAATTCGGTACACCAGAATTCATCACCCCTGCTAACTCTGCGAATCTACGCGCCAAGAATTTTTTAACAGGTCTTTAGGTTCTAAATTGTCTTGGATTATTAAAAGAAAAAGAAAAAAAATGTCTTTCCTTTTTTATTTTTCTAGTCAAATTTTTCTTTGCTGTCTCTATTGCGGCCATGCCGCCCAATCTTATTAATTATCAATTATAGAGTAAGTATTTAAGAGACAATTAATGATATTTTACATTTTCATTCCATGCCATATAAATATGTATATTAATTATAATATTATTATAAATTTTTTTTCTCCCACAAATGTTCGCCCTCTGCAGGACTACGCCTGCCTGCGGCTGCAGACCCTGATAGCTTCGCCCCTGCATAGACATACCTTACTAGAGGAGGCATAGCCTGTCTCAATCCATTGAGAGGCCTGAAACATCTTTTTGGGGCTCTCAGGGACTATTATATATCTTGTGCTAGTGATCACAACGTCTTATAGCCTGAAGTCGGATTCTCTAGTCTCAACAGAAAACTAATATATGAATGTTCTTAATTTAAACAAAAATTATTTAAAACTAGCATCTCAGTGATTTTTTACAGAAGATAGTGCAGATTAAGAAAATAATAACTTATTACTCAAATTCTAAGTATAAATTCATAATTTGATCGAAAAGTAACGTACACAAAACTTGATTTAAAAAAAAACAACTCAATATATATATATATATATATATATATATATATATATATATATATATATATATATATAATATATATATATATATATATATATATATATATATATATATATATATATAATATATATAATATATATATATATATATATATATATATATATATATATATATATTATTATTTATTATTATTATTATTATTATATTTTATTAGCTTGGAAGGCTATTCACACTTTTTTCTGTTCGCGCACGCATCTAATCCTGAGTTTACTCTACTTTACCCGACTTAACCCTCGATTACTCCAAAATGGAGAATTTGAGTGTGTCGAAAAATAGTGTAGTGTAGAGTAGTATACTCCATAGAGTAGAGTAGTATACTCCATACAGTAGAGTAGTATACTCCATAAAGTAGAGTAGTATACTCCATAGAGTAGTATAGTTCATGTGTCGAACAAACCTATGAACACAAATATCAAACGAGCTAAGTTAGGTCGTTTGTTATTTAAACGAGAGAGGGGTTCAAATAATCACCAATATAATGTAATTACTTTTAATATTTTATTCTTTCTCAAGACCCGTAATTTATTAAATATAAAATACAATTAAATAAAGTTAATGAATAAGAAAGCATGTTACAGCGGTCAATTAAATTTTAAAAAAAAACCTTTAATAATGCTCTTTTATTTTAACTTGCTATTTAATGACTAGGGGAAAAATTACTATAAAATTACCAGTGTCTAAAAAAAGAGGGAAAGCTGTTTACAGGAAATTCCTGCGAGTAAAGAATTATTTTTTATATTTTCTTAAAATGGAATAATTAATTATTTCTTTTTATATATTTTCCCTAGGTTATTTCACCAAAAATATATTTTTTAACTGGTTTCAGTTGGCTGGACTGGTGGGGCAGGAGGTTTGACCTAAATAAGGTTGGAAACCCCTTCCCAAGCATGGTGAGGGGGGCAGTGTTACCACCTACCTCTAGTGGTATTGATTCGAGTGCAGAACGAGATGAAACCCCTTTACTACCAACTTAAAAACGTTATAATTTTTTTTTACTCTCAAAACCTACATTTTAAGTTTACACTACAAAGTTTCCGTCTTTAAACATTTACAATATAAATTAAGTAAAATATAATAATTTTATTTTTCATTTCAGCAAATGAATGTAAAATAAATTGTACAAAATAAGAGTATAACATTTGGTTCCAAATTTTTATTTAGGTAATTATTTTCCTTAAGCTTTTTCAGGCTACAGTTTCCGTTCAGTAGCTCTATTTCCGTTTGGCTAAATACTTAGTTCAAGAGCCAGACCTAATAAATGTGCTTTATCTAAGAGTCTAATAAATGTGACTATTTTGTGTACAAGAGCCAGACCTAATAAATGTGACTACTTTTGTACTACTTTATCTAAAGTACAAGAGCTAAAAATGTACTTTTGTACTACTTTATCTAATAGTACAAGAGCAGACCTAATAAATGTGACTACTTTTGTACTACTTATCTAAGAGTACAAGAGCCGACCTAATAAAATGTGACTACTTTTGTACTACTTTATCTAATAGTACAAGAGCCAGACCTAATAATGTGACTACTTCTGTACTACTTTATCTAATAGTACAAGACCAGAACCTAATAAATGTGACTACTTTGTACTACTTTATCTAATAGTACAAGAGCCAGACTAATAAATGTGACTACTTTTGTACTACTTATCTAAGAGTACAAGAGCCAGACCAATAAATGTGACTACTTTTGTACTACTTTATCTAAGAGTACAAGAGCCAGACTAATAAATGTGACAAATTTTGTACTACTTTATCTAATAGTACAAGAGCCAGACAAATAAATGTGACTACTTGTACTACTTTATCTAATAGTACAAGAGCCAGACCTAATAAATGTGACTACTTTTGTACTACTTTATCTAAGAGTACTAATAAATGTGACTACTTTGTACTACTTTATCTAGTACAAGAGCCAGACCTAATAAATGTGACTACTTTTGTACTACTTTATCTAATAGTACAAGAGCCAGACCTAATAATGTGAATACTTTTGTATCAGTACAGAGCCAGACCTAATAAATGTGTGTACTACTTATCTAGTCCTATACTAATATCTAATAGTACAAGAGCCAGACCTAATAAATGTGACTACTTTTGTACTACTTTATCTAATAGTACAAGAGCCAAGAACCTAATAAATGTGATTTTGTACTACTTTATCTAATAGTACAGAGCCAGACCTAAATAAATGTTTTGTACTACTTTATCTAATATACAAGAGCCAGACCTAATAAATGTGACTTTTTACTACTTTATTAATAATACAAGAGCCAGACCTAATTATGTGCCTACTTTGTACTACTTTATCTAATAGTACTAAGAGCCAGACCTAATAAATGTGACTAATTTTGTACTACTTTATCTAATAATACAAGAGCCAGACCTAATAAATGTGACTACTTTTGTACTACTTTATCTAATAGTACAAGAGCCAGACCTAATAAATGTGACTAAGTCTATTTATCTAATTCAAGAGAATAAATGTGACTACTTTTGTACTACTTTATCTAATAGTACAAGAGCCAGACTAATAATGTGACTACTTTTGTACTACTTTATCTAAGAGTACAAGAGCCAGACCTAATAAATGTGACTACTTTTGTACTACTTTATCTAATAGTACAAGAGCCAGACCTAATAAATGTGACTACTTTTGTACTACTTATCTAAGAGTACAAGAGCCAAGACCTATAAATTGTGACTACTTTTGTACTACTTTATCTAAGTACAAGAGCCCAGACCTAATAAATGTGACTACTTTTGTACTACTTTATCTAAGAGTAACAAGAGCCAACCTAAAAATGTGACTACTTGTACTTATCTAATAGTACAAGAGAGCCAGACCTAATAAATGTGACTACTTTTGTACTACTATCTAAGAGTACAAGAGCCAGACCTAATAAATGTGACTACTTTTGTACTCTTTATCTAATAGTACAAGAGCTAATAGTACAGCCAGACCTAATAAATGTGACTACTTTTGTACTACTTTATCTAAGAGTACAAGAGCCAGACCTAATAAATGACTACTTTTGTACTACTTTATCTAAGAGTACAAGCCAGCCTAGACCTAGATAAATGTGACTACTTTTGTACTACTTTATCTAATAGTACAAACCAGACCTAATAAATGTGACTACTTTTGTACTACTTTTCTAAGAGTACAGAGCCAGACCTAATAATGTGACTACTTTTGTACACTTTATCTAATAGTACAAGAGCCAGACCTAATAAATGTGACTACTTTTGTACTACTTATCTAAGAGTACAAAGCCAGACCTAATAAATGTGACTACTTTTGTACTACTTTATCTAAGAGTACAAGAGCCAGACCTAATAAATGTGACTACTTTTGTACTACTTTATCTAATAGTACAAGAGCCAGACCTAATAAATGTGACTACTTTTGTACTACTTTATCTAATAGTACAAGAGCCAGACCTAATAAACTACCTTTTGTACTACTTTATCTAATAGTACAAGAGCCAGACCTAATAAATGTGAAACTTTTGTACTACTTTATCTAAGAGTACAGAGCCAGACCTAAATGTGACTACTTTTGTACTACTTTATCTAAGATACAAGAGCCAGACTAATAAATGTGACCTTTTGTACTACTTATCTAAGAGTACCTAAATGTGACTTACTACTTTATCTAAGAGTATAAGAGCAGACCTAATAAATTTGACTAATTTGTAATTCAAACTAAATGTTTCTGAGAATATACCTTTAATTAATAAGGAAAAGCTTAGTCTGCCTTATAGATTACCGAGATGTTTTCTTATCTCCTCCATTAAGGTACCACGGCTTAATGCCAAATTGCGCATAAAAGACTTATTGATATATATGTATAAGCAAAACAGGTGTAAAACATGTGAATATGTGCAAATAAATGGTTATTTATTTATTTATAGTCTGCTTATCCAGAGTAGATCCCCTTTATATGAATGTGCTCGCTCAAAAAATATTCGAAAATCGCACAAATTCCAATTTTCTTGCAATGAGTAGTTCCCTGCGGGCCGTGTGTAAAACATGACGAGAAATTTTTTTAAAGCGTGATAAAATGGAATGATGCTGCAAATAAAGCGGAAATAGGACTAAGCCAAGTTAGTGATTGGCTCCATAAAAATCTTCTGCACCTAAATTATAAAAAAAAAACTAAATTTATAACATTTTAAATAAATAACACCTTTATTACAAAACTGAAATGTTGGCAATTTTATAAATTTTTGAGCATGCGCCATCATATAAAGGGCTCCACTCTGGATAGGCAGACTATGTTTTTTCTTAATAATTTTAAGGTTCATATTTAGAAAATTTTGTTGGAAGTTGTACAAAATAAGTCTCATTTTTCAGGTCCGACTCCTGGAATATTAAGGATTAAATATAATTAAGTCCTAAAACTCAATTTTAGCAAACATGAAGACATTTTTAATTAGTTATATAATTTAATATAATTAAGTTTAATTAATTATTTTAATTTGTAGGAATGAATTGATGTACTTTGTACTAAATTTTAACTTCCTAGCTATTGTTGTTTTATACATGTGAAATTGCGGACAGACAGACTAGCGATAATAAGTACTTTCGAAAAGAGTTGGTTTCGAAAATTGTCTTTGAAACCCTAAAAATAAACCGATAGCTAAGCTTTGTGGCTGATGTAACCATGTGACGAAGATTCAGAAACGCGCTAAATATTTTCTTTATTTTGACTCTTGTAAGATTTCTCAGAAGAATCTGTTAATACTTTGAATGAATAAGCATTACGAGCTCTAAAAAAAATCGTTAAAGAATCTTTTGAAAGTAAGTTAAAAGAGGAGGGGCACGTCGTTTGGAATGCGGTCCTTTTTACGCTGTGCAAAAACCAAACAATGAAAACGCGGGGTGGAGGCACCGGAAGAACTTTGTAACCTTGAACAAGCACCGTACGGGGGGAATAAATCCCGCCAAAATACACTACGTTCGTTAACTCTGAAGACTTCTCATTGTCTTTTGCATTACAACTTAGATTTGATAAACTATAACATGAACAGAAAAGAAAAAACAATACAATACTCGTGCAGAGCGAGTATTCAACACGTGTTATGATAAGAAGTAGGCTATTCGAGCAGGGTATATATATATATGTATATATATATTATATATATATATATATATATATATATATATATATATATATATATATATATATATATATATATATATATACATATATATGTATATATATATATTCCCAGGTACACTGCTTCGACAACTTAGATCATTAGCAGGACCACTCCTCCACCCATAGAGATATATCACTAGAGGAGCCCTATTGGTTGAATTTTGAAACATGAAAAAAATAACCTGACCACCTTTGACTATCAGTGAAATCAAATAAACAGAACAAAATTACAGTGACTTAAATAGTAGAACGTTTAAAATACAAATCAAAACACAAAAAAAGTGCGGGAAACCAAAAACAATTTATTTATTATAACCTGAACTCACTCTTTTAAGAGGTTTCAATAAGGTTACACAGAGCCCCTGAGAGCCCCATAAAGATGTTTCAGGTCTCTTAATGTAATGAGATAAGGCTATACTCCCTCTAGTATATCTCTATGCCTCCACCCGTGGAACTCTAATTATTAGACAGTTTTATATATATATTTTTTTAATTTATTTTTTTTTTTTTATTTTAGCAGGGTATATTAATATGCATTAAGGAAAGGACTCGGTCATCTAAATAAATTAGTGATTCCCTACTTCGGAATCGCTTCGCTTGTCCTCAGAATATACAAATCGTTAAATTTATACTACAAAACGTCTTAGGACTCGCTTCGCTCGTTATCAGATAGTAATTAAATGCTTTTGTTTATCAGCTTTTGCCTAAGGAACCAACGAACTGCTCAGGGAAATATCCGCATTCTTTATTCCCTTAGTGCATAAATAACCATTAATTAATAACCTAGCAGGAAAGTTAAAATCATCAATTGATAGACGGGCTCTCGCACAAGATTGTTAAGATGTCTCAAATTTCTCGTTAAAGCTAAAAATAAAAATTACTTATTCCTTTTGTTTATTTATAAATCTTCTAAATTGAAAGTTTTGTAATCATTGAAACTCAAATATTAAAAAACAAACACTGTTGTCAAATTAAATATGATAATTATTATTTTATCTTTTGTCTACGTTTAGATTATTGTTTTATTAACATTTACAATCAGTTTCATTTAGTTGTCTAGCTAATATAACGTTGTTTTCTGAAAAAAATTACGCTTCTTGTTTAAATTTATTGTAAAACAGCGCAATATTTGTTTAATTACAATGTTTTGTGTGCTATTATTAATTTTATTTTTTGTAATACTATTACGAAGTATTATTGCTTACATGTCGAGTTATAATTATTGGAAATATAAACAAATACCCTTCGAAACCCCGTTACCATTTTTTGGTAACGTACTTTGGGTAATTATTGGTAAAAAACATAGCTATTTTGATCAAATTGAGTCTTATAATAAAAATAAACATTTTAAATTTTACGGTCGATATATTTTTGAATTACCTGTTTTAATTATAAATGATCCCAAACTGATAGACTGTATTCTTGTTAAAAATTTTCAACATTTTCACGACAGAAGTTTAAATTTTGATCCAAAATTAGATAAACTATCGAAGCACTTAGTTAATCTACGCGGAAAAGAATGGAAAGTATTAAGAGCCAAATTATCCCAAATTTTCACTCCCTTGATGCTTAAATCGATGCATGAAACTATTATCAATTGTGCTGATTTATTGCTCAAAAATGTATCTATACATGCTTGTAATAAGCGATCAATTGAGGCAAAAGAATTAATGGAAATGTACACGATTGATGTCATTGGTCACTGTATTTTTGGAATTAAAATTGATTCTTTGGTGAATGAATACTCTGAATTTAAATTGATCGGCAAAAAAATAATTTTTCCCGGACTTAAAAGCCAATTGAGGTTTGTAATAAGATTAATTTCCCCGAAATTATTGAGATGGTTAAAGTGGAAAGCACTTTCCCAAGATATAGAAAAGTTTTTCATGGACTTGGTAACAGATACAATTGAGTCTAGAAGACAAGATAATATTCAGCGTCAGGATTTCTTCCAGCATCTAATAGATTTAATGAACCATCAGGACCAAGACATGGAAGTTAACAACGATTTTACAAATAACATTTGTAAGTTGATTAACTCTCGAATGGTTGTACAAAAAATGCTCGCTAATAAAACAACACTGTGTGTTTAAAACACCTACTGGAACATTAATGATACTAGCGAGAGTGATTTTTGTCCTGTATCAGTTAGTCATATTACTACTTTATATAAATGACGCACTACCACGATATAAGCAAATTTTCAAATTTATTAATTTAAACGTGATTTGTTTACATTTTTTTATATGTGTCACTTGATGGAATCAGAATTAAAGCTGATAATAAATTTTAAAATTCATCCTTTGTGTTAACCGTACATATTAATACATGTGTATACAATTTCAGCACGATTAGACAATTTCTTTGAAGTTTTATGATTTTTGAAATTTTCTTTTAGTCATTATTGTGGCTTAATGACGTAACACAAACAATAGGGTTCAGGAATGACACACAAATATATATAAAATATATAATATAATATAATATATATATATATTATATATATTATATATATATATATATATATATATATAATATATATTAATATATATATATATATATTATATATATATTCTTGATCGGTGAATACTCCATTTCAAAAAAAGGAACCTACCCCTCCATAACCCAACCTATAAGTTTTTTTGGATATTCACTAAATCGAATTTCTCTTCTTAAAGTTTACTCATTTGGTAATTTTGTACGTTGAAAAATAAATAATCTTATTCATTACAGCTCATCCAAGCCACTTAGGCTACGACCTTGTGTTAACCCGGGTTTTTTTAAATTGCAGATCCTATTGACGAATCAGTGATAGCATCAAATGCTTTCGTTTTCTTTCTGGCTGGTTATGAAACAACGGCTTCAACACTTTCATTCTGCCTGTTCGAGCTGGCTTTGAACCTTGATGTCCAAGATAAACTTAGAAGTGATATCAAGCGAGAATTATATTGTATGCAAGAAGATCAAACGGTATACGACGTAATCAAACAATTGTCTTACCTAGATCAGGTCCTAGCAGGTGAGATCGGAAATTTTACGAATGACTCATATTCGTTTTATTTTGTTGGGTCTTACTGTGTGTGATACAGGGTCCGATATGATTAAGATATAATTTGTGAATGTTTCGATTCACCATGAAAAAGGATTGATTTACCTAAGAGATGAGATGAGTGTATTGTGTCCAATCCAATATATAATCAATATATAAAAAATTGAGATGGCAGTGCCTATCGATTACCTATAAATAATTAATTGAATTGAGCATCAGACCACTCCATGGTTCAATTTCTACTATTCTACCGCCTCCTTTGTGCCTTCTCACTAGATTGGTTTCTGAGCAAGAATAGTTCATGATTCAATCCAACTCGACCTTATTTACTAATAAATAAATAAATAAAAAAGGTTTATTTATTTTTTCTTTTTTACAACACAACATAGGTTTAAAATATAAAATAATATCTTAAAAAATAAAAAGGGGAAGTTCTAATTAATTTCTTAATTAATAATTATTCTAAATTTCTTAATGATCTGTTTAAGAAAAATACCAATCTTGGACATAAGGATCACAAAAAATCACTGTTCTCACAGGCTGTTTTTTATCTGCTGTGTTATAAGTTTAATATTTTGTTAGCAGGACAGTAATTTTGTGGAGAATTGTTTAAATTTGTAATCAAATCAAGCAGTACCTTTAAACTCAACAGTTAATTCTTTGAGTAAAAAAATTACCAAAGACACATATGTGTCTTTGGTACACACACATATATTCACAATCATATGTATATTCACATGATATATTCCAGCAACTCTAAGGATGTACCTCCTGGTTAATTCTTTGAGTCGAATATTTACTGAACACTTGTACTAAAAAGATTTGCGAGTTAAGCAACTCTAAAACTTAAAAGACAACTCTATAACCCAAAAATATTTCAATGTACATGTCTAGTTAATTTTCTACACACCAATTACCCTAGTTAATTCTTTAGTAGAATTGTAGGTGAAGTTACCCCCTAGTTAATTTTGAGTAGAACATGTAGGGGGAAGTACCCAGTTAATTCTTCATTGTAGAGTTATTCTTGAGTACGGTAGGTGAAGTACCCCTAGTTAATTCTTTGAGTAGAACATGTAGGGGTGAAGTACCCCCTAGTTAATTCTTTGAGAACATGTACCGTGAAGTACCCCTAGTTAATTCTTTGAGTAGAACATGTACGGGTAAAGTACTCCCTAGTTAATTCTTTGAGTAGAACTTGTAGGGGTGAAGTACCCCAGTTAATTCTTTGAGTAGAACATGTACATGAATACTTGTACGGAGAACTGTTGTAGTTAATTATTGGTTTGAAGAACTCTAAGGAAGTATTTGCTACCCCCTACTTAATTCTCTTAGTAGATTATGGACTGAAAACTTATATTGAGATCTTTCATGGTTTCAGAAACACTAAGGAAGTACCCTCCAGTAGATTCTCTGAGTAGGACTTGTACTGAGAGCTGGAAAATACCTGATACTGACATAATTTTGGACAAAGGAACAATGCTTTCTATCCCTGTATTCGCACTTCATCGAGACGCTCAGTATTTTCCTCAGCCTGATCAGTTTATACCTGAGAGGTTTTCACCTGAAAACAAAGAGTAATATCAAAAAGGGACTTATCTTCCGTTTGGTGACGGACCGAGGAGCTGCATTGGTACTAACACTCATACAGGTTTTCTAGTTAACCTTAGCTAGAGTGCCTGAGTATTAGATCCGATTACAGACACTCTAACTTTAGGTAGAGTGCCTATATATATCAGATCAGATATACAGGCACTCTAATCTTACCAAGCCAAATATGTTGTTAAAATTATGACAGACCATTGTTAGGTGAAAGTTTTATCCAACTGGTGAAAGTGATGCAACTGTATAAATATTAGCGATAACCAAGGAGCATACATGAATCATTTCTGAAACTGGGTATATCCTGGACAATTTGATACCCTATTCCGGTAATTTTTTCCAGACCTATATTTTTTCAATACAATTATTTAGAAATTATGAATTTTGGTGTACCTGTAAGCTTATTTTTAATTATAAATGGATAATAGTATGCCAAACGATAGCTTGGGGGAAAATACCCGGAAATTAATTATATTGGTATAAAATTGTTTAGTATGTGACACAGTTTCTGCAACAGAAACATGCAATTAATATAAAAGGTATGCTCCAACTTTACTTTTTAAAGTTTCCGTTGAAAAACTCATTTTGGTAATCAGATTATCATACAGGCCAGACGATTACCTTATTTATCATTTGATACTACCGTGTTTTGCAAAGCATGAATAGTTGACACAATATAATTGTGCGAGAGACACCTAGGAAATGTAACAAGTAAGATGCAATGCTACATCTGGGAACTGTTCCATCATTCGACATTCGTCATCATTGATGGCATAATGTCATGTCCCACTCTGTTTCGTTACGTCATCAGGGCGCCGACAGAGTCTGAACTCACTCTGACCTTCAATTAATTCCGAAGTATGTAATGTAAAGTATTTACCAGAGATGAGCGGTGCTCTCTAAAAATTATATTGTGTCAACTATTCATGTTTTGCAAAACACGGTTGTATCAAATGATATATGTTTTGCTTGCCATGCATGATGGCGGTAAGAGAGCATCGCTCGTCTCTGGTAAATACTTCACTTAACATTCTTCGGAGTTAATTGAAGGTCTGAGTGAGTTCGCTCTGTCGGCGCCCTGATGAGTTAGACGTAACGAAACATGACATTATGTCGAGCCATCAATGTTCACGAATGTCGAATGGACTGTTCCATCCCAGATCTAACATTGATTTTTGCTTGTTACATTTCCTAGGTGTCTCTCGCACAATTATATTGTGATTACCTAATTTGGTATAGGAATTTCCAGTGATCAACAGTGAGGTCAGATACCAATTTTATCGCGATAGCTCCACAGAAGCTGAGACTCTCAGGTTGATGCATTTGAAATGTACCATCATGTATACATACTCCTTGCCAATAACCTTATTTCTTTAATTTTTATCCTAAAAATTACAACCTTAACTCTGGTATTCGTCCCTACGAAAAATGATATAAGTAAAAGGGTCAGCCTGTCTAGTCTAAAGACAGTAGTCTTTAAGCCTGAATTGTTCTGTAATTTACATTTTTTGTCTAAAAACAAAGCCTTCTTTTCATCCCAAACCTGTCCGTGTTTTTCTTTTCCTCAAATAGGAAATGTAAGTTTTCACCCTAAAATCCTTGCTTTTTTTCATAGAATAACTTCACTAAATGTGAATCATATTACGACCCAAAGGAATGAAAAATTTGAACGTATCCTTTAGCTTGAAACTTTATTAAGGGATTTTATACCTAATACCTTGAAATGTTTAATAATGTGTTGCAGCAAGAAGATTCACCGAGTTGGAAATGAAAATTGTACTAACAAAAATAATATTAGAATATAAACTTACGGTCGATTGTAAAACCCAATTGCCATTAGAATTTCCTGGGAGATTTCAGAGGATTCCCATTTTGCTACCAAAAGGAGGACTTTGGCTCCACCTCCAACCTGTTGAATAACCAAATGAAGACGTCCACTAAAACCCTGCTGTTAATTCACCCCATTTCATTTCTATTTTTATTTAATTAAAGAAAAAAATTAAATTCTTTAGAGTGGTATTAAAAGCATTGAGATTAATTAAGATTTTTTAGACTTATTCCAATAGTATTTAAAGGCGCTTCCGTTGACGGCGTTAATTTATACGTCCTGATTTTGACACCCCGGAGGCCTGAGGTTCGAATCCCAGGTTATGCTCTCAGTTTATATTTTTTTACATCACCTTCTCTTCACGCTTTTTCCAACTTTCAACATTCTTTAAAGTTAATGACGTCACACATTTACCAAAAGCAATAGCAGCTTTTAGGGGCTCAGCACCTTACTATATATATATATATATATATATATATATATATATATATATATATATATATATATATATATTATATATATATATATATATATATTATATATATATATATATATATATATATATATATATATATATATATTATATATATATATATAATACATATATATATATATATATATTACTGTTTTTTGAATAAGATCTAATCAAATATTTTCTTTGTTCCTATTTACCAATATTACTTATTTCCTATTTAGCTTTTAAGTAAAATAATTCTAAAAAGTTGATTGGTAACCTTTGTTAAAAATAGGAACAATAAAATCATAATTGATTTTTTATCGATAAAGTATATTTTTATATAATAAATAAATATGTTTCATTTCATTATTTACTTTCTTAATATATTTATTAATAAATATAATTATATTATACTTATTCTTAAAATAAGTTAAATTTAATTTTAGTTTTAAAAGCTAAAAAAAAGCAAAATTGTTTTCTTGGGGAGGCCTAATTTCAAACCAGGGAGCTTTAGCCCCCCCCCCCCCGCCCCTATTAAAATCGGCAATGAACAATAGGCTTCGTAATCTTCGGAAGTTTGGTTGTCTAAACCATTTTGAGCTGATTGGACTTATTAAACCATTTTAAGCTGATTTGGCTGTCTACTTTATTCTGGGCTGAATTGGCTGCCTAAACCATTTTGAGCAGTTTTGGCGGACTAATTCATTCTGAGCTGATTTGGCTTTCTAAACTATTTTGATCTGATTTGAGTAAAATTTGGTTCACGTATTATTAAAGTGATCGTATAGCAGCCATTTTTGTTTGGCCCTCAATAAACCAGAATTTCTATAGAAAAATTAGAGAAAGAGTGACGGTTTGTAATTTCGAAATACATACTATCAAAAATACATATTTAAAATATGCGTAAGCTTTATTTGCTGAATAAAATTCCATCTAGTGTACATACTAAAATTAAATGTATCTAATGTTATATAAAAGAGCCTCGGCACTAATGATAAACGTGCTATGTATATTTGACGAGACGCGATAAAAACTAGTCAGGAGACAACCTTACAAACAAAACTGCCCAGTGCTTTGTAGCTGTCAGCTACAAACCTTATAAACAAAACTACCCAGTGCAGCTGTCAGCTACAAACCTATACTGCCAGTGCTTTGTAGCTGTCAGCTACAAACCTTATAAACAAAACTGCCCAGTGCTTTGTAGCTGTCAGCTACAAACCTTATAAACAAAACTACCCAGTGCTTTGTAGCTGTCAGCTACAAACCTTATAAACAAAACTACCCAGTGCTTTGTAGCTGTCAGCTACAAAACCTTATAAACAAAACTGCCAGTGCTTTGAAGCTGTCAGCTACAAACCTTATAAACAAAACTGCCCAGTGCTTTGTAGCTATCAGCTACAAACCTTATAAACAAAACTGCCCAGTGCTTTGTAGCTGTCAGCTACAAACCTTATAAACCTGCCCAGTGCTTTGTAGCTGTCAGCTACAAACCTTATAAACCTGCCCAGTGCGCTTCAGCTACAAACAAAACTGCCCAGTGCTGTAGCTGTCAGCTACAACCTTATAACAAAACTGCCCAATTGTAGCTGTCAGCTACAAACCTTATAAACAAACTGCCCAGTGCTTTGTAGCTATCAGCTACAAACCTAAACAAAACTGCCCAGTGCTTTGTAGCTGTCAGCTACAAACCTTATAAACAAAACTGCCCAGTGCTTTGTAGCTGTCAGCTACAAACCTTATAAACAAAAACTGTCAGCTACAAACCTTATAAACAAAACTGCCAGTGCTTTGTAGCTGTCAGCTACAAACCTAACAAAACTGCCCAGTGCTTTTAGCTGTCAGCTAAACCTTATAAACAAAACTGCCCAGTGCTTTGTAGCTGTCAGCTACAAACCTCATAAACAAAACTGCCCAGTGCTTTGTAGCTGTCAGCTACAAACCTTATAAACAAAACTGCCCAGTGCTTTGTAGTTGCCAGCTACAAACCTTATAAACAAAACTGGCTTTGTTTTGTAGCTGTCAGCTAAAAATCTCTAGACAAATCTGTATCCGCTTTCTCCTGACTCCTGTCTTTGCTGCTCGCCGGGGCTGTTGGTGATCTGATAAGATAGAAGCTGGCTATTTTAAAAATACATCATTAGTGGAGAGACAATTGTTTCATTTTATTACTTGAATCTCCACTACTTATTTTTCCTTAAATGTATGTAGGTGTGCTTCATACTTCAATTATAGTATTGCATCAAGTTTAAGTGCCCCCTATCTAATCATTACGATAATTTCAGTCAATGAAGCCTATTCTTTTACTTGTAATTCCTTAATTGAAATATCCTTGAAATTAATCTCACGTGTACATATACATAGCTAGTAGGAATCCAGTTCAGTCTATACCATACGATCACGACTAAAACGTTCTACCTTTTGCTTATCATTACAAGCTGGCCAATTTCTAAGTTTTTGTGCATCGCTAATTATTTAACATTATAAATTATGTGTCTTCAAATATTTTTAGTTGATGATGAGAATGCACTTTATAAAACATAGTATCAAATGAGGTGAAACGGCTGATGATCACATTAATGGCTAATGTCTTCACTTAAGTTTGCTGATGATAGCAAATGGTGCAGGTAAACAGTTGTATACGCGCATTGTGATACATAGAATTATATCCGCTATCTCAAATATATTGTTTTTATTAATTTATAAGTGGGATTTGTCTTATCTTTGCGCCTCCTCATTATGCGACTACATAGTAATTACATTCGAGGTCATCATATAATTCTACACCGTAAAAATCTTACATTTTTAACTAGCTATTAATGTTCAGTACAGTAGCTTGTACTGACGGTTACATTCCTTGAAAAGTTAAAAAGAAGTGTTGAAAATGGCGTTTTTCGGTGAAACGGTAGATTGGGTGATTCTAATTTCGGTTGTATTGTGGTATTTGTATTATTATTCGACTAAAACTCACGATTTTTGGAAAAGAAAAGGTATTAAGTTTACCGAGCCCTGGCCGCTTTTCGGTAACAGTGTTAATATGTTTTTAGCCAACAAAAATAGCAGTTTCGTGGTACAAGAAGCTTATAACAGGTTTTCTAAGGAAAGGTTTTTCGGTAGATTCGCATTTAGCAGACCTGTATTAGTATTAAGAGATCCGGAATTGATAGAAAATGTTATGATAAAGGATTTCTCACATTTTTATAACAGAAGCATTCCGTTCGATCCAAAATTAGATAAGCTATCGCAGCATTTGGTGAATTTAAGGGATAAACAGTGGAAAGGACTAAGGAACAAATTAACTCCTGTTTTCTCATCAGGTAAATTGAAATCAATGCACCAGACATTAATCAACTGCAGCTGTTCACTATCAGACGTTTTGAATGACTACGCGTCATCTGGTAATGAATTTGAATTGAGACAAGTAATGGCCGACTTCACTACTGAGGTCATCGGTCACTGTGCATTTGGATTGAATATGAACACTTTAAAAAATCCCGATAACGAATTTAGGAAAATGGGAACTGAAATTTTCAAACCTAGTTTCAAAAATTTATTTAGATTTGTATTGCGAACAACTTTTCCGAGTATACTGAGGCTTTTGAATTGGAAAGGACTGTCTCCTAAAACAGAGAAGTTTTTCGTCGGAGTAATTAAAGAATCGATGGAAGCGAGGGAACTTAATAAAATGGAAGTTCATGATTTCTTACAGCTTCTTATTCACCTTAGGAAAGAAGATCAGAAAAAGATAGATGAAAGGGGAGAAGCAAATTTTGATGATCCAGAAGCAGAGCGTAAGTATTTGTATTTGACCTTTTTATCGATTGTTTTGAATTTATTTTTACTGAGTAAACTACTTAGTACGAGTTAAAAACAAACAAGGGCTAAGGAATATACATATACACGCCTTAGTATGTATATTTGGTCAATATAATGATATGAATACAACACATCATAATACAACATACATACAAGATTTCTTATATCGCAAAAAAACAAGTGATAATTTTCCACTTTAGCGCCATTTTGAAACGCCATGATGAATTTCGCCTAAAGGTTAATTGGTACTTACTCTTGTAGCACTTGACTATAAGAGCTAAGTTTTATTCAGTAATATCAGCCATCGTAGTTTTCCTGCATCGTATGGTCCAAGAAATTGTACATACGGTAATTTTTTTCGAGTTTGAGGGATGTGAAGATCCCACAAACATCAAAGCTCAATACCTTTTTTAAGGTATTGAGTAGTTGGGATGGGGCTGTAGAAATATAACTAATTTTAGACATATATGTCTCTCACCTTCACATCCCAAGTTATAACTTAGGATCTAATACGCCATATTCGCAATAATTATATTCTCTAACGCATGTAATTATTTGCAGTACTAATGGATGATGCTGTTATGACGGCTAATGCCCTAGTTTTCTTCTTGGCTGGCTTTGAAACAACAGCTTCAACTCTCAGCTACTGCCTGTTTGAGTTGGCACAGAACCCTGACATCCAGCAAAAGTTGAGAACTGAAGTTAATGCAGTGTTAGAGCAGCACAATGGGGTTCCTACGTTCGACGCTGTTAAGCAAATGAATTATCTTGATTGCGTTATCTCAGGTAACAGACGAACAGAAAACTTTATTTGCAGTAAAAATAATATTAATTAGTACATGTTAGACCAGAGATTTAACATTGGGTGGGAGGGGGAGTCCTTAGCAAGTCAAGAAACCACATTCCAATAAACTATGACTGAAATATTTTTGGCGGAGCCAAAATTATATATTTTTAAGGTATTGAGTAGTTGGGATGGGGGCTGTAGAAATATAACTAATTTTTAAATTTTTTAAGCTCTAAGGTTCCTATGCTTACTTAGAGCAAGGTCTCGGCGTACTGAACCGCTTTTTAAAACGCCAGACTTTAATGTTAAATAAAACCTAAGACTATCCTGGGAACACTTGGACATCTGTATTATTTATGTCAGTATAATTGTTACAGAAACACTACGGCAGTACCCCCCAGCAGGAGAGACGTCTCGTGATTGTAACCAAGATTGGTTAATACCAGGTACCGATATAGTGATTGGTGAAGGTACCAAGGTAGCGATTCCTATATACTCGCTCCATCATGAGCCTGAGTACTATCCTGAACCCGAGAAATTCATACCTGAGAGGTTTTCAGAGGAAAACAAACATGCTTTGACTAAGTGCACTTTCTTACCATTTGGAGATGGACCTAGGATATGTATTGGTAAGTAATACTTACACACAAAATAAAAGATTGCAGAGAATTGCTTTCGAGCAATAGACAGCTGTAGTGCATTTTTAAAGTTGGCAACATTGACTGTTGGTGTTAAGGGCTGATTACAACTTCATTTTCCAAAAAGTTGAAAGGGGGATTTGCCAAAAAGTTGATTAATTGAAATTAATTCAATATTTAAGGCATCATTTTTTGCGTTTTAGTTATATTGTATGTTCTTATATTCACTCCAAAAGAAATAAACTCTTAAATATAATTTTCCATTGATACAAGTCAGTTTATATACAAAATTCTATAGTAAAGAATAGAACGTTTAGAAAATGATTTGTGACGGGACCTCAAAAACCTCCCTATAATCAAGTAATAAGATTAGTCTATACGAAGTTACATTCAGACTAGTTAGGTGACAAATCCAAAGGGGTGTGCTAGGTGTACTTCTGCCCAACCATATCCAAGCAATGTCATTTCTTTGTCTATGTGATTATTATTAGTCTGCTTAGGACTGTTTTAGTTTGTCTAAAGGTACGAAATAGAAGCATTTAGCTTAATATTGCAAAATAGAGAATTTAACTACCACATGTATAAATAAAAAATTAAATTAAATACTTGATATACGAAGGTAAAATCTTAAACTAAAATAAGTATTTATTAGCTTAGGATTTTTAACGTTTATATTAAATAAGCGTAACTTGCTTGATGAACATTCACTAAAAGTGTATTTTATCGTTTCAGGTAAAAGGTTTGCTGAATTAGAAATGAAAGTAGCATTGGCAACACTGATTACTAAATTCAAATTCCTACCAAGTCCGAAAACAAAACCACCTCTAGAATTTCACGCTAGTTTGCTCTTGGCTCCTAAAGGAGGACTTTGGGTTAAATGTCAGAAATTGTAATTATGTTTGTTAAAATTTAAATTGGCAGAAGACTGAATTATCTGGTGTATAGATAAAGATGGAAGGTAAACAATGCAAATCTGAAATTCGGATACAATGAAACTTTAAAAAATAATTGATTAGACTTATTGAAATCAAAATTACCTAAATAGAAGAGAAGAATCTGAGACTTTGACGATCTGTTTAGACTTAGACTTCTGCGAGTCTGATCTGTTTAGCCACCTGACTCGCAAGTCTGATCTGTTGAGCCACCTGACTCGCGAGTCTGATCTGATGAGTCACCTTACTCACAAATCTGATCTAATTAGCCAGCTAACTCGCAAACCTGATCTGTCGAGCCGGGCTGACGAATCGATCCGGCATTCGTTGCACGTAGCAAATAATTTATAGCGATCTCAAAGATAATTTTGGATGAGCTAGATGTTATCTGTTTTTATAAACGCATTAAATGACTTTGTTTACCCATAGGGCAATTAGCAAGTCTATTAAACTTTATCATTTGATACTACCGAGTTTTGCATAACATGAATAGTTTACACAATGTAATTGTGCGAGAGAAATGTAACAAGCAAAATAAATGATTGGAGACAGTTGTTGGGAATTGGGAGACAGTTGTTGGGAATTGGGAGACAGTTGTTTACATGATAAGGATATCATACACAACACAACAAGATGAGCGAATCAGCTAAAAATAAAAAATCTAAGTCATAAAGTGATTAATTTAAGAATTTTATTTTAAGTTAAAAATTGTTATTAAAATATTTTAAACATTTTAAATGAAATATATGTATATAAGTATTTTCTAATTTAATTTTTTTCCATTTTGTGCATTTTAGCGAATTTTTGTCATAAAAATGAGGTTGTTCGGATGACGGAAGATAAGAGTTGAGGGGGGAGTGGGGGAACGATTCAGAATCACTCCCCGATACCAAAAATATATGTCCGAAAAAAGTTTATGTATATAACAAAACATAACATAAATTGTATGTTGTAGTTGTTTTATGTTGTTCATATATAATTTTATAATACTCGTAAATGTTAATTTTTTTGCCCTCGTATAAAAAAGGTTTATTTTTGTTTTTAAATAAAAATACAGCTTGCGTCACTTTGGATGGTACGATTGAGCTGAATGATGATGGTACCGGTGGCAATTGTTTAAGAATACCTTCCACCATACAAAGACTACTTCCAGGTTTTTCTGCTTCACGGGCCTGCTTAGCTTGGCGTGGTTCTTAATATGCCACGTAACCTCCTCAACATCTCACGATATGCAAAGTTTGGTTTCAGTTTGAGAAAGCCTTCGAAACAGATATACGTGGTACAATTATTGAAACCTTTATAGACGAAGATAATTTATTTATTTACAACGACAACCAAGGTACATATCTCGATTCAAGAACTGGTAAGTATGATGCGATGCATTAGACCTAGTCCTTAGTTTTAATCAAAAAGAAAGAAAATCTGAATTTACGGTAGCACCTTAATTGTATGACAGTGGCCATTTCCCATTATTATTGACCATCTCTTCATTACAACCAGAATCAATTTAACTCGTGCCAAGATGGTCGAAAAAACGGACTAGGAAATGTATAGAACAATTATAAATCAGCAAACCTACCAAGACAGAAGAGATAACTAAGACCTCAATACTAAACGCAGCTACAGCTGCAATACCCCCAACACATTTATGGAAACGGAATATTAAATGTTCTATGGTGGTCTAAGGAGCGTAGAAGAGCTCTTAGAGATAGATGAGAAGCTTGGTGGCGATTCAACTCTAACCCCTCGAGGGAAAACCTAGAAAAATATAAAAATTCTGGCGCGGTGGTCCGCATGTCGGGCGAATTTCCTTTGGATGCGAGCTCTCAAACCCAGAGTACCTGGGTTCAAATCCTAGTAGGGACAATAATGTTTTATCGTTTTTTTACCTAATATAAGTTTACAACTAAAAATAATTCTGGCGCGGTGGTCCGCATGTCGGGCGAATTTCCTTTGGATGCGTGTTTCCGTGCATTTTACATTATATAAGTTTACAACTAGTAAATAAATAATTCCGGCGCGGTGGTCCGCTGTCGGGCGAATTTCATTTAGAATGCGTGTTTCCGTGCTAAACAACCCATTTCTTGCTTATGCAAGAACCATGCCCATTGCGTGGTTCCGGTTCATGCTTTAGAACCTAAGCAGTTACTCAATTGTCAAGCACTGCTCGTAACTCATTTTGTCTGTATTTTCCAAAGGAAATGCGCTAAAACCTTTAAAGATAACTGACTAAGCTTAAAGATAAGTAACTAATCTTTAAACTAGTGCAAATAATAGTGCGTACTTCTAATTTTAGAGGCATAGTTTTGTACAACAACTGAATGATTATGCGCATTTCCTTTGGAAAATACAGACGCTCGTCTTAAGATAGCAATTGCATTAGTTTTATTCCTAGCTGTCACCCATCTAGGCACTGGCCTTGCGTGAAGCTGCTTAACTTAAAACATAATACGGATAATCAGAAAGGTTTAAATTTCAAAAATGTAGATTCTTATGAATTTTTAACATTCTAGATAGGCTGCATGAACTTAGTAGTTAGTATTTGATTTTATTGTTTAATTTTACTTATTATATGATTCATATTGTTCTATTAGATGCCACTTAGAAACTATACTATAGAGTATAGAGGAGCGAGTAGCACGGAGTAGGGTATTTATGAAAATGTCTAGAAATCCTCGCTCCCTGAAGGCCTAAAATAGTAACATGACACCTACTTAATGTCATAGTGATAATCAGAGTGGTCTGAATCTTATCTCATTTAAATGAAGTTATCTTATTTCGGAAAGATAATAGATAAACTTATTTATCTTAATTAAGATAAACTTAATTCTTAAATTATCATATTTCATTTAAATTATTTTTTTCTATTAAATTAAAGACAAAAACTAATAACAAGTGAATGGGGTAGCAATGTTAAAAGTACAAGAAATGGCGACTCTTATTAGCATGAATAAAAATCTAAATATAAACTTGAGTAAAATAAGGGAATGAGTGTTGAACCCTGGGGGGTCCCTTGCGATTTACCTACATAAAAGTCGGTTGAAAAAATAAGGAGATTAGTGATAGTAGCGCATTCTAGTAGTCAGATCAGTAAATTTTCGGAATGCTTACCACACTAGCCGGTGCATGATATATGTCAATTGTTATTACTTTTTGTGTGAAAGAATATAAAGATGAAGTTGAATTTTAGTATATTTGGATAAAGCCGTGGATTATATTGTGTTTTTTAACTAGAAACAATTAAAATCGTTGATTTATACTTGTTGTCACTTATGTCAGTTAAAGACCTCGCTCAAAGGACAGAGAGTTGTTTAGAAGGGGTCATTTTGTGGACTTTAGCAATTCATACTTACCTGGTGTAGGGGCCTACCGTGATCAACAAGGCGGTTCCCCCAGGGTGAGGCCCTTGCATTGCACTCCGCCTGGGTTGACCCCTGCGAATATCCCAAATGTGGATATCTCGGGCACATTATTTTTGGTAGCTGGGACTGCGTTCGCGCTGTCCCGATAAACTCTAAAGATCAAATATGTTTATCAAAGCCTTCTATGAAGCTCTCCCAAGATAACCCCCCTCGGTGATAATTAATGCACATTTCTCCTGTCAATGAATGTAGAGGTTTATAGTGACATAAACATTTTCCTGCTGATTTTTTATCCTCTTTATCCGTTGATGATGGAAGAGGAAAGATAGCTTTCTTGTCAGCAAAGTTGCGTAGAGTTTTCTTCTTCTTTTACAATAAAATAATTAAACACTTTTGAAACTTCTCTATTTGTAAATTAAAGACAGGAGTTTGGTGAAATTTTCTTGGGTACCTCGGAACTTATTACGTAAAGGTTTACACTTGTATTAAATTTCAACTTAATTGGATTATTTTCTGATTTTTACATTTTTGAATAAATGATCACAGATTATCTGATAACATTTAACTAATGCTTATAATAAGATAAGTCAGTGAAAAATGTCAATCTGATCAAAACAATTTTCAAAATGTTTCGCTAAGTCATTATTGTGGGTTAATTATGTCAATAAAAAATTATCTCCCATGGCACAACTGCATCTATAGACCGATTTCTGTACAAAGTCCAACTCTCCAGCATAAAAATACTGGGAGCTACGATGATAACAGACACACACACATACATACAGACAGACAACAGGACTTGAAAACACCTAAAATGTAATTTATAATAATTCAGGTGATATCCTTTATTTACTGTTAATTATTTGTATTTTTAATTTTTTTTCTTAATACTTTGTAATTATATTGTAATTGTTGGGCATTGCCTGTTTAAATAAATAAATCCCGAAGATTGCACCAAGGGAGTAAAGAATGCTATTATTTCCCTGAGCAGTTAGTTGGTTCGTAAGCCGAGAGAACAAAGTGTTTAACTCCCGAGGCGAAGCCGGGGTAGGAAATTGCGAGGTGGAAAATAGCATTTTACTCTCAAGGAGCATACAAGGTTTTATTTCCAGACGTTGATTTTATTTTAATACTGTTGTATTTGATTCTATTTTTTTGGGTCGAACCCTCTTATAAATTTAGGGGGTGCGGCCTCAAAAAAATGAAAGAAAAATATTACTTCAAACAACTTCTTTTGACCTAGACGGATTTTGAGCCACTAAATTTGTTTTTGTTCGGACTCCTCTTATAAAATTTTGGGTGCTGCCTCTGAAAAAATCAAAAATTTTATTTTGTCCAAACAACTTCTTTTGACCTTAAATCGATTTTGAGCCGATAATTTTTTTTTTTTTTTTGGTCGGGTCCCCCTTATAAACTTATATAATACCACTCCCTTAAAAAACTTGTTATAATTGGCTCTCTTAACCCAATAATTGGAAACACTTTTTCTCCCTAGAGAGTGAAAAGTGCTTCTTTACACCATAAAAACTAGTCAATTAACTTAACATTATACATCGTTTGGAGATAAAATCTGTACAATTATTTTATTTTAAAAGGCACACTTACCAGAAGCCTACCTGGTGAAAGTAGGCATAATCAGTAAGGCGATACTAGGGACCCGAGACTGTACAAAGCTCTAATAGGGAGGGGTGTGTGCCAATAGTCCCCATGCGTGGTAATAAAGTGATATGCCTGCTCTCAAGGGTTTATGTTAGAAAACTATGCAACTTTGCTGACAAGAAATCTATCTTTCCTCTTCCATCATCAACGGATAAAGAGGATAAAAAATCAGCAGGAAAATGTTTATGTCACTATAAACCTCTACATTCATTGACAGGAGAAATGTGCATTAATTATCACCGAGGGGATTATCTTGGGAGAGCTTCATAGAAGGCTTTGATAAACATATTTGATCTTTAGAGTTTATCGGGACAGCGCGAACGCAGTCCCAGCTACCAAAAATAATGTGCCCGAGATATCCACATTTGGGATATTCGCAGGGGTCAACCCAGGCGGAGTGCAATGCAAGGGCCTCACCCTGGGGGAACCGCCTTGTTGATCACGGTAGGCCCCTACACCAGGTAAGTATGAATTGCTAAAGTCCACAAAATGACCCCTTCTAAACAACTCTCTGTCCTTTGAGCGAGGTCTTTAACTGACATAAGTGACAACAAGTATAAATCAACGATTTTAATTGTTTCTAGTTAAAAAACACAATATAATCCACGGCTTTATCCAAATATACTAAAATTCAACTTCATCTTTATATTTCTTTCACACAAAAAGTAATAACAATTGACATATATCATGCACCGGCTAGTGTGGTAAGCATTCCGAAAATTTACTGATCTGACTACTAGAATGCGCTACTATCACTAATCTCCTTATTTTTTCAACCGACTTTTATGTCGGTAAATCGCAAGGGACCCCCCCAGGGTTCAACACTCATTCCCTTATTTTATTCAGGTATATATTTAGATTTTTATTCATGCTAATAAGAATAGCCATTTCTTGTACTTTTAACATTGCTACCCCATTCACTTGTTATAGTTTTTGATTTTAAATTAATAGAAAAAAAATAATTTAAATGAAATATGATAATTTAAGAATTAAGTTTATCTTAATTAAGATAACTAAGTTTATCTTTCCGAAATAAGATAACTTCATTTAAATGAGATAAGATTCAGACCACTCTGATTATCACTATGACATTAAGTAGGTGTCATGTTACTATTTTAGGCCTTCAGGGAGCGAGGATTTCTAGACATTTTCATAAATACCCTACTCCGTGCTACTCGCTCCTCTATACTCCATAGTATAGTTTCTAAGTGGCATCTAATAGAACAATATGAATCATATAATAAGTATAATTAAACAATAAAATCAAATACTAACTACTAAGTTCATGCAGCCTATCTAGGATGTTAAAAATTCATAAGAATCTACATTTTTGAAATTTAAACCTTTCTGATTATCCGTATTATGTTTTAAGTTAAGCAGCTTCAAGTTAAGCAGGAATACGAATATGCACTGGGGTATTTAAAATAAGCCCTATACCATCTCTTCTAGTTGACGCAAACGAACCTCCATTACAACTACGTCGGGACCAACTTGCTCTTGTCTATGCCTACAGAAAGCTTTAATTCCCTCATCACTACGTCACGCACAAGATACAATCACCAAAATACCACAGAAATGAAAGAAAACCTAATTTAACCAGACCGCTCGGACATCATCTTTAAGACTTGATTAGAACATATAAAATAGACAACTTACTAATACCAAGTACATCCAAATACTGCATTGAAACTACAACAGCGCCATGGCTTATGAAGAAACCATGACATCTCTATTCATTCAAATCCAAAAAGCAACACCAGGAAATAATATACCAACTTAACAAAATTAAACAAAATTACAATAATGCAGAATCTATATGCATAGAAAGAGCTAAAACAACGAAGGCATCGGATACACATTCACAACCAGCTCAGGTCAAATCGAACAGTTTAAGGCAAGAAAACTTAGTTCTATAACTAATATAGAACTAGAAGCTATAAAGAAGGGGCTAGAGTACGCCATAAAAAATTGCCAAAATGACTTAATCATACTTACCGACTCTTATTTATTTATTTAATTTTATACCATTATAAGCATAATTGCCATAATAAGGTACAATTCAATAACACAATAACAATATGAGATATAACTAAGAAAAAATATATAAAAATGGGTCTCTATAAAGGATTTATAAGATATAAAAGGAGGAGATAGGATAGTAGCAGGAAACGCTAGAGGACAGAGTTGTGGACGCAGACAGAAGACCTAAGCGTAATTTAAAGTGTCTAATAAGAATAAAATATGTTAATTATTTTATTTTAACAGTTGACACTTTCAATAAGGCACCGCCTTGTCCATAGGTCGCGGACTAAGGACCCGTGTTATGATCATATAAACTTATAAGTAAGCACACTAGTACTATTACAATGTGCGTGTGTAAGCACAGAGTACGAGGATATAAAAGCCCTCGAACACAATTCACTTTGTCATTTTACCGTATAAAGTCTATGTGTAATTGTCCAGTTCATGTTAGTGTTTGTTTAATTAAGACTTAGTGTTCAATAAATTTTTAATCTTTTTTTAAAAAATCTAGTTATTTATTAACAATCGAAACTGGCGCAGTCGGTAGGATCGGTAGATAAATATCACTGCGAAAAAGTGAAATTTAGTTCGTGTTAACGATTCACTACCTGGAATTCCTGCATCCAACAGATAAAGATTTATGAGCACTGACGATGAGCAGCACTAGAACTTCCTGATTATTGGAATCGCAGCAATGAATATGCTTCACCTAAATTTAATATTACTGTAAGTTATATGTATTTCCTATTCTTGGATTAATCTACATTACTCCCAACGATCAACGATTTTTCTATGATAATCTATATTTGTTTACTGAATAATAATTCACAGTAAAATATATAATTGAACAGATTTACTGTTTATAATAAAATATTTAATAATTAACATATTTAATATTTAGCGAATATAAATATTAAATAAGCATAATAAATACTATTTTATAATAAAAATATTTAATATTTAGTATAAATATTAAATAAGCATAATAAATACTAATTTTATAATAAAATATATTTAATATTTAGCGAATATAAGTATTAAATAAACATAATAATTATTAATTCATAATAAATATTAGTAGATATTAAGTAGATATACTGAATAGTTAAACTTATTTAATGAATGAGCCTGTTGATGAACTTTTAAATTTATTTGGCGATATTAGTATTGAAGATAATAATCAAAATCCTCTAGACCCAGAAAACCCTGTAACAAATAATTTAACAGTAGAAAATCAACCAGAAATGTCTATTACCACAGGAGATATTCAACTATTCAAATTTATTTTGGAGACAATTCCATCATACGATGGAAATCCAAATACTTTGTCAATTTTTCTTAGTAGTGCTGACTCTTTAATGAGTGGTGTTACTAATGAGGCTTTAAAACCTATAGTTCTTAAGGCTATTATAGCCAAATTGAAATAGAGCGTTGATGTTAATTGGCTCTAGGACGGATTTAACGACATGGGAACAGTACAAGATGTTTTGACGCAAAGTTTCGGGGACCAAAGAGACTTGGATTGCCTTGTCCAGGACTTACTAAATTTAAGGCCAGCGAGAGGTCAAACTCCTTACGCTTTTGGTACAATGTGTCAAGATTTACGATGTCTTATTATTTCAAAATTAAATCTTAGTTCTGATATGAGTGAGCTAGAAAAGTCAATACGCATTAAAAGCTATAATGATCTTGCCTTAAAAACATTCATTAGAGGCTTAACTAACCCATTGCAAACAACTATAAGGCTTCGCAATCCTGACAATCTAGAAAAAGCAATGAGTTTGGTTATTGAAGAAGGAAATTTCCTACATGGTAATAATCAAACAAACTTCCTTAATCAATCAATTTTTACACCAGCACAAAGATTTTCCCCTTTACAACAACCAATAGTCAGATCTCCAAAAATTGGAAATCAAATAAGACCAAGCGCTATACCGATGGCAAGGCCTTTCAATCACCAAACTATGCTTAACACCTATCGCCCAATGAATAACCCATATAGACCGGTAAGTTATCAGAACAATAATACTCAACAACCAAGTAACATTGTGAGACCAAGTCAATTATTTACCCCAAGAAATCCGACAAATATATATCAAAGACCAATAAACTATCAAAACCAGCCTAGTACTTCGAACCAAAATTTCAACTCTCAAAACAGTAATTCGAAACCCTATACCCCCACTCCGATGGAAACATCAACCAATTCAAGATTATTTTCTTTAAATGTTTTTGACAACCTTCACAATACTGAACAGATTGTTATAATACTGACTATGACTATTATAATAATACCGAATATTATACACCAGAGGAATATGGATTCCGATTACTATAATGACCAATATTACCGTCAAAATTTAGAAACCGACCTGCAACAAAACATTCAGGTGGGCATTGAAACTTATCTTCATAATTTAAATCTGAACTCTCAGATAACCTCTAATAATTCCAACCCTCAACCGTTAGTAGAACCGAATCAACTAAATACGAATGAAACGAAGAACTCATTTTTTCGGGACTCAGCCTCTTCACAGGACAAGACTTAGAGACGATTAAAATAAACTGTATTAAGGAAGAACTGCCGTATGTAATCATACCGGAAATGAATATAAAATTACTCATAGATACAGGCAGTACTAGAAGCTTATTAGACCCCCAACTTGCTCACAAATACTATAAAAATAATATAATAAATGAAAATTTTAAAATCCAATCAGCTCATGACACCACCGTTCATAACGAAACTGTTGTCATACCTATTTTCCCTACTCTGTGTAATGATAATCAAGTTCATAAGTTTTATCTATTCAAGTTTGATAGCGATTTTGATGGTTTGATCGGCATAAATCTACTGAAACAGCTAAGTGCGAAGATAGATATGGAAAATAAGCTTCTAATAACACCAGATAAAATTATTCCCATTGTATATGGCACGAGTATTGAAAAACCTCTTACATATAAAATACCAGCCCAGACCCAAAAAATAATTAGGATACCCGTAAATAAAGAATCGGGTTTAGGAATAATCAATCATATAAAAATCAAAGAAAATATAGATATTCCGACGGCCCTTGTAAAGATTCACAATAATTATGCGATAACAAGTATATTCAATGCGAGTGACAAGGAGGCCGAGTTAGTTAATTAAACCACTAGACGTAGAGTTGTTAGACAAGGAAGACATTATAACAGCGATAAGAAATCATAACATGCATATAGATAAAATATTAGACCAAGAGACTAACTTTAAACTTGATAAAAACCTAGAAAAGCTTAACTTAGCACATTGTAATGACGAGGAAAAATATTACATAACAAAACTGTGTTCTGAGTATAAAGATATATTTTATTGCGATGGAATACCTTTAACTTTTACTAACGAAATTCGACATAAGATTAGGCTAACGGACGATACACCTATACACTCAAAACTTTATAGGTACCCCCTGTACATAGAGAGGAAGTCGACAGACAGATAGACAAAATGCTAAAAGACGGTATTATTAGGCCAAGCACATCGCCGTATTGTAGTCCTATCTGGGTTGTATCAAAAAAGCCTGATGCTTCGGGAGAAAAGAAGCTAAGGGTAGTTATCGACTATCGAGCCCTTAACGCCAAAACTATCGACGATAGATACCCAATTCCGAATATTTCGGATATTTTAGACAGCTTGGGACGTGCGAATTATTTTTCTACATTAGATCTCGCTAGTGGATTCCACCAGGTCGAAGTGGAACCAGAAGACGTACATAAAACCGCATTTTCAACTGGCAACGCCCATATGGAATTTTTGCGCATGCCATTTGGCCTTAAAAGCGCTTGTGCCACCTTCCAACGTGTTATGAACAACGTGCTGGCAGGTCTAATTAATAAGATCTGCATGGTATATATAGATGATATAATTATTTTTTCGGCGAACCTCGAAGAGCACATTAAAAATATTAAATTAGTCTTTGACAGAATTAGACAATATAATCTAAAAGTGCACCTTGAAAAATCAAATTTCGTACAAAGAGAAGTTAAATTTTTAGGACATATAGTAACTGAGGAAGGTATAAAACCTGACCCAGAAAAAATTAAAGCTGTTCAAAATTATCCTTTGCCAAGCAATGCGACTGAGATAAAAAGATTTCTCGGGTTAATAGGATATTACCGGAAGTTCATTCCAAATTTCAGTAAAATCACAAAACCAATGACTAAATGTTTAAAGAAAAATAGCAAAATAGATACGAAAGACCGAGAATATGTAGAGTGTTTCGAAACTTGCAAAAACGTCTTAACCAACGACCCTATATTACAGTATCCCGATTTTACAAAAGAATTTATTATCACAACCGATGCGAGCGATTATTCCATAGGCTCAGTTTTAAGCCAAGGCACAATCCCAAACGACAAGCCTATCGCTTACGCTTCAAGAACGCTTAATGAAACTGAGTGCCGATATAGTACGATAGAGAAAGAGTGCCTAAGTATAGTTTATGCATGCAAAACATTTCGACACTATATTTACGGACGTAAGTTTAAAATATACACTGACCACAGACCCTTAGTTTGGCTATTTAATTTAAAAGAACCTAACTCCAAACTTCTAAGGTGGAGGTTAAAATTGGAGGAGTATGACTATGAAATTATTTACAAAAAAGGTAAATACAACACAAACGCTGACTCACTATCAAGAATAAAACTCAATACAATGGATCAGCAATCTGTAGCTGAAACTTCTGACAGTACGACTAACAATCCTGGGGACTCTAACTTTAATGTAACCGAATATCTAAGAAATTTATGTGAAACCTTTGAAGACGACGCAAAACAGGAAGACATGGAAATAGAAATTTTAGAAAATCAAGTATTGACACCCCTTCCGAACCATCCGAATCAGAACTTCGGAACCAAATCGAAAATCCGCAAATCGATCAATCTGATCTAAGAACTCAACATTCGAATAGAGTAGAAAATACAAGTGACGGTATACCTATTTTAGATGAAATCATAAATAACAAGCAGAATCAAATAATAATAGGACCTAATATACACCACAAAGTAGACGTAAAATTGACAAAACACGATGACAAACAAATTTTTTTCCTCAAAATTCCGATACAAAATAATGAAAAACTTATTCTTGACTTTTTAAAAACATATACCTGTCCGGCCCCAACATATTATTTATATTTCATACAAGATTTATTATACAGGTCATTTTGTAAGGTTTATTTAAAATACTTTTCTGGAAATAAATTAAAATTAATAAAATGCACAAAGCGAGTTAGCACCATAACAGATAAAAATGAACAAATCGAAATAATTCAAAATTATCACGTATCAAAATCAAACCATAGAGGTATTACTGAAACGCTAAAAGCCATACAAAAATTATATTATTGGAAAGGCATGAAAAAATCCGTTTCCGACATAATAAATATCTGTGAACTATGCCATCGAGCAAAATACTCTAGACAGAAACCGTTCTCTCAGTTATTACTAACTGAAACAGCATCTAGACCGTTCGAAATCGTTCATATTGACACTTTTACCTTCGATGGACTTCACTATTTAACATTAATCGACGCTTTTACTAAATTCGCACAAGCCGTACCAATAATTGGCAAAACGGCTATTCACATAAGTGAAGCCCTTGTAAAATACTTTGCATCCTTCGGTGTGCCTAAGACAATAACACTAGACCAAGGTTCTGAGTTCAACAACGAGGTAGTAAAAGATATGTTAAAACTCCACCAAATAAATGTGCATTTTACTACAATAAACCACCACGAGAGTAATGGTGTAATCGAGAGATATCACAGCACTCTAATAGAACATCTCAGACTATTGCAAGAAACTCCTTCTTGTAAAGGAGAGAAAACAAACCTCATTTACTATGCTATTATAGCATATAATAGTAGTATTAATAGCATTACCGATTACACTCCATTCGAGCTAGCATTCGGTCATTCTCAATCTAGAAATCCTAATGAAATATTTGTACCAAAACAGTTTTTCACTAATTACATAGAAAATCATAAAACTCGTCTCGAAAAGGTTTACGATGAAGTCAAAAACAAAACAATAGATAAGAAAAAAAAATAATCGATAAGATTAATTCAACAGACGATAATAATGATAGGTTTCATATTGGACAGACAGTATATAGGCAAAACCCTAAAGCTCGAAAAAAAAGAATAATAGATTCATAGGCCCTTACGAGATCCTAGCGTTGCTAGAGCACAATAGAATAAAAGTTAAAAATAAAGAAACAAACAAAATTATTATTGTTCACATGAAAGAGTTGAAAATTCCACCTGTTACAGAACTATTGGAACAGCCTTCAACGTCAAAGTCGAGGGTAAATTCACAAAAACCGACTTGACACAGAACCCAGGACTGATACCGATCAGATTAGGCAAAGCAGTAAACCAACAGGACCACTGGACTTTTATTAGAATTTATGAGACAGAAAAGATTACAAAAGAATATTTAGCCTTGCAACTATTTTACACAAACATCAAGTTGTCAGCAGAAAATAGTACATTTCTACAGCACGACAATCCTTTCAAACAAACAGACATAATTCATAATAAAGTAAAAGAAAGATTATCTCAAATTAACCCCTTACTCGACTTATCTTATGGAAGTGATAACCGACCCAGACAGAAAAGAGGTTTGATAAATGGACTGGGATCAGTTATAAAAATATTAACAGGTAACTTAGATGATAACGACGCCTTAAAATACGATAAGCTTTTAAATGACTTAAGTAAAAAAAAACGACATGTTTCATATGGTCAAAGCACAGATAACCGTTTATGAAAACATTACAACTGAATTTGAGAAAAATATAAAAACCTTATCACACAATCAAAAAATCCTAGAAGCCGTTATTAACGACATGTTAAATAATAGTAACGCCAAAACAATGCACCACCAATTCGCCTTTCACATTGCCGTGCAACAAATCTATAATAACTTTCAGATTTTATATGATGCCTTGGAAGACTTAGAAGTAGCAATGACTTTTGCTAAATTGAGTATTTTTCATAATTCAATAATCAAACCAACCGAACTTATCCCAATGTTAAATAAGGCCAAAAGGCAATTAACAGAAACTGAATTTCCTATAAAGCCTTCTCTTGAAAATATAATGTTATTAGAAAGTTTAATTACTGTTAAGTCTTATATTAAGAATAGTAGAGTAGTGTTTATACTAGAAATCCCACTTATAAGTAATAGAGAATTTGATTATTATCATCTTATATCTATACCAGTTATTAGTAAAATACAAACATTTTATAGAGCTATTATTCCTAGTAATAATTATTTGTTATTAAATGAAGATAGTTTTTCTTTCTCTAATGTAATTTGTAAAAAATTTTGGAAGGAAATATATGTGTAACAATATTTTAATAGCCAAAATCAATAGTAAAAATCAATTCTGTGAAGTAAATCTGATACAACACAAAGATATAAATCATTTATGTCATATAACACAAGTTAATATTTCCGATACATATGTTAATAAGATAGACGTCAATAAATGGATAATGCAACTCGGAAAACACTCGTTACCGAAGAATGCAATTCAGTCAAAAATCTGTACTACTTAAATGGTACTTATCTGATAGAATTAAACGACCTCTGTAAAATCTCATTTGGCAATTATATTTTACAAACGTTCTCTAACGCTAATGAGAAATTTAAGAATATAGATATACCCCAAATCTTAATTCCAAATTCGTTGTCCCTAAATAATAAACAAATGTCGGTTCAACTCGATCCGATAAGTCTACATTTGGAAAGTTTCAACAATGAGCTTAAAAAACAAAAGGAAATGTTAGCTTATGTATCTTCACCAATTAACTTCAAAAGATTTGATGTTTATAATGTGTTGTTAACTATACTAGTTGTGATAATAGTATTAGTATGCTTATACTGTTTAAACCATAAAATAAAAGAAAGAGAAACACCCCAATCAAAGGTGGATGGAGAAAATATAAAAATTTCAGATTTTGGTCATTCTGCCCCAAATCTTCAACTTAAGGGGGGAGGTGTTATGATCATATAAACTTATAAGTAAGCACACTAGTACTATTACAATGTGCGTGTGTAAGCACAGAGTACGAGGATATAAAAGCCCTCGAACACAATTCACTTTGTCATTTTACCGTATAAAGTCTATGTGTAATTGTCCAGTTCATGTTAGTGTTTGTTTAATTAAGACTTAGTGTTCAATAAATTTTTAATCTTTTTTTAAAAAATCTAGTTATTTATTAACAATCGAAACTCCCGTGACTGTACAAAGCACTAACAGACGTGTGTGCCATTGCGTGGTTGTGCCAGTCACCAAGCGTGGTTTTAGAGTAATATGTGTGCTCTTATGGTTTATGTAAGAAAACTCTACGAAACTTGGCTGACAAAAAAGCTATCCTTCCTCTTCCATCATCAACGGTTAAAGAGCATAAACAATCATCAGGTAAATGATTATGTCATTATACACTTTCACCATAAGAGAAATGTGCATTTAATACCACAAAGTGTATTTACAAGAGGTAAATACATTTCATAGTAGACTTTCATAGTAGACGATGTTCGTCGACATTAGATCTTCAGAACTTATCGGGACAGCGCGAACGCAGTCCCAGCTACCAAAAATAATGTGCCCGAGATATCCACATTTGGGATATTCGCAGGGGTCAACCCAGGCGGAGTGCAATGCAAGGGCCTCACCCTGGGGGAACCGCCTTGTTGATCACGGTAGGCCCTACACCAGGTAAGTATGAATTGCTAAAGTCCACAAAATGACCCCTTCTAAACAACTCTCTGTCCTTTGAGCGAGGTCTTTAACTGACATAAGTGACAACAAGTATAAATCAACGATTTTAATTGTTTCTAGTTAAAAAACACAATATAATCCACGGCTTTATCCAAATATACTAAAATTCAACTTCATCTTTATATTTCTTTCACACAAAAAGTAATAACAATTGACATATATCATGCACCGGCTAGTGTGGTAAGTATTCCGAAAATTTACTGATCTGACTACTAGAATGCGCTACTATCACTAATCTCCTTATTTTTTCAACCGACTTTTATGTCGGTAAATCGCAAGGGACCCCCCCCCAGGGTTCAACACTCATTCCCTTATTTTACTCAAGTATATATTTAAATTTTTATTCATGCTAATAAGAATAGCCATTTCTTGTACTTTTAACATTGCTACCCCATTCACTTGGTATAGTTTTTGCCTTTAACACTTTAATTTAATAGTAAAACGTTTATTAAAGTAAAATAAGATCTATGAAAATGAGAAAAATATTAAAGTTTTTCATCACTTTATTCAGGTCTATTTTTAGAATTTAATGTTTTTAAATAAAGTGCTAAACACTATGGTTATCCGATCATTTAACGTAGATATACTTATATATTATAAAGTAAACATGACTTAAGCCGATGGGGATTTAATTAATGATGAGATAGAATAGTAAAATAATTACTTAGAATTTAGGGTATAGAATAATAGGGAGCTAAATATGAAATAACAAAATGATGGTGCAACTATTTTATTTAAGCGTATTGTTTTTATCTTTTAATAACGAAGGTGCATAAATTTTAACCTATAGATTTTTATGTTTTGTTAGTATAATCGAGATAAGAAAAAAATGTATTTCATTGGAAAATAATAAAAATATTAATTTTATACATTTTTATTAGCAATTAAAAAAATATAATATTTAAATAATATTTTTTAATAATTAAATCGCAAGGGACCCCCCCAAGGTTCAACACTTATTCCCATATTGTATTCAAGTATATATTTAGATTTTTATTAATGCTAATAAGAGTAGCTATTTCTTGTACTTTTAATATGGCCATTAAATTCACTTGTTATAGTTTTGTCTTTAATTTAATAGAAAAAAATATTTATATTAAATAAGTTTACTTTATTTAAATGAAATAAGATTCATGACTACGTGCGTACCTTATCTCAAACCGATCGACACAGTTTTAATGAATTTTCAAAATTTTTGCTGAGTCATTATTGCGGGTTAAAAAAAGTATGGTTGAAGTCATAAAAAACACTTGGGAGGTCTTAAAAACTTTGAGACGGATAATTCCGTAGGCATCTCGGTTTCGGATTTTTTCGCAAACACAACAATTTCCTTGTATACCAACGGTATGAATGAGGAAAATTAAAACTAAATAAAAGGGAAGAAAATCGAAATAAGCAAACAGCAAATATATTTTCTTATAGTGTCCATAAAAAACTTGTGGATCTCTTTAAATGGTTCCAAATTTACCAGGGACCAATTTAACTGGGTCCCCTTTCACATACATATACACACGGGAATATAACAACTATTATTTTTTATTATTTATTTCAACTATAGTTTTTCTATTATTTTTAATCGTTCCTTGTATAGGCACGAAGAAATATGGATTCAAATTTTCTAGCATGCAAAAAGAAGTTTCTACTATAACCATATATTATAACCAACCTAGCCCGCGAAATTCTACCTAATTTCATAATTATTTAATTTATTAAGTATTTAACACATCTTGAAACCTTTCACGGAGCACTAGTGGTCTGCTGACGCGGACCTCCGGTTTGGAACCATCAGTCCAGGGTGCATCACTAAGAGTCCTTAAGTGTCCTCTTTACAGCCGTTCTTGGCAAATTAATAGTGAATTTATTATGATTAGAGTAGAAGTTGCGAACGTCCCTCAATATACAAGGTGTCCCCGGATGTACTTAACAATACACACGTGCAAATAGTAAAAAAAATCATTTTTCGAAAAAATTCATTCTTGAAAAATGCTCCTGCATGTTAAATGATAGATCTCCTAGATAAATGCTCCTGCTTGATAGATCTATAACTAAGATCTATCATATTTATATTTTTTTTAACGGTAGACTCAAAAACTAAAATTTTTTAAAAATGAACGAAGACTAAAGTAAGTTTTTTTCGAAAAAAGTATTCTTCATAAAATTGTATAATTATACCCCTCCACTTTCCATTTTATTAAAATATCTCAGAGTTATTTTAAATCGAAGTTTACAATACTACTATTTTTGTTTCACTAGTCAACCTTTTGAAGCGATGTATCATTTATCCAGATTGAACAACTTTTAAAATATCCGGAAATGGAGGATGGGGTAAATTTTGAAAAATTTAATTTTTTTGTGGAAAAATTGTCTCAGGGGGCAGTTGAACAATTTTATAAATAATAATTTTATCCAAATTAAGCCTATTTACTCTTTGTTTATTTTTTGAAAAATGAAGATTTTGAGTCTACCGTTAACAATAAAAAAAAAGTTAAATCTTAGTTTAAAAACATGCAGAAGCTTTTGTCAAGAATGAATTTTTTTGGGAAAAATGAAATTTTTTGTCATTTACACGTTTCTTTAAGTCCATCCTGGGACGCCCTCTATACTTGGTTAGATGCGATAGACTGCAGCCAGGAAGTAGATAAGCAGGAAGTCGGCAATTTTAGCATTGCAGTATGTAATCATTACCTTCGTCATTTCCGCTTTAAATAGAATACTACACTTGTAATTTTTTTATTTCTCTGAACCAATGAAAATTTGTTCTTTCCTTTGAAGCGATAACCCCAATTTTAACATTTTGGCTAAACATGAGATTTTGATTTTTTAGATATGGGAAGGAAGGTAATTTTTGATTTTATTGGTCTTAAAGACCGATCTATATCCTAAAACCCCTTAATCAATAATCAGTAGATATGTTTTATGTAAATTAGTTTCAATTTATCCAGCGACTTTGCCCATAACTTGAAAATCAGAAGCGAAAATCTGATGGTACATAGGGTAATTACGTATCTGAAAATTTAGTCATATTGGGTTATTTCATGTCTGAAAGTTAGAACAAGTCCCTTATGTTTCTTGTTTTTATTAGCTATGATATAATTAAAGGAAAGCCTAATCTCCAGGTGAATTCATTTCAAAATGAATGGTGATTTCCTATTATTTCGTCAAATCTATTAATTTTATTGGGTTTAAATTAATGGGATCCTAAAAAGTATAAAATTCTGGATTGATTGGTGTAAAATAGTAAAATTGCTGGCGCGGAGGTCCGCAGGTTGGGTGAATTTCCTTTGAAATGCGTACTTCAGTGTGCAGTATTCCATTTCTTGCCTATGTTACTGGTTTATGCTTTAAAACTGAAGCAGTAGCATTATGACTCTTTTCTCAATTTTTCTGCAATTTTTAAAGGAAGTTGTACAAAATACCTTTTCGAAATTTATTTTTATTCTGGCAGTATGCCACTTACTGGTATACAAAATAACATAAACCGCTATAGAACTATAACTATTTCATGTATTGCTTCATGTGGTCAAACTTAAGTTTTTATACATATTTACTTTCGCCAACAAAATATAAAATGTTTTCCCCTCCATCTCAGTCAAAAATATTCTCCTAGGTCTAGGCTGGCCACTGCCTCCATCTCAGTCGCAAATGTTCTTCTAAGCCTAGACTGGCCACTGCCTTCATCAAAGTCAAAAATGTTCTCATAGGCCTAGGCTGCCCACTGCTTCCATCTCAATCTCAGTCACAATATTCTCCTAGGCTGCGTATTAGACTTGTATATTATCGACGCAATACACGGAAGCTTTGCTTTTTTAGTATGCATGTTAAAAATCAGGTGTTATTATTTCTATATACTATAACAAATTATGTGAAATATTTAGATACTAAATAGGGTTGCCAGGCGTCCCGATTAACGGTTTAAATCCTAGTGACCCCGTCCCGGTTTTTAATAATTGGAACCCATTCAATAAATATGTTTAAAACAAGTTATTTCTACTTAAAAACTACGTAGGATCTTACATTAAAAAATAATTTTCACTATTGCAATTCTAGGTTATACAATAGGCACAATCGCGTCATCGCACAGGTTTGATTGTCTAACATCAAATTATTACAAATTATTAAACCCAGACTTAGTCCGGCTTCATTCACCATCACTTAATTTTCAGTTTTTCATCTGAATTATGTATTTTATCGTTATATTAGTTTTGATTGTTTTGTATTTCTGACCAGTACCATGTACCGGGTATAAAAATATACTTTATCAAATTTTGAACTGGTTTAAATAAATACACACACACACTATATATATATATATATATATATAATATAATATATATATATATATATATATATATATATATATATATATATATATATATATATATATATATATATATATATATATTATATATATATATATATATATATATATATATATATATATATATATATATATATATATATATATATATATATATACAACCTTTTTAGCTGAGTCATTAACAATTAAAAAAACGGGTACGGGGTACCTCCGAACTTTCCCTCAACACATCGGATTTACTACGCTCATCCCCCTGCTTCGGACTTGCTTCACTTGTCCTCAGATAGTAAATACATCCTTATTATTTGAGAGGTCGCCCATCCAGGCACTGACCACGCTCGATGCTGTTTATTTGGATAGAATTATTTTCTGAGTCTTACAAATAAAGCAACGTACACAAGTCATTTGATAAATATTAAACTAATGCTGATAATGAAATATAACTTGGAACATATGTTAGTCTGGCATCCGTGCCAAATCTCAATATGACATTTTTTCGCGTTTTATGATTTTTCATAATTTTTGTTAAGTTATTATTTTCTGTTAATGGCGTCATAATAAAATTATTTTTAGTAGTTATATTCGAAAAGTATAACTACACAAGTATAACTACACCTATAGACTGATTTCTATACAATGTTTAACACTCTAGCATTAATACAATGGAAGCTACCTAGCTATCTGTCAAAACAATGAAGTTTTACCGCGTACAATTGAAATAATCAAATCATTTGATCTATTGATAAAATTAAGAGCTGCTATTCACATACATAAAGATCTATATTAGTAAAGAATTAGTTTGCCAATTATGATCAAAAGCTCTCCAATGCATTCGTCAACATGATATACAAGTATTACCCGTATTTGATTAAATGCTTATCTACTGAATTACTTTTACTTTTCCTCATTTATATTAGAAAAAGTATTGTGTTTGCAGTCTGCCTCCGTGGCCGTGATCGTAAAGGCGTTCGATTTCGGCACCGGAGGTCTGGAGTTCGCAGCCCGGGCTATGCTCTCAGATTTTATGAATAGTATTTGTATTAAAATGATTTCGCCAACTTTAATTAATTCTTAGAGTGTAGTAGATGCAACCCACCTGAGGTGGTTCCTGCAGGGTGAATACCCTGATGGGGCGAAAGGCCCTAAAACGGGCATTTTATTTTTATTGTGTTTGCAAAAAAAATCGGAAACCGGGATGTCACCGGAATTATCCGTTACAGGTGATTTAAGACCTCCTGGGTGGGTGGTTGTATCAGTATGTGTCAGTGTCTGTTGTCATCATAGCTCCAAGTGTATTTAAACTAGAAAGTTTATACAAAGATCAGTCTACCGCTGTAGTTGTGCTATTCCGAAAATATCATATTTATGACGTCATTAACCCGCAAAAATTTTAAAAATCATAAAACGGGGAAAAATGATGGGATCGGATTGAGATTTGGCTCACATGCCACGTATAAAACTAACATACGTGCCAAATTTCATCTATATATTGACTTTAGTATCATTGAGCGTGGTCAGTGTGGTATGGGTGACCGCTGAGAATAAAACGGATGCATTTACTATCTGAGGACGAGCGAAGCGAGTCCGAACTCTTGCAGAGTTCGGAGAGCGAGCATGTCTTCCGACTCTTGCATAGTCCGAAGACATGCTGCAGTGTAAATTTGGCGAATTTTATATTTTGAGGACGAGCAAAGTGAGCCCAAAGCAAGGAGGATGAGCGTAGCGAATCCGATGTGATAATATCCGAGCGATAGCGAATCCGTACCCGATTTTTAAGTTTTAATTAACCTGTGAATGTAACACACTAGGTGTTTAGTTACCTAATAATTTTTTAGTCGAGCTAAGCGAGACCTGAGTAATTTGAGCTTTAGATGATCATGACAATCTGAGGACAAGCGAAAAAAGTCCGAAATCCTTACACTCTAGACATCAGATAACCATTCTATTCTGAGGTCGCGCGCAGCGAGACTGTAGTTATAACATCTCAGACTTTGGATAACCTCTTTATTTTTACTTGGAAATATCAGCGAAGTTATTTTGCTAAAATTACTGAATTTTTTTCTTTTGACCAAGCAATTTGCAAGTACAAAATTGTTAGGAAAACTTCGCTTGCACCAGACGTTAGGTATTTCCTGAACAAATAATACCCTTTTATTATATCATATTGTTTATTTAATTTGGTATGATTTTTGTAATTAAACGTCTTTTAAAGAGGTAAGTTATATTACATAAGATTTATTACGAACTGGAGAAGCGGGAGAGGGAGAGAGAAATGGTCGGCGTCCCGGCTTCAAGTTCCGACAATGTGTTAAAATTTATACTAAAAGATTATAATAAGAAATAGACAAACAAATGTTAATAATTTCCATACTTAAAGATTTTTCAAAAACAGGATTAATTTGTAACAAATGTAAAACATTTCGAATGATATAAAAAATCTAAAATTTCTAATATACTATAAAACGTTGAATTCCTAAGATATGGGATGGGATTCGCTTCGTAAGTTATTCATGTAGTAAGTTTTTACGATGGTTTTGGCAGTTAACCACGTGCGACCTTGAGTTGGCACTACTGCGGATGACGTCATCATTACATAGATATTAGCGCGGGAAAATCATCCCACACAGTCCACACCTTGTTCTACAACATCATATCCAGTATAAATCAAAAATACTCCTTTCAATATTGTTAACTCGTTCCTATAACAATCTTATAAAAGAAGATTCCATAGTATTTCATTATAGTATTGATAATCATGTCATTATTTTTATGATTTGTATTTTCTTTAGCATTTACGAAAATTTCACAGATTAACGTCTAGTTTTCGCCAATTCTTAGAGAAAAACTCCATGATTTGAATTTATTTATTACTTTTTGCATATATTACAAAATATTTTCAATTAGAAAATATTTATCATTTTGAAACCTTTATGATAGGGTGCTATTCGCCTTAGTCAAGTAAATTGCTGATTGATAAGACAATAATAATTAGTGTAATTTGGATCAGCCAAGCATTCGTACATTTTTATTTTCCGGCAAGCACAACTAAACCTCAAAATTAAATTTTGTAATAAGTTTCTTTTCTCAATATTAATATTTCATATTATATATATATGTATATATATATATATATATATATATATATATATATATATATATATATATATATATATATATATATATATATATATATATATTATTTTCTTTGCTGCCATGTTAATATAAACATGGCAGCAAAGAAAATAACAGACACACGTATACAGCTAACTTGGGGCCAATGGGCTCACGAGGGTCTCAAAAAAAATTGAATTAATTTTTTTATCTATCCAGATTTTTTGGAGGACGCAAACAATAATTTATGAAATAGTAGAAATAATTTAATTAAATATTTATTTGTTTCTAATCTTGTATAAACCATATCCAAGAATTTGTACAGTACATAAAATACATAAAAAATAGTGTAAAAAAGTATGTACATCATTTTTATCACAAATATATAAATTCAAATTCAAAAATTAATATATTTCACCTTTATAAATTTTTTTACAAACTTTGTAAAACGAAAAATAAATAAAAACTATGTACTTCTAACAATATATATTTTTGTATATATATTAACCTCAAGTAACTTATGCTATAATATTTTATTATTAGATTATGTATCTGCATTCATAAATAAAATAGTAATAAATATAGAAAATTATCCTGATTTGTTTTTCTCAATTTTTTTTAGTATAACTATACTTAATTACAAATAAATTTGTATGGTATAATATTTATTAGAAATGTATATATTATGTAAAATTTGTGTATTATAATTATTGTTAAGCATGACCATTGTTAAGCTCTTATTAGAAAATGTTTGTACAAAAGTTACAGGATATTGCCTTTTTCTTGTTTTCGTTAAATAAAAGAAAATATGAGAGATAATAAATGATAAAAATAGGATGGAAATATAGGAAGATAAGGAGGGTTAGGGAAAAATTAAGTCTGGAATACCGACGCCGACAGAGAGCGGTACCCAGAACTAACCGCCAAAAGGCTTTGATTCAATACTTTTGCACTTTTCTTATCTTATAGTGAATTCTGGTCTTTGGTTTGAACCAAGGATGTTGAATAAAGGGGATGACGCATTAAGGAACATTTCTGACCCCATGGAAGTTTATGAGGTAGAGAAATAGGAGCAAACTTACCTCCCCTTAGGTTATAGTTTGCCTCTAATTTTAAGACCTGCGCTGTATAAGGATCATAAGCATGCGCAGTTCGTATCAAGCATGTGCAGTTGGTTTTGACGTGTGTTTCGTGTTGCATTCATCTCTATGTTTTGATTTTCGATGGGTCACTTTGTTGAATGACAATTCGACTTGTGCGTCATCCCCTTTATTCAACATCCTTGGTTTGAACTAGAAGTATAATCAATATTTTTTTATTTATTTTTTTATTATTATTTTTTTATATACTTTTTATAACGAGTTCTTTATTGGCTATCAATATTTTTTTGAAAACATTATCAGTAATAAATTAATGTTTTTAAGTTGTTTTGTGTTAGTTAATTTAAATTAGTTTATACTACTGTGACTTGTGAAGTTAGTGCTATCGATATTATTATGGTGCATAAAATAGTATTCCTACTTTGGACAATATAAATGTGGGTCTACATTTTTAAACTGTATTTAAAATCATAAGGTACATGCAAGTCTGTGTTTAGAATTTATTTCACCAGTTCGCGTTTTAAATAATTTTATATTTTCCTTGTCATGTTCCTATATTTTAAAAGTATAATTTTAAAAGTATAATCTATAAACACACGATTTTTATAGTAAACTGATTTTAATTAATTATACTAAACCCGCAAAAAGAAAGCGCTATGATGGTTTATTGTACAAAAAACCATAGGAGTTCTGCCACTAC
>JACMZG010001908.1:53121096-53138596 GCA_018340805.1 Microvelia longipes
ATATAATAACTTAAAACACCTGCTGAGTATTTAATAAAACTGGTCTTAGATGGCAAAAGTGTGGCGGAATACAAGAATCTACATTTAGTTGCCGAGGACTACTTATTATATATAATTTTAATAAATACGTTAAACTACAATTAAAATGCTTTAAATATTGTAATGCACCGATATTTATATTAGTATTTTATGAATAATCAATCATTAATTAATAATAGAAATAATAATTCAGCAACGGAAGTATTGCCAACTTTTGTTTTAGAAGATTGTATATTGTAAGGGTGGCAGCATTACTTAGTTGCACCAGTGAACCGGCTTTCGTGTTATCAGTAGTGCTCCTTCTATATATAGTATTATTCTAAGTAAGTATTAAACAATTTTATAGCATATTGGCAACACTGATATTTTTGATTTTTGATTTCTTAAACTAGCTGTTTAAGAATCGATAGATTTTTGTCGTTTGTTTCGTCAGTTATTTCTTATTTATTAATTAATTTAATTTATATTAAATATAATTATTTATTAATCAAATCTAAAACGGTATAAAGAGTTTTAAAAACATTAAACAAAATAAGCTAAATGATACATATAGCATTGACGGAATTACTAGACCAAACACAATCTGACATTTAGTACGTTCACACACACTTTAGATCCGCGTATCGTATAGAGTACGATATCTCAATACGGTAATTTAAGCTGTATGAACCATGCGGAGGGGATCCGATCGCATACGCTAGAACTAGGGAGATGGAATCTAAATGGATTTCCCGATACGCTGTCTTTTTGTGTATGTACCTTTAGAGACGATCGTATTTAACGGATAACCTTCTCGTCGAACTTTTATTTCACTTTATTTCACTTCTATATAACCGTTTTTGATCAAATAACTTTTGGAATATTATTTTTTTTAGTGTAACTTTATTATTATGCAAAGAAATCACAATTTAAATAAATCTATTTTTTGTTTTAAACTTCCTTATAACCAAAAGTGAAGCTTCACTATACAAGACGCCATGTTTTGGCGGGATCAGTTATCACTCGATCGACTAAACAAATACGCTGCAAGAACCGTGAAGTTAGTTGACCGTATTGTATACGTATTCTATACGATCCGCGGATCTAGAGTGTGTGTGAACGTACTAATTGTGAGTGTTGCAAAAACTTCGAAATAGTATTTACTGCCTCCATTTTAATTGTTTATCGGCTCCGCCTCTGCGAGTAATATTTAATTTTCCTGACTCGGCTTTATCTCGTTAGTCAAATGGGTTAATTAGAAGCCTCAACTCTGCATGTAGTAATTTCCATAGCCTGTCCTCACCTTTGGCTCAAGAGCTAATTTTTAAAACTCATCTGTCAATTTCCAGTTTGGTGCCTTGTAGCATAATATACTGTATTTAGTGATTTTGTTAAATCGCCAAATAAAGCAGCCAAGAGTCATTGCTCTATTTTCAGTAATTTTATATTGTATAGGGTGTAGCATGATGTACGAACATTAACTCATTTGAAATATAGGCAAAGCATTGTGCAAGAACAGGCATTTCAAACTTCATTACTTGTCTTACACTTTTAGCACATTAAGAGTCTAATTTTTTTTCTGTACAAAGAATGTCACTGTGCGTGTCCCTTGTGCATTAGTTGTTGTTTTGTATTATTTGGTGTTTAGAGACATTTTAAACGTATGAGTTACTTTGCATAAAATGTTAAAAACTGGCCCGTATATATATATATATATATATATATATATATATATATATATATATATATATATATATATATATATATATATATATATATGTGTGTGTGTGTGGTGTGTGTGTGTGTGTGTGTACGAGATTTTGTCCCTATTAGACGTTTCTATGGGACACGATAACTTTCAAACGCTATATCAAAAGATATATCGTAACAGCACCTGAAGATTATACTTATTGGCCATCCCACAATTGCCTTCCTGATATTTTAGATTATTTTGTTTCCTCCTATCCTCTTCCTCCTCATCAAATAGCATCTCTTGTCCAAGACTTGTCATCTGACCACGCTCCCGTCTACTTAGATTTGTCTATCACAACAAATAGCATTCTTCCACCTCCTACCTTAACACCTGGTCCAATGGACTGGGATAAATTTAGACATTTACTTGAAAACAAACTTGATCTTAAACTACCTCTAAAAAACAGTAACGACATAGACCAAGCGGTGCAAACGCTAACCACGGCGATACAGAGATCAGCGTGGGAAGCAACCAAAAGAGTAACCATAAAGACTCATAAAAACAGTGACTTACTTTTACCAATTGACATTAGACAACTTATTAATGACAGACGACGAGCAAAAAGAATTTGGCAACTGACCAAATACCCTTCAGACAAACGAACGTTTTACCGACTTAACAGAACACTTCAAACTCGCCTGATTGAATTTAAAGCAGAACAATACAAACTATTTACATCAACACTTACTACGGACGACAAGTCACTCTGGTATACAACTAAGAAAATCCTTAAATTAATTCTTCTCCCCCTCCTCTTCGACTACCAGACGGACAGTGGGCTAAATCCGATCAGGACAAAGTTTCACTGTTCGCCTCCATCTGAGTTCCATTTTCACTCCCATCCAGATCTTGATCCCAGCACACTGCTCAAGTTATTCAAGATCTTGACACTCCACTTCAACTATCCCCCCTCCTCCAGCTTTCCATCCTCCGAAGTAAAGAACACAGTCCTTTAACTTCCTTTAAAAAAGGCCCCAGGATTCGACCTTATTACAGCTAAAGTACTGAAACAACTTCCTCGAAAGCATTCCTCTTCCTCACATACATATTTAATTCCATCCTCCGGACAACTCACTTCCCTTCCTTGTGGAAACATTCTATAATAATAATGATTCCTAAACCAAATAAACCTCCAGATTCACCATCTTTATTCGTCCCATCAGTTTACTTCCCATCCTTGGTAAAGTGTTTGAAAAGCTCCTATTAAACCGCCTAATGCCTTTTATTCATTCCCATATCCCTTCTCATCAATTCGATTTAGATCCTTTCATTCCGCCATCCAACAGTGCCATCGACTTGTTGACATTGCATCCTCAGCTCTCGAGCGTAAGCAATATTGTCCTTCTGTCATGCTTGATGTCGAGCAAGCTTTCGATAGAGTATGGCACCTGGGCTTGTTGCTGAAACTCAAGAACGTTCTTCCGTTCACTTATTTCCTCATTATTAAGTCCTACCTTTTCCGTCGTACCTTTCAAGTTAAGTACAAAGATTCCTTCTCCGAAATTTATGACATAGAAGCTGGAGTTCCACAAGGAAGTATCCTTTCACCAGTCCTTTACGTCTTTTACACTTCAGACCTTCCTGAACATCCATCTACATCAGTTCTATCGTTTGCAGATGACAAAAATATCATATCAGTCCATAAAGATCCCGTTCAGGCTTCAAATAATATACAAGACCATCTTGATTCCTTAGAAACATGGTTTAGAAAGTGGAGAATAAAAGTGAATGCTCAAAAAAGCATTCACTTAACATTCACCCTCCGACGAGGCATTTGTCCCCCCTATTTCTCAATCAGTCTCAAATTCCTATGTCCACCACTGCACGTTACCTGGGTTTACACTTCGACAGCAACTAACATGGCACATCACACTAAACAAAAACGTTTGGAAGGGAACCGTCGTGTCGGAATCCTCCAACGTTTACTCGATAACAGGTCTAACCTTACACTAGATAACAAACTACTCGTTTACAAAAGCAAATAAAACCATCATGGTCATACGGTGTTGAAGTATGGGGTTCCACGAAACCATCAAATCTCAAACGTATTCAAGTCCTTCAGTCAAAAGTTCTCCGCAAAATAGTTCAAGCTCCCTGGTTCGTATCTAACTTAACCATCCACAATGACCTCAAAATTCCGTTCGTCAAAGACATTGTTTCCTCTCGATACAATTCCTTTCATTCCAAATTAGATTCCCATCCTAATCCTCTTGTCCAAACCCTACATTCCAGAACCATTCCTTCCAATCCTCCACGGCGCCTTCGACGACAGTGGCCGCGTGACCTTCTTTTATAACCAATATTAATTTAAATTCAAAAACGCAAAACATTTCAGAAAATTCAACTATTCAAAAGTCAACTAATTTAGTTCAAGCCAAATTTTTATATTATAAGTAAAATTTCAGCATTTAAAACCTAACCACGCCAAGGAGTATCACCACTGGGTGATTCCTCCTATCAAGACCGCCAAGTCACTTTTCCTAACATTAGCACTATGTCAAATACATTTATTGTAGACAATAATCAATAAAGTTAAAAAAAAAAAAAAAAATGTACAAAGAATGTCACTGTGCGTGTCCCTTGTGCATTAGTTGTTGTTTTGTATTATTTGGTGTTTAGAGACATTTTAAACGTATGAGTTACTTTGCATAAAATGTTAAAAACTGGCCCGTAATATATATATATATATATATATAATATATATATATTATAATATATATATATATATATATATATATATATATATATATATATATATAATATATGTGTGTGTGTGTGTGTGTGTGTGTGTGTGTGTGTACGAGATTTTTGTCCCTATTAGACGTTTCTATGGGACACGATAACTTTCAAACGCTTTCTCTGATCGGAATGAAACTTGGTGCAAAAATAAATCTAGTTAATGTCCCAAACACTATTGTTTGTGAAATATGTGTGACGTCATAAACCTAGAATACAGGTTTATGTACAGCTCAAAGCCAAGTTTTCACATATGGCGAAGCCGTAGGTGAAAACTGCATTATCACCTGAGGCCGTAAGGCCGAGGTAGGTAAACAAGTTAGCTTCCGAGGCTTTGCCAAGGAAGATAACTAAAATTGACTCCCGAGGCCTAGCCGAGAGAAATAATACGAGAGCTGAAATTCTTCGATCCCTGTCGTGTATTAAATTTTACCTACGACTTACTACCTACCTACGAAATATATTTCATAAGTGAAATATATTTCTTATTAATTTCTAAAATTTGTTGATGATGATGGGAATGAGAAGTTACAATTTTAAGGGATGTTAATAATGATTGTAGGTTGGGGGTTTTCATTTTTTGTTTGTACACATTCTCTTTTTCATTCCTTACATTATTTAAAATTTGTTCTGTGACTTAGATTTTATTCGGCTTAGATGACTCTATATTGGCTGCACTTTATTTATGTCCCTAGGGACGTAAAACACGTTTACGGGACTAGGTCGCTACATATGAAAACCTGATTTACAACTCAATTCGCAGGTAAAAATAAATTTAAATTTATTTCAAGAAACCGATTTTCAAAATAAACTGACGTAAAAAAGAACCAAAACCTATAAAAAGAACTTTTGGCTATGTATGATATTTGGCATGATTTTAGATCACACAGATTTGGCTGACTATTGTTCTTGTTGTGCCAAGTTATAACTTATAAGTTACGCACCATTATCAGATTTATAATTGCCGTTAATGAAACTATACATTTGTTTTTCATAATTTTATATTTAAAATTGTTTTAATTATTTTTACGAATTTATAATTTTTTGTAGTTTCTCATTTATTTAATTTTTCTTTGTAGACTTTATTTTTTATTTAGCTTTGTTGGTGAGATACTAATGATGCATTGTTAAGTCTAAAACTGTTTTGTCATTAAATGACAACATGCATTAGATAAATAGTTCTAATCTAAAAGTCTCGACTTTTAATATGAAAGAAAAGTAAATACTCATCATATAAGTATAAATGCATTATTGTAAAAAACGTTTCAATAAATTGTTAATGAATTTTAGTGACTTATGATCAAAATTTAATGTTACCGATTTTAGTTCATTAGGATATATTACTAGAGAGGGCATACCTATCTAGTAAAGTTAATTTATTAGTTTCTTAATAAATTAAGAAACTTAAATCATCTTATAAAGACTCCTAAGGGCTCTATAACATCATTGAAACCTCCTTTGGTCATGATGATCATAGAGATGTTATTACTAGAGGGGCTTTACTGATTGACTTTTGTAACACTCGAAAAAGTTACCGGACCACTTTTGACTAATAATGAATCAATATATATTAATTAAATAATTATATTATATTATAAATTATATTAATTAATAAATCAATAATGAAATAAACAGAACAAATTATAGTACCTTATATAGTAGGATGTTTAAAATACAAATCAAAACACAAACAATGTGCGGGAAGCCGAAAACAATTGATTTGTTATACCCTTAACTCACTCGTAGAGAAGTTTTAGGTTTTAGAAGGTTTCAATAAGGTTACCCAGAGCCCCTGAGAGCCCAAAAATAAAAATTCAGGCCTCTCAATATGTCAGTTACTACGTACACACAGCGTATTTAACAGGCGATCGTATTGGATACGCATTAAATACAATAAGGTTCTTGCACCGCATTTGTTTAGTCGATCAAGTGAGATTACGTGATGACTGATCCCGCCAAAACAACGCGTTTTTATAGGGAAGATTCACTTTTAGTTATAAGGAAGTTTAAAACAAAAAATATATTTAAATTATGATTTCTTTGCATAATAATAAAGTTACACTAAAAAAAATAATATTCCACAACAGTGGCGTAGCCAGGGGGGGCTGAGGGGGGCTTCAGCCCCCCCCCCCGAAATTTTTACATAACCTAAACCCGCAATAAATGTGTGAAAAAATGAACCCTATAAAAAATATATAAAAATAATAAATTACATAACATATATTTTTCACAATAAACTTATAATACAAATATCATAAATATATAAAAAAAATAATATATATACATTACATATAATATATAATATATATATATATATATATATATATATATATATAATATATATATATATATATATATATATATATATATATATATACACAATTTTTAACATTCAGCCCCTCCCGAAATTAAATCCTGGCTACGCCACTGTTCCACAAGTTATTTAACCAAAAACGGTTATATTAAAGTGAAAAAAAATCACTTTTTTCACTTTAAAAAAGGGGCTTCAAAAAAAGGGGGGGGGCTTCAGCCCCCCCCCCGAAATTTTTACATAACCTAAACCCGCAATAAATGTGTGAAAAAATGAACCCTATAAAAATATATAAAAATAATAAATTACATACATATATTTTCACAATAACTTATAACAAATATCATAATATATAAAAAAAATATATATAACATATATATATTATAATATATATATATATATATATATATATATATATAATATATATATATATATATATATATATATATACACAATTTTTAACATTCAGCCCCTCCCGAAATTAAATCCTGGCTACGCCACTGTTCCACAAGTTATTTACCAAAAACGGTTATATTAAAGTGAAAAAAAATCAAAGAGAAGGTAATTCGTTAAATACGATCGTCTCTAAAAGTACATACAGCGTATCGGGGGATCCATTTAGTTCCATCTCCCTAGTTCTAGCGTATGCGATCAAATCCCCTCCGCATGGTTCATACAGCTAATATTACCGTATTGAGAGATCGTATCCAATACGATCCGCGGATCTAGAAGTGTGTGTGAACGTACTAAATGTATTGAGATATGCTATGCCTCTCTAGTAATATATCTCTATGAGGATGATTATGAATTATCATTTTCTTGTCACACATTGTTTGTGTTTAATAGGTCTGCTATGTTACTGCTATTTTGTACTGTTTTTTGATTATATTAATAGCCGAAGGTGTTCAGGCCATAGAGATATATACTAGAGGGGGCATAGCTTATCTAAATACATTGAGAAGCCTGAAACATATTTTTAGGGCTTTCAGGGGCTCTGTGTAACCTCATGAAAACCCCCTTCAATAAGTAAGTTAAGGTTATTATTTGTATTTTTTTCGGTTTCCCGCACATTGTTTGTGTTTTGATTTGTATTTTTAACGTTTTATCATATAAGTTATTGTAATTTTGTACTTATTATTTGACTATATTTGTAGCAAAGGTGGTTAGGTTACTTTTTCGATGTTTCAAAATTTAACCTATAGTGTTAAATTTTAGTTTAGTAATAATATCCCTATGGTTCAGGCTATTTTTTCGATATAAGCCAGTACCTAAAACCATCGTAATTTTCTTTGACATATGATTGAAAACATAATGTGAAAAAATGGATTCTTTATGTTGAAAATATATATTGTGGAAGTATGAATACATAAACTTTCTTAACTAGTTTTTAAAAACAAGTCTGTAGGAATAAAAATCGTTAATATTGTATTTTATTAAAAAACTAAATTTAATAATTGGTTGAATTAGATTGTTGGCATTATGTAATGAAGAAACTTTGACAGGATCTAGTTTGGCCTGCGTGCGGCGTTTCTACAGATCTGAACAACAAGGTTCTCGCAATTTTTATTATTATTATATTATTAAAATTCCCAGTACTCTATATTTATCTGCACGATATCTCAGTGGTTTGAGGCATTATATATATTTTCACAAAAAATATTTTTATAAAATATATTTTTTTAAATTTATTCATACAAATTAATTATGATTTAAGTATAATTAAGGATTTAAGTAAATGATAATAGAAGAATTCAGTCCAAAATTAGTACATCCCCACACACTTTTAAATCCGCGGATCGTATTAAGTACGATATCTCAATACGTTAATATTAACTGTATGAACCATTCAAAGGGAATCCAATCAGATACGCTAGAACGAGGGAGATGGAATCTAAATTTATCCCTCGATACGCTGTACGTACCTTCAGAGGCGATCGTATTTAACGGATAACCTTCTCTTCGATTTTTTATTTCACTTTAATATTACCGTTTTTGGTCAAATAACTTTTGGAATATAATTTTTTAGTGTAACTTTATTATTATGTAAAGAAATCACAATTTAATTAAAATATTTTCTGTTTTAAACTTCCTTATAACCAAAAGTAAACCTTTACTGCAAAAGACGCGATGTTTTGGCGGGATCAGTTGTCACGTAATTTCACTTCAATCGACTAAACAAATACGGTGCAAGAACCTTATCGTATTAAATGCGTATGAAATTCGATCACCAGTTAAATACGCTGTGTACGTAGTAATTGATTATTAAATATAAACCCTAAGCTCTGAACTAGGGAACTAAGTCTTTGTCAGAGGCTTTAACACCAAGATCTACCGAAACAATAAGAATAAATTAAAAACTAAAAAGACAAAATTAAAATTAAAATTAGTTCAGTTAAATACCTTATTGTATTCTAATTTATTTTCTGAAATAATTCTTTTATTTTTATTTAAATAAAACAATATAAATAAATAACATACCGTCTAGAAGTGGTGCCAATATAAATTATAATAAAAAACAGGTACGTTATGCCTCTAAAAAGTATTAGTTAAAATTAATTTGGGTATATAAATAGTATATAGATCATTTTGATTTAGGTATAAATCTTACTCTATCTCAAGATATCAATTTTAAAATACCCGGGCGAAGCGAGCAATGAAATAATTATGGCTTTCGTGTCGCGCACAAGCCTTGAGGTTATGCGACACAAAAGATCATATATATTATTTTATTGATTTATAATTTGTAATTTAACTTTTGTAAACAGGTATTTATATATAAATAAACGATTTATTTATTTATTTAATTTTTTTTTTCATAAATCTAATCTCTTCTTCTAAATTAGGTACTTATAAGAGATCACATAAAGGCAAGCGAAGCGGACCAAGGAACATCTAATTATACGTCTAATCTATCCTTTAAAATTAAGTACTAAAAACACTTACATAAAAGCGAGCGAAGCGAGCCCTAGAATACCATGCTATATTTTTAATATATGCTCTAAATTGGTGCTTATATATAAACACATATAAAAGAGAGCCATAGAATATTTTTCTATAAAATAATACCTTCTTCTTTGCAGGTGCTGAAAACACTGACATAATGGCAAGCGAAGCTAGCTTGAGATATTTATTTTACAAATTTAATTTTTACTCTAAAATTAGGTACTGACATACAAAGACATAAAAGCGAGCGAAGCAAGCCGCAGAATATTTTGTTTTTACTATATGCTCAAACATTAGGTACTTAGAAACTTGTATTTAAATTATTTTATTTTATAGAGTATGAATAAATAATATTTTGCCAATACCTGAGAAATCCTTATAATGCTTGCAAAGCAAGCACTTTAACAGATTTTTTATCCCATCCTGTTAATGTTTATTAATAACATAGCAATAAGTCTTAGTCGCTCTTATAAAATGTTTTTAATTACCAATCTAGGTTGAAAGTTAGCGTAGAGTTTATTTCTAGATCACGAATTCGTTTTAGTTTTAAAATACATAGGAATTTCCTTTATGATAGTTTTGAAAGAAAGCAACTCTTAGACATCTCACAGTGCTGCATCAGCTGAAACGTTAGATATTCGTTACCCTGATAGAACTAAGAATAAAATCTCACGCCTTGAGGCAAAACTCTCGTGCTTGTCATCAGTAAGTTAGAGTTGATATTCATCAATACTTTTCTTTTACGTTTCAAATATTTGCCTCGTCTGCGACTTTGTTAACTGCGTTAGCTTTAACCGCAGCGGTAGAGATAATGATTACAGCGTTCAATTGATTTTTCATTATTGTCCCTTCATTATTATTTTTTTTTATCATTATATTCATTATTGTCTTTTTCCATCGCTCCTTTTTAATCGCATATGTAAAGAACAGTACTAGTCACAGATGTGGTGCAGGTGCTGTTGTAGCAGTCTCATAATATATATATATATATATATATATATATATATATATATATATATATATATATATACATATATTATATATAATATATATATATAATATATATATATATATATTATATTATAATATATATACATATATATATATATATATATATAATATATATAATATATATATATATATATATATATATATGTGTGTGTGTGTGTGTCCATGTATATATGTTCGAAATTTTTTCCTTGACGTTTCTATGAAACACGATAATTTGTGAACGCTAGCGGCCGAGGCGCAATGCACCTAGACCGAAGGCCTTTTCTTTAATTTATTATATTAAAGAATAATTTATGTGAACCTTATGTAGCATATTTTCAAATGAACCCAAATGACTGAATCAAAATCAAATCAAATGTTTGAAATAAAAAAGGAAGAAAGATGTTCTAGAATAGAAGAGTAATAACATCGAGCGAAACAAAGGAAAGGATACAATTTTTAAGTTTTTCCTGTATTTTCCATCATCAATCAGAATAGATACGAGGTCAAAGACACTGTACTTCCTAGTTCCTGTACCTGTGTGTACCTCGGTACACGTGGAGATGAAAGTGAACCCAATACATTGACCGCACTATCCAACGGTTCCGAAGTAACCTCCAGTGACCGTTCCGCTCTGTACTTTATCTTCCTCATCTACTACTGGATTCTCTCTGTAATCAAACCAGAACCCGTAAATTGATTTAATGGGCTGACTAATTACAGAAATCAAAATAACAAAGATAATCTGATGGTCCAAGTGTTTTTACGAAATTAAACATGCTAATTTTAGATTCTAATTATAAGATCAAAATATACAATTAGACTTGAAGTTGTATTAAAGTTTTCGAAGTTGACTTCGAAAACCCAATTTCTTTTGATGTCTTGGGTAATTTTTAAAACCTATTGCTTTTTATTTCCCCTTATTACTTTTTGTTTATTTCATAGGTAGGATACAGGATCGGGTTGAAACTTAGAATAATACTATATATAGAAGGAGCACTACTGATAACACGAAAGCCGGTTCACTGGTGCACCTAAGTAATGCTGCCACCCTAACAATATACAATTTTCTAAAAAAAAGTTGGCAATACTTCCGGTTGCTGAATTATTATGTTTAATTTGAATTAATTATTGATTATTCATAAAATACTAATATAAATATCGGTGCATTACAATATTTTAAGCATTGTAAATTGTAGTTTAACGTATTTATAAAATTATACATAAAAAGTAGTCCTCGTCAACAAAAATGTAGATTCTTGTATTCCGCCACCCTTTTGCCATTTAAGACCAGTTTTATTAAATACTCAGCAGGTGTTTTAAGTTATTATATTTGTTCTTTACGATCCTTCTTCATTAATAGATATTTATGACAAATATTTAAAATAATGTTTTGTTGTCAGGTTGGCAGGATTACTTAGTTGCACCAGTCAACCGGCTTTCGTGTTATCAGTAGAATTACATTGTGTTTACGGTCCTATGCTCCTTCTATATATATTATTATTCTAAGGGTTTAAATGTACCCGATTAGTACATTTCAAAAACATGACCCTGATAACTCAACTCCGCACGGAGTTTTAGCGATAAAATTAGTATCTACCCCCTAGCACCAATAATGTGTTTGTGTAGAGTGATGAAACTTAGTACAAAAATATTTCTTTTAGTTCGTCTAAGCTTCCTGGAATATATGTTTATAATGTCATTAATAATTCAGCAAACATTTCATAAATTCTTAAAACGCGGAATAATTATCGGCTTGATTTGATTACAATACGATAAGCAAGACGATATATGAATAAAATTAAAGGATTCTAGACATAATGTCTAACAAAATTAGATACCCCTTTGTTTTCCTATTCCAAATCGTTTCGCTGCTATTACGCATTTTGATAAATTTTCAAGTGTTGCCGCTTTACTTTAATATCAACCAGAAATTTATTCATTAGAGCTACAAATATATTATGTATGAAAAGCCTATAAAATTTACTAAAAATGTAGTATGTATGAAAAGCAGATAACATTTACTTAATACAGTCATTTGATAAAATTTGAACTAATCCTAAAAATGAGATGAAACTTGGCACATATGTTAGTCTTATACACATTGCTACGTGCCAAGTCTCAATCTTATCGCATCATTTTTTCGCGTTTTATGATTTTTCTAAATTTTTGCTGAGTCATTATTGCGGGTTAATGACGTAATAAAAAATATTTTCTGAATAGCGCATTTGCAGCGATAGACTGATTTTTGTACAAAGTTTTAACTCTCTAGCATAAATACACTGTGCGCTAGGATGATAGCAGACACTTACACACACACAATTTCACATACAGACAGACAACGTTGAAAAAACCACTTAGGAGGCCTTAAAAACACCTGAAATAAATATTTTTTCAAATCCAATACTTTTTCTATACATCAACTGTATAAATGAGGAAAAGTTAGGACTGCCAACGAAGATATTAATTGGAGACTATTGATTAAAAGGTTAATTATTTCAATATTTCAATGTAGAATGGTTCTCTTCTTAGTAAAAATTATTACTCATATTTTCTTATGTATTTGTTATTTGTTTAACTAATTTCCCAATACCGAAAAAATAACAAAAGAAAGAAAATAAAACTCAATAAAGTCTGCAAATGGGCAAAGGAAAACTTAGTTGTAGTTAAGAGGAATTAAAAGTAAGAAAATACTTCACTGTTTATCTCAACGTATGAAACACTGAATGGGAAACTTAGTTTCACTCCATAAATTTTTCCTGCAAACTTTTACAAGTTATTTTTAACTGTTTTTCAGTTTATTTTCCCCAAATAAAGAATTTTCTTTCTATCTTTCAGCTTCTCTAAAATTATTTGCTTCTTAATTTATAGTAGGGTTTGAGGAGGTGTAGAATGGAGGACGATATAAGAACATTATTTTATTTCTGGTAAACATTAAATTTTATTACAATGTGCATTTGTTACAATTTTTTAATACTCTATTATGAAATAATTAAGTTGTTTTTAAAGTAAAGACAAGGGAGGCATAATATTTAATGACGAAGCTATGTAAGGAAAATACTATATTAGGATGGTGCAGTTTACGGTGGAGGAGGGGTATGACACAGATTCGTGGAGGTGGGGTAAGAAGAGACCCAGAGTCGTAGAGGTGGGGTGGGGAGAGACGAAGGGTCGTGGAGGTGGAAATGACACAGATTCGTAGAGGTAGGGTGGGGAGAGACAAAGGGTCGTGAAGGTGGAAATGACACAGATTCGTGGGGGTGGGGTGGGGAGAGACAAAGGGTCGTGGAGGTGGAAATGTCACATAGTCGTAAAGTTGGGTTGGGAAGACATACAGAGTGGTAGAGAAGGGGTGGGGAGAGGCACAGGGACGTGTAGGTGGGGTTGGGGTATGACACAGATTCGTGGAGGTGGGGCGGGAAGAGACCCAGAGTTGTAGAGGTGGGGTGGGGAGAGACAAAGGGTCGTGGAGGTGGAAATGACACAGATTTGTGGAGGTGAGGTGGGAAGAGACACAGAGTCATAGAGGTGGGGTAGGGAGAGGTACAGGGTCGTAGAGGTGGGGTGGGGAGAGGTACAGGGTCGTGGAAGTGGGGTGGGAAGAGACACAGAGTCGGTCAAGCAAAAAGTGCAGAAGTATTGCACCTTCTGTGTTTGATTTCCTATTAATCCAATCTCACTATTGTCTTCTTAAATAATAGGTTGCTACTGACATTCCCTAGGGGGAATGGCAGTGAATTCCCTAAGGGAAACACCATTCACACTGCGAGTTAAAGAGACTGTCGACAGAACTAACAAATCAATCAATAATGCAATGATGACAATGAAAAAGTTACGAATATTAATCATCAAACGCGAAAGAATTTGTCAAACGCTAAGAGCAACATATTTATCAAGTTTCATCTCATTATCAGCATTAGCTTAATTTTTATCAAATGTTTTTTAAACATTTGTGAACAAATTGCAAAGAGTTGCAATTTGGGTTCAAGTGTTTCCTTTACGTAATAAATAAGTATACTAAGTGTCAATTCAATACTACAAGTATATCTACTGTTTTTGCTTGATCATGAAAGTTAAGCAGCATCGGGCGAGGTCAGTGCCTGGATGAGAGAAGGCTGGATTTAAAACTACTGTATTTACTATCTAAGGCCTAGCGAAGCAAGTCTGAAGGCTTTTTGCATTACAAATTTTGCACAATAAATTTGGATATTATAAGGACGAGCAAAGCTAGTCCGAAATAGTGGGGTTGAGCGTACCGAATCTGATGGGGTGAGAAAAAATTTCGAGGTACCCCGTACCCGATTTTTTCAGCTCTTCGCCCGCAACATAGACTGTTGTATAAGAATTTTTAACATGTATTTTCATTAATTAATTATTAACATACATTGTTTAGTTCATCTATTGCCGAAATTGGGCTCCCTCGTGAATTTCTTCGCCTCTGACTTTAATGTCGACTTAGTCATACGTCATTGTACTTTATTTATTGTAAATTAAACTCACCGCAAAGCGAGTTATATAACTTATATAACGCTAAACGCCGCAAAAATCATCTACTAGCATTACATAACAACGCCATTCATATCAATTTTCTATCGTTCAGACACTATGATTATGAGGTTACGTAATACTAAATCAAGATTCTAAATTAAAGAAACGTATAAATTATATTAAATAAATAATGAAAATATTATTGGGTACCCAGGAACTTTTCATTGCTATCTGATTTTAGCGAATTTCCTTTGGAAATTCGGCTAATGGGATAGGCGTCATGGCGGAATTCGAACCTCGGACCACGACACAAATCCGTTTCAGAGGTCCCTAATGACGAAAAAATACGTTTCGCGAGACTTTATATATATATATATATATATATATATATATATATATATATATATATATATATATATATATATAATATATATATAATAATATTATATATATATATATATATATATATATAATATGTACATATATATGTATACATATATGTTTTTAGACACTTTCTTGTAAACTCTATCTTCGAACGGATTAATATTTTTTAACCAAACTTGGTACGAAAATCAACCTTTGGGAGGACACGAACCTATTGAAAACCAGGTTTTTGTGACGTCATTAACCCGGTTTGCTGAGTCAGCGAAATTTTCAAAAAATCGGCAAAATTCAGGGTTAATATTTTTTGCTGCGAAAAAGGTTAATATTTATGTTTTTTGAGACGCTGAATCGAATGAAACCGGTCTGAAGTCGATACGACCACTATAAGTGACCTAAAAATCGAAAAAACCATTGTAAATTACCAAAAACCAAAATTTAGGTCGATAAAAAATAAATTTTGAGTAGGGTATCGTTTTCTATGTAATTTTAGGCGCTGAATCGAATGAAACCGGTCCGAAGTCGATACGACCACTTTAAGTTACAAAAAAGTCGAAAAAACCACAAAAATTATAAAACCAAAATTACGGTCGTTAAAAATTAAATTTCGAGTAGGGTGTCGTTTTCAATGTTTTTTAGGCCTCTGAGTTGAATGCCAGTGGTCCGGAGTCAATACGGCCACTCAAACTGAGGGTACCTGAGTTCACATCCTGGAAGGGTCGATAATTTTTTATCGTTTTTTTTACTTAATATAAGTTTACAACTAGAAAATAATTCTGGCGCGGTGGTCCGCATGTCGGGCGAATTTCCTTTGGATGCGAGCACTCAAACCCAGAGTACCTGGGTTCAAATCCTAGTAGGGACAATAGTTTTTTATCGTTTTTTACCTAATATAAGTTTACAACTAGAAAATAATTCTGGCGCGGTGGTCCGCATGTCGGGCGAATTTCCTTTGGATGCGTGTTTTCGTGCTTTTTACATTATATAAGTTTACAACTAGTAAATAAATAATTCCGGCGCGGTGGTCCGCTGTCGGGCGAATTTCATTTAGAATGCGTGTTTCCGTGCTAAACAGCCCATTTCTTGACAAGAACCATGCCCATTGCGTGGTTCCGCGGTTCATGCTTTAGAACCTAAGCAGTTACTCAATTGTCAAGCACTGCTCGTAACTCATTTTGTCTGATGAGCTTAAACTGACTAAGCTTAAAGATAAGTAACTAAGCTTTAAACTAGTGCAAATAATAGTGCGTACTTCTAATTTTAGAGGCATAGTTTTGTACAACCAACTGGAGAATTATGCGCATTTCCTTTGGAAAATACAGACAAAATGAGTTACGAGCAGTGCTTGACAATTGAGTAACTGCTTAGGTTCTAAAGCATGTACCGCGGAACCACGCAATGGGCATGGTTCTTGTCAAGAAATGGGCTGTTTAGCACGGAAACACGCATTCTAAATGAAATTCGCCCGACAGCGGACCACCGCGCCGGAATTATTTATTTACTAGTTGTAAACTTATATAATGTAAAAAGCACGAAAACACGCATCCAAAGGAAATTCGCCAGACATGCGGACCACCGCGCCAGATTTTTTTACGTTATTATCTTTCTCACCCACACTCGTTCTTTATATTTGCCAGACTTTACCCTGATCAGCCATTGATGTTATATGAATTTTTCGTTGCCATTAATTAAAGTTAAGAAAAGCGTAATTAATAATTTTTCTACGTAGTTAACGCACGCATTTTTGACGAAAATTGCACTATCTTATTTTCGACAGAACTACCCTTTTGAGATGCAGTTTTTTGCGTTTCCTATTAAGTTTTACCCTCTGAATACAACGCTACTTTTAGTTTTGTCCAGCCATATTTACTTTTTGAGAA
>JACMZG010001908.1:53141096-53148596 GCA_018340805.1 Microvelia longipes
AAAAGTAAATCATGCTAGATTTTTAACACATGTAATACTATGTATGGTTAACAAAAATACAAAGTTACATTTTATTATCTGCATTAGTTCCGGATTTATTGATTGACATATATAACATTATGTAAACAAATCACTTTTTTGACTAATTTAAAAATTTGCTAATATCGAGGTAGTATGCCGCTATGGCTGAGAAGCGGCCCATAGCACCGATGCCGCGTAACGACCGAGACACGAAGCGCCACTTGTTTTAAAAAACAGTCTGACAAGGCTTTCTTAAATTGTCGGAGTATATACTTTTGGCATCTTCAAAGCATTGTTAGAAATATTTTTTATAAAAAAAATTATTTCTGATTTTTAAAAAAGTTTATAATGATGCTGTTTTGATACCTCTTGTTGGAACTTCAAAATTTCAAGAAACTAAAGTCAAAAAAAAAAAACTCATTAATTCAAAAAACATTCAAAAAAATATAAAAAACTAAATTCAAAAAACTATATTAATGGGATGCAATTCTAGCGCGGAGGTTCCCAAGCCGGGCGAATTTTCTTTGAAATGCATGCTTACTTGCTCAACACTCAAGGTCTTCCTTTTGTAGATATATAAATTATCTTGTGCCAATACGACAATAAAAAATTATCGCCGGAACAAACATTCAAACATAGGAAACCTACCTTTAAGTGGTATATAATCGACTCTGCAGCGATTTATTGGATTCAGCGCCTCAAAAAAACAAAGTAGAGAGGATGAGGGTACAAATCTGATGTAGTGAGGAAAAGTTCAGAGGTAATCCGTAACCTGTGTTTACGGATGGCTCGACATAATGTCATGTCCCAATCTGTTTCGTTACGACTAACTCATCAGGATGCCGACATATATTGTATCAATTATTTATGTTTTGCAAAACTCGGTAGTATAAAATGATATTAAAGTACTAGAAGTTGGGCTACAGGGGACAGTAGCTGGGCTGCTGTACATTTAGCTAGTACTGGAAGCTTCAAGCTTCCTTGGATTCTTGACTTGAATTGATTAGAGTTTGATTTCTTGTAAGGACCATGTCTTAGTTGTTTTATTTACATTATACGTAAATAAAAGGTTATGCAAAGCTTGACGAAAATTCGCTAAATGAAAAAGGCCAGGAACCATTCTGTATTATATGTTTCAAATTTGTATCAAAGTTAGTGGTATATGTTAGAGGATCTGCCTCCGTGGCCGTGATCGTAAAGGCGTTCGATTTCGGCACCGGAGATCCGGGGTTCGCAGCCCGGGCTATGCTCTAAGATTTTATGAATAGTATTTGTATTAAAAAGATTTCGCCAACTTTAATTAATTCTTAGAGTGTAGTAGATGCAACCCACCTAAGGTTGTTCCCGCAGGGTGAATACCCTGATGGGCCGAAAGGCCCTAAAACGGGCATTTTATTTTATTATTTTATTGTTAGAAGCACATTCTTATATCCTACTTGTACATTTATGTTTAAGTAAACCCTGTATCCTACTTCGGTAATTTTATTCTGGGCACAAGTGAAAATGACGGAAATAGTTAGAATAGGACGATCTATCTGATAGATATGATTTAAATATAGTGCCTTAGTATGTTTGTTCAAGTCATGATGTCATGATGTGGTTGGAGTATCACCGCATCCCAAGTTTTCCTGTTTATTACTTAAGTATCAGGGAAACACGATATAAATCATTTCTCAGAATTCAATTACAAACAATTATATTTTGTTACTACGTAATCCATCTATGGAATTTTATTTAATTAATGTTATCTATAACATTCATTGTAACACATTATGTTATCGTGTCGTGTAACAAACTAAGTTATATTATATCAAAGCAGGTAGTAAAGTTTTATCCAACATAAAAGAATAGTCACTCCACAAAAGAATTTATTAAATAAAAGCAGAGCCGGCTTTCGGCAAAAAAAATTATTCATTTATTTTATCTTTTGACTTTTATTACTCTATTAAATTGTATGTATTGTAATTAGATCTTTGTTTACTTGTTTTTTTTTTTAGTTACTGTTGATGGCATTATTGCCGAAAGCCGGCTCTACTTTTATTTAATAAATTCTTTTGTGGAGAGACGTGTTGGTTTTTTGTATATTGAGTATTACTCCACTGTGCTTTAAGAAGTCATTTTATCCAACATTTTGGCATTAATATTGCGTTTAAATCGTCTCGATAAACAGGTAAAATGACGACATCAGGTTTTAGATTGTATTTTTTGCCACCGCAAGCGGGCGTGCCAGGTCTCTATCTCGACCAGAAACCAAGCCCAGTTTGCATACTACTAGCTTCAAGTTTACATATTTATCGTGTTTGTACAGCGAAATAATGTGGCATATGCTAAAAGTAGCTGGCTAGAGGTAGCTTTCGGCGAGGTAAAAAATAGTTTTATTTTGCAGGTAATGTCTATATACAACTGAGGTGATTATGCCCTGCCCTGTTTTTATCTTTAGGCCGAGGTCTTAGAAGCCAGGACACCCCCCCCCCGGGAGGAAAAATTGAATGAAATCCTTCTCTGGGATGAAAAAATACCCTCTAATAGTAAAAATGTGTCTCTTGTTAAAACAAATTGATCGAATTGTGATTAAAAATATATCAAAAAAGAAAATATATTTAAATATATAAAAGAAATATAAATATTTCTTTGCTGTAGTTTTTAACAAAAATCTATGATATATGTCAAACAATAGCGTAATAAAAAATTACCTAAATTTAATGATATTAGTATCAAATTTCTTAGGATTCAATGCGGTTTCTAGATGACAATACTGCGTTATCCTATAACTTGAATTTTTAAAGTTACCAAAAGTAGTATTAAAATTAACCATATTTGCGTAACAGTTACCAAAATAATTACAATAAATTTGAGCTCGCAAGAGTCAGTTACTTGGAGTAACTGAAGTACCATTTTCAAAATAGGAGACCATTTTCAACATGGGAGGCCATTTTCAAAATAAGAGACCATTTTCAACATGGGAGACCATGTTTTCTCTTTATGGATTTATTGTTGATGCATCTGAAATGTTTCACCCTGTATAATATACCCATGAATAGTACCGCCATTTTATTATTGGAAATTATTATTGTGTTACTACTTAAGCATGGGCGTAGCCAGGGTTACCTTTAGGCCCATCATATATATATATATAATATATATATATATATATATATATATATATATATATATATATATATATATATATACACACACACACACACACAACACACAACATATATATATATATATATATATATTATATATATATATATATATATATATATATATATATATGCGTGTGTGTGTGTGTCTGTATGTATGTATTACAAAAAATTAAAATAAGGTTTTTGATTTGTTTAAAAAAGCTATTAAATTACAAATCAAAACTTTTTTTTAAATTAACTTAAAGAAAAATAAAGGAAATTCGCTAAACAAAATACAAATTATTATTGATAAACAGAACTAAATATGGTGGACACTGAACCATAGTTTTTATATAATTTTTGCACCAACCCTACCTTACCCCCCCCCCCCCCCCCCCACATGGCTACGCCCATGTACTTAAGGGTACTTATATTTACAAAATATACTTTGTACTTTGATAATACCAATTCATATTTGTTGCACCTCCCCTCCCACTGGTCAACAATTTTTACAACTGTGTATACCCCCCCCCCCCCCCCCCTGGAGAAGAACCTCTGAAAGAAACTGAAGGTTTTTGTTTAGATACTACAAGGTCTTTGTTTAGACGTTTAAAATCACTTGATTTAACACTTTGCTCAAAAGTATTATATGATTGCCGCGGTGGATTAAAAAATCTCACTTCGCAGCCCAGCAGCATACTGGACTTTTGAGCGTCCTTTTTTCATCGAGGAGTATAACAGGGTTTCTGGACAACCTATCAAAAATTGCAAGAGAAGAGAAAGGCTTTGTAATATCTTCATAAATCAATGCTTTAAATTTTAAGGGCATTATATGACAGCGTATTGGCTCTATCTGTATAAATCAATCTATCTATGACAGAAGTTATCAAAATTTTAATTTTTGTAGGGCGAGTTGAAAAATTCCTACACTAAGCAATAAGTTAGACTGAAATAGTTGTACTCCTCGTCAATAATTTTCCTTCAACCTATCCAATGGAAACAAAGAATGTCGGTCCCCAGGGCCTCTCTTATGAATCAGTTAAATTATTCAACTGTAAGTATCGGGAACTTACTTGTAACTACGAAGCCAACTGACTGTAAAGTTCTATTACGAAGTCCTAACTGATATTAATTATTGATGATTTAATGATATTGATTGGAACTGATCACGCGAAGCTTTTTTAAGTATCTATTCTAGGTTAAGTATTAAGCCGACGATAAAAATAAGATTTAATCATCATAAAACCCCATTTAAGACTTCTTTAGGCCCTATTGTCCAACCCCATCAATTTACATCCATCAAAGTTTAGTGCCATAGATATTGCCAAAAGATTCAAAAATTAACAAAACTTAGCCCCATATTGGGCTATTTAATTTACATCAAGTAGCTCCACTTATAAAACGGAACTCAGGTGCCAAGTACCTCGGAACCTTAGAATAATACTATATATAGAAGGAGCACAGGACCGTAAACACAATATAATTCCACTGATAACACGAAAGCCGGTTGACTGGTGCAACTAAGTAATGCTGCCAACCTGACAACAAAACATTATTTTAAATATGTGTCATAAATGTCTATTAATGAAGAAAGATCGTAAAGAACAAATATAATAACTTCAAACACCTGCTGAGTATTTAATAAAACTGGTCTTAGATGGCAAAAGTGTGGCGTAATACAAGAATCTACATTTAGTTGACGAGGACTACTTTTTATATACAATTTTAATAAATACGTTAAACTACAATTTAAAATGCATAAAATATTGTAATGCACCGATATTTATATTAGTATTTTATGAATAATCAATCATTAATTAATAATAGAACATAATAATTCAGCAACCGGAAGTATTGCCAACTTTTTTTTAGAAAATTGTATATTGTAAGGGTGGCAGCATTACTTAGTTGCACCAGTGAACCGGCTTTCGTGTTATCAGTAGTGCTCCTTCTATGTATAGTATTATTCTAAGCTCGGAACATTCCCACATTACTTCAGACTCCATACAAAATAGTGCTAAATTTTTAAAACGGCGGCTGATATGAAAGTGGATATAGTTTTGTTACCTAAAGAGATACATTTGTGTTAAATTTCTCATTTAGTCAATTTTTCGATTTTTACGTTTTTATTTCTTTTAACGAAAGAACGGGTTATCGGCACAACTATTCTTTTGTTTTTACTTTTCCTATATACCTACGGAAAAGTATATAACCATATTTAATAATAATTGTAGCTTTATTTAGATGTAGATATGTAAAATTTTTAAACTTTAATGTAATTATTTACATTATCTAATATAATTATGTATAAATTAATAATTGTCTTATTGTTTTCAAAGAAACCTCTAGACCAGCATTTCCCAACCTTTTCAGAACCGCGACCCTATAATTTGCTTTTCTAAAGTTTGGCGACCCAAATGCATTTATTTTGCATAACCTGAAAATTGCAGGCGTTTTTATTTATTTCCGAACTAGTTATGACTTCTGCCATTACGCCTATCCTATTAGAGAATTTTATTTCCAAAAGAAATTTGCTGAAAAAAATAAAAAAATAAAATATGTATGATATCAAAGACTATTTTGTTGCTGTTGGTTTTCCGCTAATAAGTCAAGTCGTGTTTTGTTTATTCATTTCACTACTTTAATTGAAACGTAAATGTATAAAATAAATAAACTGGTAACACAATAATTATTAAAAAACTTGTACGCGATATTAAACTACTTTAATGATTGTTAGAATCAAATTTACATATAATTGAACATTATAATTTTAATAACCCGAACCTTTAAAAGAAGTGATAAGAAACTGTTAAATACAGTATTATCATTGGTATAACAATTCATCAAAGTTAGCAAAAATTAGATAAAGGGTGGGTCTGTCGGTAAAGGACTTCTAAGAAATATTTTGGCCGCGGCTTCTTTTGTTATTGCATGTTTAAAGTATTATAAATTTCTAAAAATAATATGTTTAAGCAAATCTGTTATTTGCTTATAATAATGTTTTTACATAAACCTTTGTCATTTTTTGGATTGTTAATAATAAAAAAATTTGGCGACCCAAAACATTTCGTTCGGGACCCAATCTGGGTCGCGACCCAAGGGTTGGGAAGGGCTGCTCTAGACGGTTTAATTATGACGGGATTCACCCTGTGATCATCGTTTGTCTTACCGGTTAATATTTATGAACCCTATAGGATAAAACGATGATTTTTTCTTCAACTGAAGTAAAATGAAACTGACCAACACATTATTTCTTCTTACAGCACCGGCATCCTGCTTTTACCTAACAATTTACACTTTAATGCTCTCATTAACGAATTTGAATATTCATCAGATTTGTCCAGACACTTATACCTTATACATAGAAACCAGATTATTTTATTTTATTATGCTGATTAATAATGCTTTTTATTTATCACCAATAATTAAGTCTTGCTTAAATAATTAAGTTGAGGTATTTAGTATTTATATTAATTAATATTTATATGACTGAGTTCATTAATTTATTTAGTATCTGAAAAATAATGAATATGTGAGAAGTTAATAGGTGCAGTCTTATTCTACGTAAATGGAAACTAGTTGGGAGGATAGTTTGCCTACAAAATAAAGGTGCATTCACAATGCACATTCCGTTGCATGTGGTGGCAGCTCAAATACCAACCTATATAATCGTAAGGGATGTTCTTAAACAGCTTGCGGTATAGCGTAGCGGAAAAGAGAAATTTTCGCAAACCTACTAAACCCGCACAAATGATTCAGTGATTATGAACAATAATAATTTTATTTGATATCTTTATTGGACAATGGAGACTGATACAAACAATAATAATAGTAATATTATTGATATCTTTAACACTGATACACTTGATATCTTTTTTGGACAATGGAGACTGATACAAACAATAATAATAGTAATATTATTTGATATCTTTATTGGACAATGGAGACTGATACAAACAATAATAATAGTAATATTATTTGATATCTTTTTTGGACAATGGAGACTGATACAAACAATAATAATAGTAATATTATTTGATATCTTTTTTGGACAATGGAGACTGATACAAACAATAATAATAGTAATATTATTTGATATCTTTATGGACAATGGAGATTAATGTAATATTATTGATATCTTTTTGGACAATTGAGACTGATACAAACAATAATAATAGTAATATTATTTGATATTTTTTTGGACAATGGAGACTGATACAAACAATAATAATAGTAATATTATTTGATATCTTTTTTGGACAATGGAGACTGATACAACAATAATATAGTAATAATTATTTGATATCTTTTTTGGACAATGAGACTGATACAAACAATAATAATAGTAATA
>JACMZG010001908.1:53153596-53404191 GCA_018340805.1 Microvelia longipes
TGTCACTCTATGAAGGCACATTAAACCAGTGATTCCGTGGCTAAGCTGGTGTTGTACTTGTTTTTAACTTTTTCCAAATTGTTTAAAGATAATTTGCATATTTATACCACAGATTTTACAATGCATTAATAGCACTTAATTAAAGATTAGTTTATGCTATTGTGTCACTACTGCTTAGATTATAAAATAAATATTGAAAACTTCAGGGAGAAATGGATTGATGAGCAAGGAAGCACGCATTTCAAATAAAATTCGTCTCTCTTGCGGATCACTACGCCAGAATTATTTTTAAGTTATGAACTTGTATAATACTGTAAATATGGTGATAAGAAGTATCACCAGTACCCAAGATTCGAACCAGTACCTAAGACTCGAACCAGGTTCAACGACACCCTGCCTGACTTTTTTTTATTTACCGACCGTATTTTAAGTTTTTCTTTAATTCGCAATGGTATTTTCGACTTTTTGATAATTTCGAAATAGTCATATTGACCCCAAACCGAGACCGATTTCATTCGATTATAGTACCCCAAGAAATATAAAAAAAGGACCCTTTTTCTACCGAAAAATTTTAACTAAATTTGATCCATTGTTTTAAATTTTGGTTATTCAGCAAACCGGGTTTGATGGCGTTACAACAAACTGCTTTTCAAAAGGGTTTCTGTTCTCCCAAAGTTGATTGTTGTAACAAGTTTCATTAAAAAATATTAATCCGTTCAATCGAGCTACAAAAATCCTCTAGAAATACACACACACACACTACATATATAATATATATATATATATATATATATATATATATATATTATATATATTATATAAATATATATAAGTTTTATAAAACCTATTTTTTTCGTCATCAGGGACCTATGAAACGGCTTTGGATCACATTCTCGGATCCAATTCCCGCTATTGGAGCCACTCAATCAGCGAATTTATTTCGAAGAAAATTCGCCAAAAACTTAAAAATAGGATTGAGGAAGGGACAAGAAAGATTAAGAAGCTGGAAAAATATTTTCCTGAAGAGGGGTGGGGGGGGGGTAAAAACCTTATAATTGTAGTAAAAGAATAAGAAGAAACAAAAAGAATACAGAAGTAGTCAAAAGAAAAGCTGGATACAGGAAAGGATTAGAAAACTAAAAAGAAGTATCTAGGGAAATCCTTTTCTTACGATATAAAAAATAAAAACAGAAAATTGGCCCACAAGATACGTATACATGTATTATAAACTCTCTATCTTTTTTTACGTGATATATTAAGTTAAATCCACGTGGCAAGGGTCTGCATGGAAGAACTATATATTACAGCCTAAAGAGCTCGAAGAGAGTTTGAGGTTAGGGGGAGGGGTCGGGAAAGCAATATGGCGGACGAGTCGCTCGATAAACCCTCTCCACGGGGGAAGCATCTTTCCTATCCCGTTTTACCATCATAGAGAAAATAGGAAAATTCGAGTGCTTGAAAAACCTTAGCTTGACATTTTATCCGAGTCATTCTAGATTAAAATAATCTTGAGTTTTATTTTTATAAGAAAAGTTTTCTTTTATGAGCTCCTCTTGACTAAAATGATTTTGAAAAATAACAATAAAATTTAACTTTTATTCTTTATGATATACATCCTATATAAATGGCAGTGCAGTGTAGATGAGTTCAACTCATATTTTTAAAAGATATTTATGCACCAAGGAAGTAAAGAATGCTATTATTTCCTTTAGCAGTTAGTTGGTTCCTAAAGTGAAATCCGAGGGAACTAAAAAGTTTAACCCTTAAGGCGAAGCCGAACAATTTATGTGTTTAACTTCCGAGACGAACCCGAGGGAGTTATAGCTGTTAACTTCCTAGACAAAGCCGAGGAAGTTAATGCTGTCAACTCTCGAGGCAAATTATAGCGAGGTAAATATAGCGATGGGAAAACAGCATTTCACTCCCTAGGCGCATTCCAACTTTTATCGCCAGACGACGAAGTCATTTAAATATTGTTATATTTTTATTTTCAGGCGTTGTGCTGTATTTTAATTTATTTTTTTTTTGGATAGGACCCTTATAAATTTAGGAGCGCCCCCAAAAAAGTCAAACAATTTATTGTGGCCTAAAACGGATTTTGAACCAAAAACATTTTTTTTTTTTGGTCGTGTCCCCCTAATAATTTTTGGGTGTCGCCTCTGGGAAAGTGTTAAAAAATTAATTGGTCTCCTAATAAATTTATGGGATACCACTCCTATAAGATTTGAGGGCTCTAACCCTAATTGAAGAAACACTTTTTCTTCCCAAGGGAGTGAAGAGTAATTTTCTCCGTTGGGAGTAAAAAGTGCTTCTTAACTTCATAAAAACTAGTCAATAAACTTGACATTAAACACCGTCTGGAAATAAAATTGAATTATTCAGATCTATTGGATCATAGGAACTCTATTGGATCCATAGAGTTACAAACTCAACTCTATTGGATCCATAGAGTTACAAACTCAACTCTATTGGATCCATAGAGTTACAAACTCAACTCTATTGGATCCATAGAGTTACAAACTCAACTCTTTTGCAAGAAAAGATTAAATGCAATTAGTTTCAAATTTGGTGATCGTGTTGTTTAGAACACTTTGATTAACCATGTATTGTCTTACTTTTATCAGGTAAGAGTGGACTAGGGTTTCTAGACATTTTACCCATAACCTCTATTATTATGCAGGATGGTTAAAAAGTTTCCCCCCTTTATCTTTAAAACCGTATAAGATAAATTTTCGAAACTTGGGGGGTATTGAAAATGTAAAGTTTACTTTTATTAATAAGGCGCAGCGCTCCAATGTAACGTATTTATTATATAAACTATTATACTTGTACAATAAGATGAATAAATAAAACAAGATATTTATTTACATTACTAAGCGGTAAGATTTTATTTAACTTTTAATACAAATGTGCATGTATTTGTATTGAGATTTTCAATGTAAATATGCATGTATTTGTATTGAGATTTTCAATGTAAACATGATATTTTCTATGAGATTTTCATGCATTATTATTGAGATTTTCAATGTATGCATGTATTTGTATTGAGTTTTTCAATGTAAATATGCATGTATTTGTATTGAGATTTTCAATATAAATATGCATGTATTTGTTTTGAGATTTTCATGCATGTATTTGTATGAGAAATTAAATATGCATGTATTTGTATTGAGATTTTCAATGTAAATATCATGTATTTGTATTGAGATTTTCATGTAAATTGCAGATTTTCAAAATAAGGTATTTATAGATTTATAATACCGTTATAATTTGGATAAACTTAGTCTTTAGACGAAATTAATTATCATTTATTATTTTTAAAACGTTACAAAGACATAGATGAAAAGAGGAGGGCTGGGGGCAGCGATGCGAGAAAAGCGTGTCGCTGAAGTTTTGCCAACTAATTTTCCTTTTTGTCAAATATATAAACATTTTCCGACAGTAACTGTGCAGGGAAATTTGACTAACATTTAGTCAAATTATTTGTTAATATATTATTAGTCCAATAATACAGGATATGAAATAAAGAGTCATGACTTATAATTTTTAGTAGAGTAAATTTTTTATGTTGCTTAGAAAAATTTAAAATATCGGGTACGGTGTACCTGAGAGCCTTTCCTCACAACTGCCAAATTACAACTTGAATACATTATTTTGATTTTTAAAAATTAACAGAAACGTTAAAATGTCATTTATTAAAATTAAACCAAAGCTGATAATGAGATAAAGATTGACATATTTGTTGTTTTAATATATGACTACGTGCGTGCCGAATTTCAAACTTATCAAAGCCTTTTTTTTGCTCTTTGTAAATGTTCAAAAATTTCCTGTCATTAATGACGTCATAAAAAAAGTTTTATGATAACACAAATAAACAGGGTTTTTGTTCCAATTTTTCAACTCTTTCGCATAAACACACTAGGAGCTACTATATGATAACAGACGCATACAGACAACCCACTCAGGTGGTTTTCAAAAACATCTAAAATAGATAATGTGGTCGAAACTCCGATTTTAGATTTTTAATGCAAATACAATACTTTTCCTTGATACCTACGGTATAAATGAGGAAATATAAAAATAAAAATATTTTATTTACTTAGATAATGTTTTAATAGATTGATATAAAGTGTTAGTTTGTTAAAGGAACTGATTACTTCAGTTTTTAATCGATGAACTGATTTGTTCCTACCATAAATTATAGCGTCTGTACCCCGCGTTAAACAAAAGTTGTAATTCCAAAATAGATCCTTCGATTTTTAATACTACTTAATACTTAATTAGTGCCAAGAGCCTATAATTAAATAGAGTCATTTAAGTTTCAGGAAGTACTCAATTTCGGTAAGCCAGCTGCCATACAGGGAACTATAATGTTTCATATTTGAAACACCATAGTGTCACACTTGTCTCTTGCCTTAGCTCGAAATTTTAATGTCTAAATAAGTGTACACGTTACAGATGTGGTTGAAGATAAGGACTCAGAATCAGTGGCGTATCTTTGGGTCTATGGGCCCGCAAGGGCCTGCAATGCGGGGGGCCACCAAACGGTTAGGGGCCCCCAAAAAGATATAGTAAAAAAAGTAAACCTACTAATAAAATGGGTCCATGCCCCATTAGAGATTAGCATAGTGTTTCTTAACATCATTAAGTCCCGGGCCTCTTATAAGAGTTAAATACAATCTCTTCACCTAAAAATGGGGCCCTGAATTTAATCTAAGTATAGTCCTTGTTAAGATCAAGTCGCGGGCCCCTTGATTGAATTTTATACCATCTACCAGAAAAAAAGGCTCCGTTTAATCTTGATGAAGATTTATAGACTATCTTTTCCTAGCAATAGGGCCCCGCTTAATCTTAGTATAGTCTTTCTTAAGACCATCAAATTACGGGCCCCTTTGGTGGAGTTTTATAGAATAGTCTATCTTAACATCATCAAGGCGGTGCCCTGCGAGGTGTTGCATGTATAAAATTAATGACTTGTAATTTCTGACGACAAACGAAGCGAATCTGAAGTAGGGAGGATAATTTATTATATATATATATATATATATATATATATATATATATATATATATAATATTTATATATATATATATATATATATAATATATATATAATATATATATTATATATATATATATATATATATATATATATATATATATATATATATATATAATATATATATAATATATATATATATATAATAATAGTTAATCTCAAAACTCAGGATTCGGTCCAAATGAAACACCAACAATTACTTCATTCCCAACGTTTCGAATTAATTTTAATTCTTTTTCAAGGGTCTACAACAAACAAATAACAAAACCTAATTAGAAAAAGCAAAATAATGAAAATGAAAATTAAATTAAAAGTATAGGAAGCTACAATAAATAAATTTAACTTACAGAAATAAAAAATTACTGCAACATTAAATAAAAATTTACATAACAAACTATTGAAACTAAAACTAAACATTGCACAAACAACTGAAAATCTACTACACATAGTAGAAAAAATAAAGATAAAAATAAATATAAATCTGACTAGCAACAAGAAATTAATAAATAAAAGTAAACAAATGAAAAACCAAGCAGAAGGCTACAGATTCAAAAACACACTAAATTATAACCGCACAACACAATAACAGCAACTCATGGCGGACACATATGAAAAGTTTTGCACATATGAATAATTCCCGAATATACGGTACTCAAATTATTAATATCACTGCGGAAATTCATAGAATTAGGGTCCTGTTTAATAAACAACATTTCTTTAGTTTTCCGCCGATCCTTATCCGACTCATGAGTTACGATAGAATAGTTGTCGTAGTCCATTGAGTGGTTATTTTTCACACAATGACCTGCTAGTGCAGTAATCTTCACATCTTTCAACCTAACACTGTATTTATGTTTATAAATCCTATCTGGCATGAAATTACTAGTTTCTCCATAATAACATAAATCACAGTCCTTACACTTAATCGCATACTACATTAGCTTCTAAATGCCGAGGAACCTTGTCTTTCATTTAGTAAATAAGTTTGACTCTAAACTGATTATAGAAGGCCAAAGAAGCCTGAGGCATTTTCTCTTTAAAAGTTTCTGAATATTATAAGATAAACCCTCTACAAATGGAAATCGAAAAAAAACTTCTTAGGCAAGACAGGGCCAATGAAGTTAGCTCATGTAGATTATTATATACTTGTTCCAATGAAAAGAATAATATGTTTAGGATAGTTATTTTTTGGAGTAAATTAATAACTCTATTCTTATTTCATTTAAAAAACATGGACTACTAACTTCTATTACTTTTTTAACTAAGTTAGTAACGCAATTAATTTTTTGATGAAATGTATGTGAAGAGTTGTAATTAAGAATTCTACCTGCACTAGTAGGCTTCTGATACCAATCAGTCAGTATATCACCATTTTCACCTCTGATAACTTTTAGATCTAAAAATGGAAGAACTCCATCCTTTTCCAATTCCATTGTGAACACTAATCTCTGGTGGAACTATTAAACACATCTAGAATCTCCTGTTCACAACCTTTCTTTATTTATCAAAAACAAATCATCCACATAAAGTTTGATGAAAATTATTTTTAAACCCAAATTGGCTAAACATACCTCAATAACTTGAGCATAACTATATTTGCCAGCACAGGTGAAATAGGTGAACCATTGGTAAGCCAAAAATTTGTCTATATACAAAACCATTAAACATAAAATACCTGGCATACAGATCAATTCTAGGATATCAAAAATAATTGAAAAGTTATTCCTGAAGATGGTCCAAATTTATACCATTGCTGCTTAATAAGTACAATAGCCAGATCAATAGTATGTTAGTGAATAATGACTTAACATCAGAGAGAGCATAGTAACACTATCATCCAAAATTTGACCAGAAAGTGCCTCCTTGAAATCAATTGAGTTTTAATATTGAAATCACTAACCACCAAAATATCTAAAAATTTAAGAATATACTGAGACAAGTTATATATGTAGGACTATTAAGAAAAGAAACTACCGGTCTAAATGACAAATCAGGTTTATGTAGTTTCAGTAGACCATATATACGAGGAGCAATGCCATTAGGTGATTTTAATTTCAAACTAAAATGATAATCAATAACTCCTAAAGTAAGTAAATCATCTACTTTAACTCTGACCTTATCACGATACGAAGACGAAGGGTCCCTTCCAAGTTTTTTGTAAGTTTTCTTGTCCTGTACAACCGCTAACATACCTTTGTTGTAATCACCACGATACATGATAACAGTATTCTCCTTTATCACTCTTAGAAACAATAACATCTGAATTTTCTTTTAATAACTCTTGGTTTGTAATAACAATTCTTAACTTCAATGTCTTGTATTAATAATTTGAGTACCGTATATTCGGGAATTATTCATATGTGCAAAACTTTTCATATGTGTCCGCCATGAGTTGCTGTTATTGTGTTGTGCGGTTATAATTTAGTGTGTTTTTGAATCTGTAGCCTTCTGCTTGGTTTTCATTTGTTTACTTTTATTTATTATTTCTTGTTGCTAGTCAGATTTATTTATTTTTATCTTTATTTTTTCTACTATGTGTAGTAGATTTTCAGTTGTTTGTGCAATGTTTAGTTTTAGTTTCAATAGTTTGTTATGTAAATTTTTATTAATTATTAAAAGTTTTTTAGGTGGAAATGGTCTAAATATAAATAAAACTCAATTTACCAAGCTTTCAACTATATATTAAGTCTTTTTCAAGGTACATAATTATAAGATAATAACAATAAATAACTACATAATTTAAAACATAAACTATCACCTACAAACAAGCTCTGAGACAAGAAACCGTTACAAAAAGTCGTTTATCAGGACATTTCAAAATAAAATTATACTGAGAAAAATAAAACTAAATAAAGATCTACTATTAGAGGGGCTGACCCCTAGAAATATTTGAGGTTATAATTACATTTATTAATTATTTAACATTCTGAGTATTATGCTAATTATAAATATATATATTAATATTAGAGAAAATGGTAATGCAGAGACTAGCTATTAAATTATTACACTAGAATTTAAGTATTAATAATATATCACAGATTACCGTAACTGAATTGCAAAAAAAAAAATAAAAAAATACAATAAAATAAATAGTTGACATAAAAATACTGCCAAATTGAGATAAAGGTAACAAAAGATAGAAAATCCTAAAACCACAATAAGAATAACTGGAAAAAAAAAAACTGAAAAAGGTCCTAACAAATAATTATTTATTTAATAAATTTCTATAAATTGCACTTAGTTTGTCAATGTCAGTTTTTTTATTACATGCTTTCGGGTTAGTTGTGATAAAAGTCATTTCTTTGAACAATCTTTTTTTAATATTAGTTTCTGAGTTAAAATTTTAGCGTTCTTGTAGCCAAATTTGTGGTCATTTGTACAGCATGTTGGGCTAGGGCACATTGTTGTACGGGTTTGGTTATTTCTGATTTGTGTCCGGAAATTCTGTTTTTAAGTTTCTGTCCAGTCTGTCCAATAATAACCTTGTCACAGTCATTACACGGTATTTCATAAATAATTTGGATTTTTCATTTTTGGGAATTGGAGTCTTTAATTTTGAGAAAGTTTGTGAGTAAACAGTTTTCTGGGATTTCATTGAGATTTTTATATTATTGACTGATTTATTTAAAGTTTTAACTATTTGTTCTGATAAACCTTTAACGTAAGTTAATGATTGATATTTAAATGGTTGCGGAGGAGGAACTAGTTGGTTATTAAGATTAGATCCACGATTATTTTGAGGGTTGTCTTCTTTGTACAGTAGATCGTTAATTATCTTATTAGGGAAACCGTTATTTTTGAGTATATTTTTTATAATGGTGAGGTTCTTTTTATGAAATTGAGGATCACTGAGTTTGAGAGCTCTATGTTTGAGTGCTAAAGCTACGTTTATTTTGTGCCTTAAAGGTGATGGGATGAGTAATTTAAGTATCTGTCTGATTTTGAGGGTTTCTCCACCAATATTGTAAGAGTGCCATCTGGATTGCGTGTTATTAAATATCTAAAAAGGGTATTGATTTACTATCTTCTTTTTCAGTTTCAATAGTGAAATTAAGTTTTTTATGGCAACTATTAAAAATTTTAAGAATAGACTCAATTTTATCATTTGGTATAGCTAAAAGTAAATCATCAACATATTTGAAAATGAATGGAATATTAAAATTGACTTTTTTAAACACAATGTCAAGTATGTAGTCCTCGTATATATGGAGTAGTGAAGACTCATAAGGAAGGTAACAAGTTAAGACCGGTAGTTAGTTTTAACAATAGCCCTACCTATGAAACATCTAAATACATGGCAGAAATTTTAAATGTATAGACTCAGATGAGTATAATATTAAAGATTCTTTCACATTTTTTGAAAAAAATTAAGCAACAAAACATTCCGAATAACTATATATTAATTTCTCTAGATGTTAGCTCCTTTACTAATGTCCCTCTTAATCTTTTATATAACATTGTATCTAAAAAATGGCAAACTATTAAAAATCACACCAAACTTAATAAAAAACAATTTATTGATCTATTAAAACTAGTATGTAGCAATGGTTATTTCTCTTTAGAACCAGGTACATGGTTTCAAATGAAAGATGGGCTTGCGATGGGTAGTCCTATCGCACCCATAGCTGCCAACATAGTTATGAACTACATACTTGACATTGTGTTTAAAAAAGTCAATTTTAATATTCCATTCATTTTCAAATATGTTGATGATTTACTTTTAGCTATACCAAATGATAAAATTGAGTCTATTCTTAAAATTTTTAATAGTTGCCATAAAAAACTTAATTTCACTATTGAAACTGAAAAAGAAGATAGTAAATCAATACCCTTTTTAGATATGTTAATAACACGCAATCCAGATGGCACTCTTACAATAGATTGGTGGAGAAAACCCTCAAAATCAGACAGATACTTAAATTACTCATCCCATCACCCTTTAAGGCACAAAATAAACGTAGCTTTAGCACTCAAACATAGAGCTCTCAAACTCAGTGATCCTCAATTTCATAAAAAGAACCTCACCATTATAAAAAATATACTCAAAAATAACGGTTTCCCTATAAGATAATTAACGATCTACTGTACAAAGAAGACAACCCTCAAAATAATCGTGGATCTAATCTTAATAACCAACTAGTTCCTCCTCCGCAACCATTTAAATATCAATCATTAACTTACGTTAAAGGTTTATAGAACAAATAGTTAAAACTTTAAATAAATCAGTCAATAATATAAAAATCTCAATGAAATCCAGAAAACTGTTTACTCACAAACTTTCTCAAAATTAAAGACTCCAATTCCAAAAATGAAAAATCCAAAATTATTTATGAAATACCGTGTAATGACTGTGACAAGGTTTATTGGACAGACTGGACAGAAACTTAAAAACAGAATTTCCGGACACAAATCAGAAATAACCAAACCCGTACAACAATGTGCCCTAGCCCAACATGCTGTACAAAATGACCACAAATTTTGGCTACAAGAACGCTAAAATTTTAACTCAGGAAACTAATATTAAAAAAAGATTGTTCAAAGAAATGACTTTTATCACAACTAACCCGAAAGCATGTAATAAAAAAACTGACATTGACAAACTAAGTGCAATTTATAGAAATTTATTAAATAAATAATTATTATGTTAGGACTTTTTCAGTTTTTTTTTTCCAGTTATTCTTATTGTGGTTTTAGGATTTTCTATCTTTTGTTACCTTATCTCAATTTGGCAGTATTTTTTATGTCAACTATTTATTTTATTGTATTTTTTTTTTTTTTTTTTGCAATTCAGTTACGGTAATCTGTGATATATTATTAATACTTAAATTCTAGTGTAATAATTTAATAGCTAGTCTCTGCATTACCATTTTCTCTAATATTAATATATTAATTTATAATTTAGCATAAAACTCAGAAATGTTAAATAATTAATAAATGTAATTATAACCTCAAATATTTCTAGGGTCAGCCCCTCTAATAGTAGATCTTTATTTAGTTTTATTTTTCTCAGTATAATTTTATTTTGAAATGTCCTTGATAACGACTTTTTTGTAACGGTTTCTTGTCTCAGAGCTTGTTTGTAGGTGATAGTGTTATGTTTTAAATTATGTAGTTATTTATTGTTATTATCTTTAATTATGTACCTTGAAAAAGACTTAATATATAGTTGAAAGCTTGGTAAATTGAGTTTTTATTTTATTTAGACCATTTCCACCTAAAAACTTTTAATTCTTAATACTGTGGTCTCTAACCTTTTTAATATAAATTTTTATTTTAATGTTGCAGTAATTTTTTATTTCTGTAAGTTAAATTTATTTATTGTAGCTTCCTATACTTTTAATTTAATTTTCATTTTCATTATTTTGCTTTTTCTAATTAGGTTTTGTTATTTGTTTGTTGTAGACCCTTGAAAAAGAATTAAATTAATTCGAAACGTTGGGAATGAAGTAATGTTGGTGTTTCATTTGGACCGAATCCTGAGTTTGAGATAAACTATATATATATATATATATATATATATATATATATATATATATATATATATATATATAATATATATTATATATATATATATATATATATATATATAATATAATATATTATATATATATATATATATATATATATATATATATATATATATATATATATGAAAACGTCTTGGGGGCCCCCAATGTTGTAGTTACGCCCCTGCTCAGGACAACATTTAAAACAGATTCTAAAAAATTTTTTTCTCCAGATTATACATTTTTTAAACTTGACTGTTATTTCGAGATTTAGCCTAAAATTTAATCAGTTGTTTGTGTTGCCAGACTTGATTTTTGTATAAAGTTTAATTAATTTATGTTTACCCTTTTGGTCTATCGGTATTTACAAGAAAAGTGCCGAGGGCCCATCTATAAATACATACAGTGACATACATACTGACACTCTTATAAGATTTTTGGATTCTGCGGGTTCTTAAAAGTGGATATTTGGTAAAAATAAATTGGTCAATTTTTTGTTATTGCAATTCTTTTCCTATTACGGCACATAGGAAAGTAAAACAATATAAAGCTCTCATTTATTCACAGATAGAACTAAAATTAAAGTTTAAAAATCCGACTATTTCTCTATAAATGTCTTTGAAAGTAATACAAATTACTGATCTCATGGTCTACACTGTCTCTTACAAAGAAATTATGTCATAATCATGCGGGTTATTACGAGATTACTAATTTTGGATGCGTTCTTTCTGAGAAGAGCTCATTTTAGTCTTAACTGCATAAGTATTGAGACACTTGATAAATAGATAGGACTTGCCAAAATATCTAAAATGCCAAGTCTCAAATTGATGGTAACATTTTTACGCGATTTATGATTTTTTTAAAGTGTCGCTGTGTATTGCGGGTTAATGACAATAAAGATCCGGAATTATTTTCCAGATAGCATAATTGCACCTATAAATTGATTTTTGTTTAAAGTTTCAAGTCTTTAGCATAAATACACTGGGACTGGGAGATACGATGATAACAGACCCACAGACAAACGTACACACAGACATCTTTGTGAAAACCACTCATAATTCAGGCGACTTCCCGGTTTCGGATTTTCTGCGAACACAATACTTTTCCTATATACCTACGGTTTAAATGAAGAAAAGTAAAAATAAATTTATGATTTTTTTTACCGTAAGGTATTAAATATGAGTACTTACATCCAATATAAACAGAAGCTATTTTACCAACTAACGAAGACGAAGAAGAATGGACAAAGCATGATATAATATAAAATAGAATAGTATGAGATGAAATCACGAGCCTCCCTCTCGTAACACTAAAAACATCTCCAAGACTGAAGTCGCTAAATACGGATACTTAGTCAATTAGTACGTTCACACACACTCTAGATCCGCGGATCGTATAGAATACGTATGCAAAACGGTCAACTAACTTCACGGTTCTTACAGCGAATTTGTTTAGTCGATCGAGTAAGATTACGTGATAACTGATCCCGCCAAAACATGGCGTCTGTTATAGAGAAGGTTCACTTTTGGTTATAAGAAAGTTTAAAACAAAAAATATATTAAATTGTGATTTCTTTGCATGATAATAAAGTTACACTAAAAAAAATTTATTCCAAAAGTTATTTGATCAAAACGGTAATATAGAACTGAAATAAAGTGAAATAAAAGTTCGACGAGAAAGTTATCCGTTAAATACGATCGTCTAAAGGTACATACAGCGTATCGGGGGATCCATTTAGATTCCATCTCCCTAGTTCTAGCGTATGCGATCGGATCCCCTCCGCATGGTTCATACAGCTAATATTACCGTATTGAGAGATCGTATTCTATACGATCCGCGGATCTAGAGTGTGTGTGATCGTGAACGTACTAATTGACTTACAAACCGAACAGGAGCTTAATCCGATGAGACTTTACAAGCATTAATGCGTTATGTTACGCAGTTTTATTTCAATGCTTCTCCCTCCATCTGAAATGGAAGCAAAATAAGGAGGGTCATCAAGATTTCGTGGTTTAGTAAACAGGCCGGTGTATAAAACACTTCGTCCTTCAAAGGGTTCAACACAAAGGACATGTACTTGCGTCATACAAGGAAGAAAACCCTTCTTAGAGGACAATAAGGATTCTTAAAACCAGTTTCACCCTTCCTGGATTTAGTAATCCCTTGGTCATAGGTCATCCAGTCCGTTCTTCAGAAGAAGGAAGTGAGAAATTATAATAATATTATTATCTCATATTGTTTTAATAACCGTCTTGCTTCTCTTATATATAAAAGGGATTAGAATATTACTAACGTATATTACGTTTTTAAATGTATAGTACCCCTAGTATTTTTACTTTTACTTATTTATACCCTAGGTATATAGGAAAAGTATTGTGTTTGCAAACAAATCCGAAATCGGGATGAAACCGGTATTATCCGTTTCAGGTGCTTTAAGGACTCCTGAGTAGTTTTCTAAAAGTTGTCTGTCTGTTCGAGTGTGTCTGTTATCATCGTAGCTCCTAGTGAATTAATGCTATAAAATTGAAACTTCGTACAAAAATCAGTCTACCGCTGTATTTGTGCTATTCGGAAAATAATTTGTTTATAACCTCATAAACCCGCATGACTCATCAAAGATGTAGAAAAAGCATAAAACGCGGAAAAATTATGCGATCTGGTTGAATTTGGCACGCTTTGTACTGCTCGTAACTCATTTTGTCTGTATTTTCCGAAGGAAATGCGCTAAAACCTGTAAAGACAACTGACTAAGCTTAAAGATAAGTAACTAAGCTTTAAACTAGTGCAAATAATAGTGCGTACTTCTAATTTTAGAGGCATAGTTTTGTACAACTGCGCATTTCCTTTGGAAAATACAGACAAAATGAGTTACGAGCAGTGCTTGACAATTGAGTAACTGCTTAGGTTCTAAAGCATGAACCGGAACCACGCAATGGGCATGGTTCTTGCATAAGCAAGAAATGGGTTCTTTAGCACGGAAACACGCATCCAAAGGAAATTCGCCCGACATGCGGACCACCGCGCCAAAATTTTTATTCATAACTGATTATAAAATTGACAGTGAAAATTTAAATTTGTATTGAAAAATTCGGAATTGATAATACAATCCTCACTAATGATGCAATTTAAGGAGTAAAGTAAGTAAGCAAGATTTAAAAAAACTTTTCTCGTCAACTGAAGTTGAATGATGTAATGAGGTCTTTGCTTCCCGCATAAATGAGACTTAACCACGTTTAAAAACTACTCAATCACGTTCGTTTTCCGAGTTCTAGCTATTATTGATACGAACTTATCAATTTGCTATATTCTTTGGACAATTCAATTTTTCTCGAACCATGAAGATTGCATACCTTATTTGCACTTATATGACGGCGTGTTTAGAAAATATGATTGTATATAATTTAATTAAGGTAAATCAGCGTTTCCCAACCTTTTCAGTACCGCGACCCTATAATTTGCTTTTTTAAAGTTAGCGACCCAAATGCATTTATTTTGCATAACCTGAAAATTCCAGGCGTTTTAGCGAATTTCCTTTGGAAATTCGGCTATTTATTTATTGCCGAACTAGTTATGACCCTACAGACATCGTCAAATCATTATTTTCATGAGGTTATCATACTTAAATAGAAAACTACACACTTATTAGAGTTCAAAAGAAGTAATTATATAATAGCAATAAAAAAATAAAAAAAAAAAATAAATTAAATATAAAAATTAGCATAAAAAAATAAACAAAAAAAAGAATAAAAAAATAAAATATGTATCATATCAATGACTAATTTGTTGCTGTTGGTTTTCCACAAATAAGTCAAGTTGTGTTTTGTTTATTCATTTCACTAATTTAATTAAAACGCAAAACTATAAAATAAATAAACTGGTGAAACAATTAAAATTAAAAAAACTTGTACGCGATATTAAACTACGTTGATGTTTGTTAGAACCAAATTTACATATAATTGAACATTATAATTTTTAATAACCTGAACCTTTAAAAGAAGTAATAAGAAACTGTTAAACACAGTATTATCATAGGTATAACAATTCATCAAAATTAGCAAGAATTAGATAAAGGCGGGTGCCTCTGTCGGTAAAACATTTCTTTTAAGAAATGTTTTGGCTGCGGCTTCTTTTGTTATCACATGTTTAAAGTATTATCTATTTCTAAAAATAATATCTGTTTAAGCAAATCTTTTATTTGCTAATAATAATCTTCTTACAAAAATTTTTGTCATTTTTTGGATTGTTAATAATAAAAAATTTGGCGACCCAAAAAATTTCGTTCGCGACCCAAGGGTTGGGAAGGGCTGAGGTAAACGGTCTTTCTATTCTATTTGGATATGACCGTAATTTTTGTTACAAATAATTTTACCGAATTTCAAGACGGACCTTGCTCCGTCACTAATACTGATGCAACCGTTTCTACAGTTCGGTGCTTTTGTTTCATTATTTGTTTTATCTTTGATTTAGACCATAGTAAAAGAAGTCAGGTTTGCCGTCATTAGTAAAGCATCTTTAAATGATATTGAAAGACTTGTCACTCCTTGTTTGACTATAGTCAAGGCAAGATAAAGCACCTGTGTTGTAAAGTAATTTTTAATACAATAGAATAACCAGTTGAGTTGAAGCAATCCCCCAAACCTATTCTTACCCTTTTAACTATTTCTATAAAATTTGATCTTACAAAGTCTGCAGAAGACTAAATAAAATTGCAAAACTATGAAACAAGTTTTTCTCATCTTGCCTACTTACAACAGACAGAAGCATCGCACCACAATACGCTTGAATTAAACTGTATGTGTTAAGCTACTTAAAGAAAAAATCAATTAGGTTTCACACTTGTATAGAAGTAATATTTGTTAACAAAACGGGTTTCAGTGTTGCATCAATCTAGTTTTATGTACCATCTAGGCTGGGAATTAAAAACATATTATCTTGTCCCTTAAGTAAATAATGTGCACAAATTTCAAGACTCGATATATCTATCTATCTAATTGTGCCAAGGGTGAAGTCGAAGAGGAGACAACAGATCATTATTCGGAACATTCAAATCATAATTTGGGAACAAAGGGAGCGTATGCTTGACAGTATATAGATCAGTCACTTTAGTATCTTTGGATCAGATACTCTTCTGGAAGACGATTTGGTGAAACTTCCATGAACAGATGTTTTGAAATGTATTAAGGAATCTGGTAGGTTCAAAGAGAGAATGTATATCCTTTATTTCATCGGAATAAGAATTCAATACAATACATAGTATAAGAAATTTAGACCTGCACTTTAGATTAATAAATAATCTGTGCTGTGCAGGTTGTAATGATTTTGTTTCAATATTTATTGGGTCTTATTCATATATATTATATATATATTTTTTATTCATATTGTTAAATAATTGTCCAAAAACCAATGATTGTCCAACTATAATTGCTCAATAAACCAATGATTGTCCAATAAAATAATAATTGCTCACTAAACCAATGATTGTCTAATAAACTAATAATTGTTCAATAAACCAATGATTGTCCAATAAACTAATAATTGCTCAATAAACCAATGATTGTCCAATAAAATAATAATTGCTCACTAAAACAATGATTGTCTAATTGTTCAAAAACCTCAATAAATAATAATTGTTCAATAAACAATGATTGTCCAATAAATAATAATTGTTCAATAAACCAATGATTGTCCAATAAACTAATAATTGCTCAATAAACCAATGATTGTCCAATAAACTAATAATTGCTCAATAAACCAATGATTGTCCAATAAACTAATAATTGCTCAATAAACCATGATTGATTGCTCAATAAACCAATGTCCAATAAACTAATAATTGCCTTAATAAACCAATGATAGTCCAATAAACTAATAATTGCCTTAATAAACCAATGATTGTCCAATAAACTAATAATTGTTCAATAAACCAATGATTGTCCAATAAACTAATAATTGTTCAATAAACCAATGGTTGTCCGATGAACCAATGATTGTCCCATAAACCAACTATACCCAGTAAACCAATAATTGTTTAATATTCCAATAATGTTTTACATGCACACCGAAACAGCGTCACCATCACGGTAAGTTCTATCATAAATTATTATTACACGACCAAACTTTTTAAGATGATGGCCGAAATGACGCATGATTATAAATTGGTTGCGACCTAATGTGACCGGAATAGAACTATTTTGTTTACTCTATAATAGATAAGTTCATAACTTATCTGAATATTTAAAAATAGTAAATTGTCAACAAAATGTCAAAATTAGTGGAATTAAAGTTTTTCGACACGCGTCAAATGTGATTAAATGGCTCTTTATTCAGTGTTATTTATTGCTATATTATTTTTAATTATTTTAAAGGCAAAAATAATTTAGTTTATTTTCTAATATTACAGTTTAGAAAAAACAATATATTTTAATAAAATTACGACTAAAATATCAAAATTTTTTCCCAAACATTTTAATTATAAAGATCTATTGTTGCCAAATAATACTATCTTTCCCCAGTTTTTCTGAGAGATTATTAAGAATTTTTAGTGTATTTTGGCATTACTCCCAAACATGTGGTAACACTGATCGAGATAGGATTTTAACGAAGAGTAATCAATAATCAACACTGGTTTTCTGTTTTAATGAGGGGTGAAGAAATAGAGCCAATTAGGCAAGAAAAATTAATCAAATTTATAATTAAGTATAAAACTCTATAGATATTGAATACTATGAGGTAAAATGTCCAATATTGGATGACAAGCATTTATTGTCTAGTAACCTAGCTTTTTTCGACAATTCAAAGTTGATTTTTTTAAATATACACAGCGAAGAAATCACTTGGAATGTGGTTGCTCGATTTTTTGTGTCATGATTCAAGAAACATAATTTTTTAATACTTCAACTATTATTTAATTTAAAATGATAGGAGTAAACAAAAATAGTATATTATGCTACTAGGCAGCAAAATGGAATTTTGCAGACGAGTTTTATAAATTTGCCCCCGAGCCGAAGGCGAGGGTGGGCTATGGAAATTACCTGCAGAGGCGTAAGCCGAGGCAGGTAATTAATTGCACGAGTCTGCAATGTTTCCTTTGCTGCATAGTAGCATATACTATTTTATCTACTAACGGCAGAAAAAATACACAAGATTATTTTAAATACTTGCTGCGAGATTTTACAGGCAGTTAAGACTGCTTTGAAGTAGATGCAACGCTGACAATATCAGGTGGAGTGTGGTCCAATAACTCGTTATAGTAACTTAACTTTAGTTTACAGATTTAGTTTTTGATAACGTTCCATTTTTGTAACTTTATATACTTGAACTAAATATAACAACATAAAATACAAAATCTGACGACTTAAACATTAAAAATCAGTCGATTCATAAACAGCTGGTAAATAATTTAATTTAATGCCAAAATTATCAGTGTTACCAATTTGTTTCCAAAACATTATACATATATTATTAGATAAACAAATGTTAAATGTTAAACATTTAATAATAATATCGTAATTTTAAGTAACAATAAAGAAAGTTACATATTAGAAACAAGCTAGAATAAATCATAGTTTACAAAATAAAACAATACCGAAATTCACGCAATAATTTGTAAAATAATAACCTCCGCTCGTTCATTTTCCCGCCTAGGGAGTTTTGACTTGTTTCCCATGTTATTTAAATGAGCCATAACTCCCTAGTACTTTTTTCATTACCAAAGCATTTTGCGTACTGTTTTGAAACATTTTGCGTACTGTTTTAAAATATTCCCCGTATTGTTTGACAGTGTATGTAAAATGACATTTTGCAGCTTAAAAACAGTCCAGTAATGGCTAATTTTGCTGCCGTGAGTAGATAAAATATATTATTGTCAACATTGTTTTCAAATTTTCTTAGGTGAACACTTTTAAGCTACCTATATAAAACTTCATATTCGAACATCGTTTCCAGATGCCTCTTCCAGATTACATTCCTAGGTGTCTCTTGCACAATTATATTGCTTCAACTATTCGCATGGTTTAGGAAACGCTGTAGCTTTAAAGAATACTACGGTTTTACTAGGATTTTAAGAAAATATAGAAAATTAAATTGAAACGTCAATAAAAAGATCTATTAGGAGATAAGAAATGAAAACACACATATCATTTTTGGTTGTTTTTTAACCTTTCATATGCTTAATTCAAGTACGATTATTCCATAGCCAAAAATGTTCTCTTAGTTTCTAATGGGTCGAATCTAATGTACACGGTAAAATGCTCTGCCGTAAAGGATAGTTCACTGTCTGCACTTAGCTTCAGCTAAGGGCAGAATATTTAGAAGGAAAAACAATATTCTGTATATCCAGAAGATAAGAAAGTAAAATATCTTATGTTTGGGAGATAAAAAAACCTTAAGAAAAAAATCAAGAGGATGTAGTAAGTTTTGTTTTGTTTGTATTTAAATTTTAATTTAGCTATGTTATGTTTTTGTCAAATGTTTTTTACTTTTTATTTTATTTGTTGTTTAGGCCTGAAGATGACCCAAAGGGGTTGAAATATATAGCTTTCTTTCTAAATAATTGTAGAACTAAAGTCAACCTTGTTTTAAATAAATAAAGATAAAAAACAATATTTTGGTCAAAAGAAAAAAATTTTATTGAATACTTAAGAAATAAAAATAGGGAATATTCAGGGAAAGAGGAGAAGGAAGCTAAGCATATGTAGAATAAATACGTGATAAAATAAGCTGCCAATGATGGAACTAGACTTCCCTCTATAAGCTTAAAAATTAAAGGAGCATAATAGTACCGTTCAAGCTACAATCTTCATAAAATAATGTGCTCATCCATTCATATAAATATCTCGAGAAATGTGCTACCTACAGATGTGGTTGAGGCGTAATTGTACTATGTGTCAAATATTTAGGAGGTAAGGAAATTATGTGTCAAATATTAAGGAGGTAAGGAAATTATGTGTCATATATTAGGAGGTAAGGAAATTATCAAATTTAGGAGGTAAGGAAATTATGTGTCAAATATTTAGGAGGTAAGGAAATTATGTGTCAAATATTTAGGAGGTAAGGAAATTATGTCTCAAATATTTAGGAAGTAAGGAAACGAAATACGGAATCTTAAAAAGATACAGAAGAGGGAAGAAAAAATATTTAGCATATGCAATTTCTTCCGAATGAATGATGACGACTTAAAACTAAGTTTTAAGTTTTTGTTTATAAAATCCAATAAAGTTGGCTAATCTAATACAAAAAGTTGAGCTAGAGTGGAGTGCTCTACTTTCTGAGGTTTCCGCAAGTCTAGCGTAAGCAAAGTTAAGTTAAACTTGTGTGCTCGGTGGGGCTTCTTTTTACGCAATCTTAATAGTATTATACTAAATCGATTTCCAAGTGTGTAATAAGCCTTATTTTAACAAAAAACAATATGGAATAGAAATACACGTAAAAAAAATCTTAAATATTTAATTAAAATATTTAAATTAAGCTGCTTTTCTTTTAACAGCACTGGTGATTAGCAGCTGTAAAAAATACGTTCAGTCCCTGCCTTAAGAATGAATTAGGTAATTACTTAATTTGAATAATTTAAAATAAAACAATTGAAAAATTATTAAACAGCCAAAAAAATGTATACTGTTTATAAGAAATTTTTGTCTCATTAAATGCAAATCTTATGAGAAAAGAACTTAAAAGGACAAAATCTTTTCCGGTTTTCTCGTAAAGGAAATTTCTTCTTCATTGTCGTTTAAAAAACACACTAATAGTCTTTTGACTGAAAATTCCCTTTTTCTAGGTAAAAAAGATGATGAATAAAAAGACTTTTAACAATTTATTTTTTTTTCTGGAAAAGTTGAAAAGAGGTTGGATCTTAGTGGGTCGAATTCCTGAGGGAACAGAGCCCTTTAGTTTCGTGGTAGAATCCCTTTTTCAAAGTAAAAAGAAAACCACTAAAATTTTCAAAAGTAATTCCTGAAATACAGCCTCCGGAAATGCCGACGTTGCTAAAAATCTGTCCTGTGTTATGTACAATAATTATACTTTATATTTTTTTTACTTTTCCTCATTTATACCGTAAATATAGAGGAAAAGTATTGCGTTTACACTGAATATGAAACGGAGATTTAAACTGAATTATATCAAGTGTCCTTTAGTCCTTCTGAATGGTTTTTCAGTTAATGCTTTATAACTTCAGCAATTACTCAATTATCAAGCTCATTAAAAATTTTTCTTTATTTTTCAAAGGAAATGTGAGTACTTATCTCACATCTGTTATTTACACAAAACTATCCCTCCATAATTGACAGTGCATGCCATTATTTGCACTAGCTAGCTCAGTTAATGCATATAGTCCAAGAGTCCAGGGGTGTTTTGTTAATAAATAATTCTGGCGCGGTGGTCCGCATGTCGGGCGAATTTCCTTTGGATGCGTGTTTACGTGCTTTTTACATTATATAAGTTTACAACTACTAAATAAATAATTCCGGCGCGGTGGTCCGCTGTCGAGCGAATTTCATTTAGAATGCGTGTTTCCGTGCTAAACAACCCATTTCTTGCTTATCCAAGAACCATGCCCATTGCGTGGTTCCGGTTCATGCTTTAGAACCTAAGCAGTTACTCAATTGTCAAGCACTGCTCGTAACTCATTTTGTCTGTATTTTCCAAAGGAAATGCGCATAATCATCCAGTTCTTGTACAAAACTATGCCTCTAAAATTAGAAGTACGCACTATTATTTGCACTAGTTTAAAGATTAGTTACTTATCTTTAAGCTAGTCAGTTATCTTTAAAGGTTTTAGCGCATTTTCTTTGGAAAATACAGACAAAATGAGTTACCCAGGTACTCTGGGTTTGAGAGCTCGCATCCAAAGGAAATTCGCCCGACATGCGGACCACCGCGCCAGAATTATTTTCTAGTTGTAAACTTATATTTAGTAAAAAAAAACGATAAAAAATTATCGACCCTTCCAGGATGTGAACCCAGGTACCCTGAGTTTGAGTGGTCGTATTGACTCCGGACCACTGCCATTCAACTCAGAGGCCCAAAAAACATTGAAAACGACACCCTACTCGAAATTTAATTTCAACGACCGTAATGTTGGTTTTCTATATTTTTTGTGGTTTTTTCGACTTTTTGGTAACTTAAAGTGGTCGTATCGTCTTTGGACCGGTTTCATCCGATTCAGCGCCCAAAATTACATAGAAAACGACACCCAACTCAAAATTTATTTTTCATCGACCTAAATTTTGGTTTTTGGTAATTTACAATGGTTTTTTCGATTTTTAGGCCACTTAAAGTGGTCGTATCGACTTCGGACCGGTTTCATTCAGCGTCTCAAAAAACATAAATATTGACCTTTTTCGCGGCAAAAAATATTAACCCTGAATTTTGCTGATTTTTTGAAAATTTCGCTGACTCAGCAAACCGGGTTAATGACGTCACAAAACCCTTTTCAATAGGATTCGTGTCCTCCAAATTGGTTGATTTTTGTACCAAGTTTGGTTAAAAAATATTAATCCGTTCGAAAGATAGAGTGTTTACAAGAAAGTGTCTAGAAATACATATATATATATATATATATATATATATATATATATATATATATATATATATATATATATATATATATATATATATATATATATATATATATATATATTATATATATATATATATATATATATATATATATATATAAAGTCTCGAAAAATTTTTTTTCGTCATTAGGGACCTCTGAAACGAATTTGTGTCGTGGTCCGAGGTTCGAATTCCACCATGACGCCTATCCCATTAGCGAATTTTTTCCCAAAGGAAATTCGCTAAAAACGTACACAAGTCATTTCATAAAAATGTAACTAATGCTGATAATGAGATAAAACAGGAACACGTGTTATTCTTATACATGGCCACAAACGTGTTAAATCTCAAATCCGATCGCATCATTTTTCTGTGTTTAATAATATTTTGAAATTTTTGCTGAGTCATTATTGCGGGTTAATGACGTCATAAAAATATTTTCCGAATAGCACAACTGCAGCGGTAGACTGATTTTCGCAGTAAGTTTTAACTCTATTCGCGATTCAAAGAGATAGTTGTAAGGTTGGCAATACCAATGGCGGGAAAACGAAAGGGTGATCAAAATGTTTTGTATCATAGGATTAGCATGGGAGCCGATAAAAATTCTTCATTTATTTATTTATTGTTTGTTAATTTGTGATAAATGTGATGAAAATTATTAGAACGACCATTGGTGCTAAAAAAATTGCAAATATTTCATAGATAAATAGTTCGATAATTCCAGGATTTTAAATATAGAATCAGGCTCTTATCACTACAGACTTTGATTCGTCCAATTTAACCCAGAAATAATAAAACCTAAACGGATAATTTAAACAAACATTTTACAAAAAGTGAATTTATTGAGTTATTAATTATTTAAGTGCGTAAATAAAATTGATTAATAAATTAAAACACCATTACAGTGAAAATCGGCTTCTTATCAGTTAATTTAAATACCTGTTACAACTAATTTAAACAATTTAATGCAATTAAATGGTAATTTTGTGTGTTTGTGCAAACTAAAATTATTTAAAAGTAACATCAATTAACAATAAATAAAATAAAACACTATATTATGATCTTCATCTTCTTATCACACAATTTAAATACTCGTGACAACCCATTAAAACGCTATTTTTCAATGAAATTGTGATTCTACGGAGTTCATACGCCCTACAATTAGTTAAATTAAAGCACTTTGATAAAAAATTTAAAGAAATAATCGTCACAAATAAGGAAAACCAGAAAATCCCCATAAGGACTTTAACAACGATCACCCTTTCGTTATCAATTTCTTATCAGCGACGGTGGCGCTGCTACGGACTTTGAATCGCGAATAGCATTAATACACTAGGCAGGCGCTACGATGATAACAGACACACACACACATACAAACAGACAACTTTGTGAAAACCACTCAGAAGGCATTTAAAACTCCTAAAACGAATAATTCCAGTTTCATCCCGGTTTCGGATTTTTTGCAAACACAATGCTTTTCCAACTTACCTACGGTAAAGGTGAGGAAAAGTAAAACAATTATTGCATCAGTAAAAACAATATTATTATTAAAAGATAATCTTATATAATTTCCTTGCCGTGTAATGGAAACAGTTTATAAGCTCAACTCTTATTATATTGTGCTGTTATCACAATTGAAGAAGTGTAGATATTGATAAGTTCACTTACGAAATACATTTATGTATATAATTGACTGGCCTGTATTATCAAGTCTGCAGTCTGCGGGCTTGAACTAATTATGTTACCATTTGCTAACTTTATGTTAACTATGTTATTATTACATCGTGTGGGACTGTTATAAGTTCATAAATAATTTATAATAATTTAAACGCTTTTTATATTGGCGTACTCGTGAAGAAAAGTATTTTGTGAAAACTCATGCATGACTCTTTTATGTTTTTTGTGTCGCTAACATTACACTGACACTAAATTGTTTAGTGATTATAATAATAATAATAATGCCCGTTTAGAGCCTTGCGGCTCATCAGGGATAACCCCTGCGGAAATTAACTCGGGTGGTAGTAGCAACCGTTACGCTCAAAGTGAATTCTAAAGTTGGCGATAATTTATCTAAACAATAATCTTCTATAAACTGAGAGCGTAACCTGGGATGCGAACCCCAGACCTCCGTGGATGTCAAAGGTCAGTGTAAAGACTAACGTCTTAACGACTTTGGCCACGGAGGCGGCGTTTAGTGATTAATTTACTCTAATTTTTAATTTTTCTCATTTAAACCGTAGTTATATTGAAAAAAATCAGGTACGGCATGCATTGGAACTATTCCCCATCTCATCGGAGTCGCTACGCTCATCCTCTCTACTTCAGACTCGCTTCGCTCGTCCTCAGAATATAAAATTCGCCAAATTTATACTGCAACACCTCTACGGACAAGCTTCACTCGTCCTCAGATAGAAAATACATCCGTTTCATTCTCAACGGTCTCCTATACAGCACTTACCACGCTCAACGCTGCTAACTTTTATGATCCTACAAAAACTATAGATATAAAACGCATCAAAACGAAACTTGGTTTCCTAATTTTTTGCATAAAGGTGACACTTGTACCAAATTTCAACTCAATTGGATTATTTTCCGATTTCTTTTAATTATTTAAAAACGTACAAAAGTCATCTGATAAACATTAAACTAATGCTGATAATGAGATGAAACCAATCTCAATTCGATCGCATCATTTTTCCGCGTTTTATGAATTATCAAAATTTTCGCTGAGTTATTATTTCGGGTTAATGATGCCATTAAACAATTTTTTTCTGAATATCACATAACTACTCTGAGAAGCACAACTAAACTTATAGATTGATTTTCGTACAAAGTGTCAACTTTCTAGCATAAATATATTGGGAGCTACGATGATAAGAGTCACACACACTTACATACATACAGAAAGACAACTTTGAGAAAACCACTTAAAAGTCCTTCAAAATCCCTAAAACGGATAATTCCGGTGACATCCCGGATTCGGTTTTTTCAAATACTTCGGAATTAATTGAAGGTCAGAGTGAGTTCAGGCTCTGTCGGCGCCCTGATGAGTTAACGATGATGACGTTAACGTGATGACGTAACGGAACAGAGTGGGACATGACATTATGTCGAGCCATCAATGATGTCAAATGTCGAATAATGGAACAGTTCCCAGATGTAGCATCGCTTTTTGCTTGTTACATTTCCTAGGTGTCTCTCGCAAAATTATATTGTGTCAACTATTCATGTTTTGCAAAAGGCGGTAGTATCAAATGATATCACATATCTTAGGTTAACAAATGTACAAAGTTTCATCCCATTATTAGAATTAGTTAATTTTTTATCGAATGACATGTGTTCGTTTCTTAAAACATGGTTTAAAATTCAAAACTAATCCAATTGAATTGAAATTTGGTACAAGTGTACCCCCTTATTGAGTAAATAAGTACATACAACGTTTAGTTTTAATACCTAATAATCTATTGTTAAGTAGCATCAGGCAAGGCTAGTACCTAGATGGGGGACCACTGGGAATTAAACGAAGGGTTTAACTGTAAAAAATCGGTCACTTTTGACCATTTAACGGCTTCTGGGCGAGAACAGTGTACATTTAAGGTATCGACCACTTAAAAGGCGCCGAAAAGTATCGCGTCGGATCAAAGTTGATTAAATTATTAACTGTAAGAAATATCTCTGCTCTTTGCAAATACTGATGGCTCTAGGCTATACTGATGAGGAAATTAATATGAATGTTTTAAAATACTAGATATAGGTGCTATCTGATGAAGCGGCTGTTACCTTGACAGAGGAATGTTACACAGCAATTATCTATCATTATACCGACCTTGGGCGAACTTTAACAAATCTCGACTTAACTGCTTGCAAAGTTTTATTATTTTTGACTTGATAATGGACTTGAAGTCATGGGTCGTAATTAGTAGCTCGTTTAGCAGCTCTTAAGTATTTCTTTTTTTTAATGCAATTTGTGTTATCCCAGGTCCCCATAGATGCACTTTAGTTATGTATAATGATACTACCGAGTTTTGCAAAACATGAATAGTTGACACAATATAAATTGTGCGAGAGACACCTAGAAAATGTAACAAGCAAAATGCAATGCTACACCTGGTTACTGTTTCATTATTTGACGTTCGTCATTATTGATGGCTTGACATAATGTCATGTCCCACTCTGTTTCGTTACGTCTAACTCATCAAACACCGACAGAGCCTGAACTTACTCTGACCTTCAATTAAAATTCTCTATATGTAGGGTTTGCAAAACTATACTGAATTATAGGGTTTGCAAAACTATGCTGAATTATAGGGTTTGCAAAACTATGCTGAATTATAGGGTTTGCAAAACTATGCTGAATTAGGGTTTGCAACTATCTGAATTAGGTTTGCAAACTTGAATTATAGGTTTGCAAAACTATGCTGAATTATAGGGTTTGCAAAACTATGCTGAATTATAGGGTTTGCAAAAAATGCTGATTAAGGGTTTGCAAAACTATACTAAATTATAAAGGCTACAGCACTATAATGCATTATAGAATTTAAAGCACTATAAAACGAGAGTTTGCAGTGCTATATTATAGGGATAACTGCTCTAAGCAATGTACTACGTTACAGGGCTTGCAAGACAGACGTACTTAATACACGTGTCAGGGGTAATTAGCCTTAACGTATCGATGAAATTTATAATAACGTCTGTTTTCAGAGTTAAAATGTTAAAAATTTTCAGATAACAAGAATTTAAAAGTTAGCAATTTGTTGTTTCCATAGCAAGGCCTAGACAACTTGCCAGATTGTGAACAACTTGACATAGTTTTGCAAACCCCAGCAGTAAGATTAACTCTTCAAAATCTTTTAACGTATGGCATAGAATTTTACACATGCTCAAGTTCTTACATTAAATTGATTTCTTTCACACCTAGAGCGCATAGAATTTTTTACCGTTCAAAAACCAACTTGTAAGTTAAAAATTTCAAGTAATTCAAAAAGATATACTCTTTCGAAGTTTTTTTGACAAATGAAAATCCCGGCAGAATTTGGCCATATTGTCAACTTAAGGGACCCTGTCGAAGCCATTTTGAAAAAAAAAAAACAGACTGAATAAGGGGGAATGGACTGACTATAACCTAACACTGTATGTCATTTCAGGCATACCAATATTAAACCTCTAAAATCACTTATTATAATGTTTATTTTAATAAAACAAATTAATACCCTATAGGGGATGTTGTAAACACTGCTTTGTATGGCGGTATGTGGTGTCACGCATCAAAGTTGTAATTCTAAGTTATGACTTCGTACTTGTGCTTGTGTTGTCGTTTTGCCAATTAACAGAAAACAATATTCTGAGTTTCCTTTAGTCTATTGATACAAATTTTTGCTGAGAGGGAGACATGTGGGCGAGATTCTTGCATTGAATCAAGTAGGAATTACTTCTCTAGGACCTATTTTGATAACTGGGTATGAAGACATGCAACATTTTCCAAAAAAAGCAGCTTCACTTCATTTCACTGCATCTTGCTTGAGCTGCTCGGCGAACGATAAATCTTGAAGTCTTTCTCAGGTCAAAAGGTAACTTGGCATATGGCGAGATTTCGGGAAGGTTATATGGCCTACTCTTTGTAAAATATATAACATCATAAACCCTATATGACATCATAAAAAAATTAAAGTTAAAAAGGCTTTAAAATAAGGTATATTATAATGTGGCAATCTAAATCGATTAAGACCGGTTTCAGCTGAATTTGACCATTATAAATCTTGCAAGTGGCATACATACATATATATATATATATATATATATATATATATATATATATATATATATATTATATATATATTATATATATATATACACTCTTGTGTATATGTTACGTCTACGTTAATGATCTCTACGATATCTTAAGGAAAATATATCCATTTTATAGTGTATTATCTCCCACCAATAAACCCCCTAGTTCCCATTGATCCCGGTGATTCATTTTATACTGTATAATCACCCCACGCCCTAGCTCTTATCAGTCCCCGTAAAATTGTTTATAAAAAATAACGTAAAAAATATTAATAAACACAAGTGACATCTAAATTAAAGAATTGCCTCATGACACCTTCTTTAGTTTAGATGACCCCATAAGGGGTCACCTAAACTAAAGAAGAGTCGATGATAAATACGAAGATCTCTTCCCATGGTTCCTCTGCGCAAACATATTTATAGAGTAAAGAAAACTTAGAGCTTTGTTTTCTGTTAATTGGCAAAACGTCAAAACAAGTATACGTTAAATAAATGTACGAAGTAATAACTTAAAATTACAACCTTTGATACGTGACTCGACCTACGGCCAAACAAAGCAGCGTTTACAACATCCCCTCTTGGATATATAGTTTATTATAATCTAAACTATTTAAAAACGAGTTTAGAAGTTTAATGTTGGTATGCCTGATATGACATCCACGTGTAAGGTTATAGTCAGTGCGCTCCGCTTTTATTCCGCCCGTTTATTTTTTGCAAAATAGCTACGATGTGGACTCTTATAATCTAGTAGTCAATATGCCCGAATTTTACCTGAACCATGAGCGTCCGCAGGATTCTTTCCAGGGGGTTTAAAGCTGCCAATTTTGGTAATCAATAATGTGCTGCGGGTTTAGTTTTCAGCATCCTTTAAGTATCCTTCAGAGATAGAAGTCCTATCTACTTTGTCCTACTATTTTGTAAACGCTGACAACGCGTACCGGTTGAGGCGCAAAATACCGAGGGTTCGGAGCGGCCAAGAGATCGAAGGCTTCTTGTTTAATGTACCTAAAATGAAAACTTTACTGTATGCATTCTATTAACATGAGTTCCTGATGAAAAGCATTACTAGTTTAATTATATTTCAAAAAGTTAATGTTCGCAGTACTAATTCGCAGTGCGGGTCAATCTCACTTTTCTGATTTTCCAGGGGGGGGGGGGTCAAGTGACCCGTTTAACTCCCCCTGCGGACGCCCATGACCTGATATATAGATATACTTCGAAAGACAATATCTTTGACTGTACGCTCGATTTTACTTGGTCGAGCGTTGGGATCAGGCTACAAAGTTAAGATTCCGGCGGGCATTTAGCTGCGGAGCAGCATATTTTGAAAAACGCTGATCATATACAGTTGCACAGCAAAACTACTATTTTGCGCCGAAGCTAGTGGCTAAATAACCTGAGATTCTATAATTATTCCTGGTTGATTATTTAACGTTAGTTTTACTAGAAGAGCCTTAGTATAGAGTAAAGAAGTAGGAGATACATAGTATAGAATCAATTATTGTAAATAATTAAACAATGCGAGACGATATCGAGGCGAGCTAAATATTTTTTTAACAGTATTACATTTAATATTTTTATACATGTTTTAATCCCTCAAAAACAAAATTAGTAAGTTTAATAACCCACGATACAAACAGAAATTGAAAGAATTTAAATTTTTTCCATAGTTTTGATATTAGTTTTTCCGTTGTTCCAAAATAATTATTTCTTGATCTAACATACTTAAAATTTTGACTAGTCATGATTGCGTAAGCAGATGATTTGATTTTACACGTTTATATTCTTAAAAATGTTTAAATTAGTCGGCAAATATACATGAAACATGTCTGGGTAAACATATGTTATCTTATCTTGAGCACGAATTTAAAATTCTTTTTCGAGTGATATATGAGATCATCTTCAACTCAAATATCATTTTAGCAATGTAAATGTAATATTTTATTATACTTTTGTGGAACAATTGAGCAACACCCTTACAAAAAATTACCATTTTATGTTACCATTCCCTTTTTTGTAATGGTGATTTAAGCATCTATGAGCATCTTGAGGTATTAGTGGTAGTTCTACGTAAGCCAATTCTCTAGGGTTTTGAAAACAAATGTGATTAATAATTCAAATAGCCAAAACATAAACAAAAGATGTGCATAGAGTTGACGCTAGAAGGGACAGGAGAAAAACAACTTCTTTACAAAATTACGCCTGACTCAAGGCATACTCTTTTTTTATTTATTTAGTTAAGTACGACTACAATACAATTGTTATTATAATACGACACACGGCTAAAATCAATTGACAGCCCGCCAAAATCTCAATTCTTTCAACCCTCTTTTTTTAATAACAAAATCCCTTCTATTATGTAACAAAAACAATTCCCTACTCTGGCAACACTGAAAGTCAGGTTATGTTTTGATTTTTATTATTTGTTTTTATTTGATATCATATTTTTTTATTTTTAAAAATTATTTATTTACTTTTTAAGAAGGAATATTGTTGTATCTTATGAATTTACCAACTAAGTGTTGCTTTAAATTTGTTCGGGAAGTATATGAATTAAGTGGACTTAAAGTTGTTAATTACGTAATGCAATGGATCATAATAGTTCTATGATAAAAGTTTGACGATTTAAATAAATTGTCAGCTATAACTACTTTTTTCCAAAACAAACTGCTTTTTTGTGTCAAGTTTGTATAATTGAATGCGTATTGTTTCATTTCATAAAAATAATATGACATAATATGCATTCAAGACTTAAAAAAAGTCAAGACTGTCATCTATTGAAAGACATGGCATTTTCAAAAAAAATGCTGTCTTTTGGTTGACAGAGCACAAAACCTGCGCTGTACTCAAAAATAGCAAGAAATGCTTGAAGAATACGTCAATGTCCAAGCGTCATATATAGGCACTCAGATCATATTACTTCGCAATAATTGAATGAATTGAACAGATTGGAATGAAACGAAACGAAATCAAACAGATCAATATGCACAATGAGGGAAATAAAAGCGACGCGAGGTTATCATAAATATTATTTTTATGATTTTATTTACGAAAAAGGAATTTTTTATACCGAGGTTGGCATGAGGTGGAGGGGGAAAGAGCGGGGTCAGTCTGAACCAATAGAATTCTTTCCCTCACAGATTTTTGGCGCGCTGTCAATTGATTTTAGCCGTGTGTCGTACTATAGTACCTATTTTAAAAGTCATATTGTCGTGTCATAACATAGAAGGAGAAAATATCCATTGATAACACTCCATAGCGTTCTGTTTTAAAGATCATTGAAACTATATAAGAGAAATAGGAAATTAACTTAAACATTGATAGTACTTGAAATAAATAAAAGGTCTCTAGGCCAGGCATACTCATGTCTACCAACTTACAACGCAGAGGATATGATTAATTCACAGAGTTTCTTATGTTACGTAACAACTGCGCAAATAAAGAGCTAATAGTCCAAGAGTCAGACCTAAAAATTGTGATTCATTTTGCACTACTGCAAACAACATTTTTCTGATTTCTTAAATTATAAAGAAAAGACATGGTCTGCCTATCCAGATTGGAGCCCTTCAGATGATTGCGCATGCTCAAAATTTTATAAAATCGCCAAACATAAAGAGACAATTTTTTAAAGCTGATAACATTTCCTATAAAACGAGTGTTTAATTATCAAAATCGGATAACTGCAACTCGGATAAAGTTATCATATCCTAGGCTGCATAATTATATTTATTATACCTCTTGTTTTATTCAATTTCTTTTTGAAATTTGATTTTTGGAAAAAAATGTTATAAGTTAAATTTTTAAGCTATCTCAAGCGTTATTATGTGTACTGTAAATTTTTTTATGTCTGTCCCTAATTTGAAAAATAAATAATTTTATTAAACAATAAATTGATGAAAAAAATACTATTCCAAATATAAATCATATATTTATATGCTAACAATTTGCCGCAAATATTACACAATATATTTGTTGGAATTTTGCTATATTAGATTTATATAGGGAAACGAGCAAATAAAAAAATTGTTTATAAAATAAACATTTTCTCGCCTGACACTGAATCAGGATTGTTACGTGAATTATCAGTTGGGTTTGATAAAAAAGAAACAGAAATATTTGTATAAGTCACGTCTGTCTGCCGTATGAATTATTCAAATAAATATTTCTTATCAATTTGCTGATAAGATATGGTATTATCATATACTGAGCGTCGTCTGTAAGAAAATTATTACTTGACATGTAAAATTAAAGAAAATAATTTTCTTTTATAACATTTGGTTCGTTATGGCCGAATGATAGAGATATAATAATAAGGTATGATGTCCTCGTATATCGTTGAGGACTGAATGGTGCTACACCTTTGTCATTAGTTTATTGGGGAACCTCTTCAGTCAAGGAGCTAAATTCTGATGACTTTTTACTAAGCTATTTTCCGCGGAGCCACACAAATATTTCAAAATATTGGAGAATGGGGGGGCTAATAGACCAAGAGCCCAGAGGTGTTTTGTTAATAAAAAGTGTAATGGCTGGAACCGGTCTCAATTATTCGTAAATACCTTCCTCAACAAGGATCTGCAATTCTGCAGACTCGTATCGGATGGGTGTCCCAGGCAGAACGCACTTTAGGGGTCAAATTTACCACCCAAATTAATAAAAAGTGTAATGGCTGGAAACGGGTTTAATTTTTTATAAATACCTTCCTGAACAAGGATCTGCAATTCTGCCGACTCGTATCGGATGGGTGTCCATGGCAGAACCTTTGACCCTAAAGTGCGTTCTGCCTGGACACCCATCGATACGAGGTCGGCAAGAATTGCAGATCCTTGTTCAGGAAGGTATTTACGAAAATTGAGACCGGTTTCCAGCCATACACTTTAATAATAAAACACCCCTGGACTCTTGGTCTATAAATAGATAATTAGGATGGACCATAAGTAATATAGCCTGGGGTAATTTTCGTGCGAAAAAGAACTTTATTTTACTAGAACGGTGTACTTCGTGTGTACCACCCCCGGGTACAGAGAAGTATCAAAGGTATGAGCAACGGCTCAAATGAGAAAGAAGTCAATTGGATTTTATGGATGATTCTGACACGTTATCCTCATGAATATGTTTCCCTACGAACAGTCTTTTAGCACACAGAAGTACACAATCTTCAAAAATGGAATATTGTAACTTAAATTTCCACTAGATTATTGTAACTTCAATTTCCACTAGATTATTGTAACCTAAATTTCCACTAGATTATTGTAACTTAAGTTTCCACTAGATTGTTGTAACTTAAATTTCCACTAGATTATTGTAACTTAAATTTTCACTAGATCATTGTAACTTAAATTCCACTAGATTATTGTAATTCAACTGATCCACATTGTAACTTAATTTCCACCTTAAATTCCACTAGATTATTGTAGATCATTGTTCAATTTCCACTAGATTATTGACTTCTTGATTGTCGAAGTTAATTTTAATGTCTAAAAAGGTCTTACTTATTTGTAGCAATAAATTACTAAACGTCCGTAACACGTATCTTATTAAAACACTTTTCCTACTTTATCAGAATATATTATGATCAAACGTCGAGAATATGTTGAAATTTTATAATGCTCTATAAATGGTCACTCATAGGGTAAGATAAAACAATAATGTTCATAATGTAGCGCTAGAGAATCTCAATCTCAAGTGAGACATTGAATTTTTTGTCTAACAGAAATCATCAATAAAATTTTGATCTATAAAAACCTAGTTCACTGATAGGAGAAAAAAAAGAAAGATGTCACTACTTAGTATGTATTTATTGACAGAACAAACTATCGATAGTTCACATCTTACTATCAATAGTTCACATCTTACTATCAATAGTTCAATCTTACTATCAATAGTTCACATCTTACTATCAATAGTTCACATCATACTATCAATAGTTCGCATCTTACTATAAATAGTTCACATCTTACTACCAATAGTTCACATCTTACTATCAATAGCTCACATCTTACTATCAATAGTTCACATCTTATTATCAATAGTTCACATCTTACTTTCAATAGTTCACATCTTACAACTCACATCTTAATCAATAGTATTCACATCTTACTATCAATCACATTACTATCAATAGTCACATTTACTATTCACTAGTTCACGATGTTCGGATTAAGCAACAAGTAGCCAGATGCATTTATGGTTTGGCGTGGAATCTCATCTCATTTATTTCCGTACGACACGAATAACACACCTCATAAAAAGCGATTCTTTTAATTCTTCACATTCTTACATAAAATCTCAAAATATTTTTTTTAAACTTTATGATCTATTTTTAATCCCCCAGATTAAAAAACAAAAACAAGTGAATATTAAGGTCTATCAAAGAAATAGTAAGGTGTACCAAATAAATATTAAGGTCTATCAAAGAATATTAAGACGCACTAAGAAATATTAAGTCTATCAAGGAATGTTAAGACGCACTAAAGAAATATTAAGGTCTATCAAGAAATAGTAAGGTACCAAATAAATATTAACGTGTATCAAAGGAACATTAAGACGCACTAAAAAAATATTAAGGTCTATCAAAGAAATAGTAAGGTATACCAAATAAATATTAACGTGTATCAAAGGAACATTAAGACGCACTAAAGAATATTAAGGTCTATAAAAGAAAAGTAAGGTGTACCAATAAATATTAAGTCTATCAAAGAAATAGTAAGGTATACCAAATAAATATTAACGTGTATCAAAGGAACATTAAGACGCACTAAAGAAATATTAAGGTCTATAAAAGAAATAGTAAGGTGCAAAATAAATATTAAGGTCTATCAAAGAAATAGTAAGGTATACCAATAAATATTACGTGTATCAAAGAACATTAAGACCACTAAAAAATATTAAGGTCTATAAAAGAAATAGTAAGGTGTACCAAATAAATATTAAGGTCTATCAAAGAAATAGTAAGGTATACCAATAAATATTAAAGTGTATCAAGGAGCATTAAGACGCACTAAAAAAATATTAAGGTCTATCAAAGAAATAGTAAGGTGTACCAAATAAATATTAAGGTCTATCAAAGAAATAGTAAGGTATACCAAATAAATATTAACGTGTATCAAAGGAGCATTAAGACGCACTAAAGAAATATTAAGGTCTATCAAAGAAATGTTAAGACCCACTAAAAAGAAATTAAGGACATCTCTGAAATAGTAAGGTATATCAAAGAAATATTAAGACGTATGTACTAAAGAAAATTTATGAAAACTGAAAATGATTTAGGTTTATCAAAATAATATTAAGACGCACTAAAGAAATATTAAGGTCTATCAAAGGAATGTTAAGATGTGTCAAGGATTTATTTGGATTATTATTTATTAATTCAGTAATTGTCAATAATAAATGTGAAATGATTGCAAATTTCTTGCTATCCTCGTATTAACTAAGGAAGACGTAAATCGTTTTCAGTAATATATCTTATCAATATGACATGATAAACAACATGTATTTATCCTATGCCAACGCCAGCTGATAAAATTTATAAGGTGATTCAATTGGAGGGATTTTATGAATAATATCAAATTTGTTGACATGTTAGGTTATAGTCCCGGAATTGACGTCATTGAAGGAATAAATAGTAATTTTCAATGTTGACCGCCTATACCGATTCCTGCAATGACGTCACACGTCATTCATAAAAACGTCAGGTTATAACCTCCGAATGCGTTTGGTTTGTTTACATAGAATTGAATAACCTTATAAATCTCAAACATCTTAATGCCAGCATAGTTAATCTATTATTTTTATAATACTTCTTAACAAGAACTATAGGGACACGTCAACAACAAACTTAAAATCAAAACTAATGACATAGACAAAACAAAAACTTTACGACATGATTAAGTTAAAACTTAACATAATTGACATTACACTTAAAACAACAACAAAGACCATTTTCAAAACTTAAAATGTAAGACCATATTCAAAACAGTCAAAATAACAAAACCATAAATACTAAACTAAGACCATACTTGAAGAAAAAACTCAAAAAATAAGAACTTACTCGAAACATAATATTGGCAAAAAGGAACTTTTCCTCGCTTTATCGGATTTGCTACACTGTCCTCAGCACTTCGGACTCGCTTAGCTCGCCCTTAGATTATAGAAATACCCGATTTATATCACAGTAAGTCTTAATCCGATTTATTCTTAGCGGATCCAGGAATACGGATTCTTAGGAATTAAATCATAAATAATATTTATTGATTGACATATATAACATAGTTAAAAAAGATACGAAGTCTCAACGACCACATCTTAATATATTTCATAATACATGGTACAGGGTGAATGCTAATAAAAATAATAGCAATAAAAGGACAAAAATGAATACCTTGATATTTCATGGTAATAACAAGAATAAACTATAGAATAATTGTAAACTACTGACCTCATCGTTTCACTGTACAAGACGAGATTAGAATCAAACTTCTGAGAAATGAAGGCAACAGATGGGTTTCCCCTGGTTACCCACCTGTCTCCTGCAAATAGAAAATTAAAATATGGAGTTATAATAGAAAAAAAAATCAGAAACGGTTAACTCAAAAATTTCCCTTATATCAGATTTGCTACGCTTATCAGATTTTTTTTTTTTCTTATATTATATTTTGTTTATATATATATATATATAATATATATATATATTATATATATTATATATATATATATATATATATATATATATATAATATATATATATATATATAAAATTGTTCGGATGACGGATGTTGCTGGGGTAGATCGATGTTTTATTAATTAATTTAATTTATTTTATTGATTTAATTTTATTTTTATTTATTGACTATGCTCAACAAAAAATTAGTATAAGCAACATGACTATAAAGCGATTTTATAGCTGAGTAAATTAATTATTGACTCCCTTCCCTCGTCAATAAACAAATTTCCGCAGCAATAAAATCGCAACTCAAGAAAATTACAACTCACTTGAATAATTTTCTGAGTTTTTTACAATTTTTTGAAAAACGTACACAAGTCATTCGATAAAAATTAAAACTAATGCTAATAATGAGAAAAAAACTTGACACATATGTTAGTCTTATACATAGTCACATGCGTGCCAAATCCCAATCCGATCGCATCATTTTTCCCCGTTTTATGATTGAGTCATTATTGCGGGTTAATGACGTCATAAAAAGAATTTCCAAATACCATAGCTACAGCGGTGAAATGATATTGTGCAAGTTCGCATCATTTTTTCGCATTTTATGATTTTTCGGAATTTTTGCTGAGTCAGTATTGCGGGTTAATGATGTCATAAACAAATTATTTTCTGAATAGCACAACTACAGCTGTTGATTGATTTTTTTTTACAAAGTTTCAACTCTCTATCATAAATACACTTGGAGCTACGATAATAACATACATACAGACAGACAACTTTGTGCAAATCACTTAGGAGGCCTTTAAAACACCTGGAACTGATAATTCGGGTTTCGGATTTTTTTGCAAACGCTATACTTTTCCTATATACTTACGGTATAAATGAGGAAAAGTAAAACAGATTATAGAATAGCATCATTAATGATATCTTTACTTGAACATATTATATTATAAATATTATTGAAAGTACAGACTAGGCGTTGTTTTTTCGCTAAAGTTCTTGATGTAAGATAATAAACTGGGAGATGACTCAACTAATACTTTGTTAAATGAAATATGACAACACTGCTAATTTTCTTTGTTAAGACAAAGCGGCAACACTGTTTTAAAGACTTAATCGCGCGTGTATTCTTTTGACATTCGTTTCATTTATATTCTAGTGTGTTATTAAAATTAGCTATAGTTGTTGGCTGTTTTTTTTTTAAATTTAAATACTTCCCTTCTAATAGTTTATACTTAAAAAAAGCGAGCTAAAGTGATTCTCAAACTACTTTTTCCTTTTCCTCATTTATACCGTAGGTTTATAGGAAAAGTATTGTGTTTGCAAAAAATTCCGAAACCGAGATGAAATCGGAATCCGTTTTAGGTGTTTTTATAACCTCCTGTGTGGTTTTTGCAAAGTTGTCTGTCTGTGTGTGTGTTATCATCGAAGCGCCCAGTGTATTTATGCTAGACAGTTGAAATTTTGTACAAAAATCATTCTACCGCTGTAGTTGTGCTATTCGGAAAATATTTTTTATGACACTATTAACCCGCTATAATGACTCAGCAAATATTTCGAAAAATCATTAAACGCGGAAAAATTAAGCGATTGGATTGACATTAGGCAAGCACGTGACTACGCATAAGACTAACATATGTGCTAAGTTTCGTCTAATTATCAGCATTAGTTCAATTTTATTGAATGACTTGTGTTCGTTTTTAAAAAATTGTAAGACATTGGAAAATGGTCCAATTGTGCAAAGTTTGGTACAAGTGTATATTATTACCTAGGAGACCGTTGAGAATGATACCGATGCATTTACTATTTGAAGACGAGTGAAGGAGTCCGAAGCAGGGAGGATGTACCACGAACCCGATTTTTACTTTTTCCCATCTACTATAGTTGGTAAAAGGAAAGTATTGTGTCAACCCTAAAAATTTGACACCGAGGTTTCATTTTAATATTCGTAATATTATTAACACACTCTGAGTTGTTTTCATCTTGCTGTCTGTCTGTGTGTGTGACTGTGTACGATCTTGCCTGTCTGTCTGTGTGTGTGACTGTGTCACGCACTACCTCCTTTCATCTTCTGTTGTCTGTGGTTGACTGTGTCACGTGCTGTCTGTTGTGTGTGTGACTGTGTCACGCACTACTTCTTTCATCTTGCTGTCTGTCTGTGTGTGTGACCTGTGTCACGCACTACTCCTTTCATCTTGCTGTCTTTCTTGTGTGTGACTGTGTCACGCACTACTCCTTTCATCTGCTGTCTGTCTGTGTGTGTGACTGTTGTCACGCACTACCTTTCATCTTGCTGTCTGTCTGTGTGTGTGACGTGTCACGCACTACTTCTTTCATTCTTGCTGTCTGTCTGTGTGTGTGGACTGTGTCACGCACTACTCTTTCATCTTTTGCTGTCTGTTGGTGTGTGTGACTGTGTCACGCACTACTGTCTGACGGTGCACGCACTGCTGTTGTCTGTGTGTGTGACTGTGTCACGTATCTTGCTGTCTGTCTGTGTGTGTGACTGTGTCACGCACTACTTCTTTCATCTTGCTGTCTGTCTGTGTGTGTGACTGTGTCACGCACTACTCCTTTCATCTTGCTGTCTGTCTGTGTGTGTGACTGTGTCACGCACTACTCCTTTCATCTTGCTGTCTGTCTGTGTGTGTGACTGTGTCACGCACTACTTCTTTCATCTTGCTGTCTGTCTGTGTGTGTGACTGTGTCACGCACTACTTCTTTTCATCTGTCTGTCTGTCTGTGTGTGTGACTGTTGTCACGCAACTACTCCTTTCATCTTGCTGTCTGTCTGTGTGTGTGTGACTGTGTCACGCACTACTCCTTTCATCTTGCTGTCTGTCTGTGTGTGTGACTGTGTCACGCACTACTCCTTTTCATTTGCGTGTCGTTCTGTGTGTGTGACTGTGTCACGCACTCTCCTCTTCATCTTGCTGTCTGTCTTGTGTGTGTGACTGTGTTCGCACTACTCCTTCATCCTTGCTCTGTCTGCTCTGTGTGTGACTGTGTCACGCACTACTCCTTTCATCTTGCTGTCTGTCTGTGTGTTGTGACTGTGTGTCAGCACTATTGTTTCATCTGCTGTCTGTCTGTGTGGGTGACTGTGTCACGCACTACTCCTTCATCTCTGTCTGTCTGGTGTGTGTGACTGTGTCACGCTACTACTCCTTAAATCTAGCTGTCTGTGCGGTGTGTGCTGTCTGTGTCAACGCCTAACGTGTGTTTATTTTTAGAAAATTTTGAAACTTTGTTATCGATAATTATCTTAATCTAGTTGTCACGTGCCCGAAATTAAGTTTATTGAAACACAAATTTTCACAATTTCATATAAAATTTAAAAGAATCGTTTAAAAATCAAAATTTGATCAATCGGAGGTTGAAATTTGGACAAATGTACTCCTATAGAGGTAATGGATAGTGGTTAATATTTAAATTTTGACTTGTATAGCTGCTTATTTTTTCGCTGTTTTTCTACGAAAGATACACCGTAAAATAATAAAAACATTCATGATCTAGCAGTGAAATTCCAGAGTTATCCATCTTTTAGGTTGTACGTTAATGGTGAACATATATATTTATTGGTGCCACACTTAAAATTTTACGAAAATGTTTGTTTAGATCAGTTAACATCATGACGATTTACTGCATAAAATTGAAATTGACTTATCATATGATTGATAATATATAGATATTATTTTATAAAAATATAGATAATATTCTCATATAAAGAACTATACTAATAAAAATTCGTCTTCCGCCATGACGCCTATCCCATTAGCGAATTTTATTCCTAAAGGAAATTCGCTAAAACTAGGCTTCCAAATATGATCACAGGTCGTATTCTTAATATATTTTTGTATGTTGATGCAACATAACTAAAAATCTTGTCCATGGAACAACATGTTTCCTAATTTATAATTCACATAATTTACTGTTTTCCTAAAAATAATATTTAAATTAATTCTATAAAATTTGTACATTCTTTAACGATTTAATAACTTCACACGTTTAAGTAAAGATAAAAAATAATGTTTTTCAAATTTTTTTCAGTGACATTATTATATTTGTCTTCACATATCTCAAGATTTAGTAGGCCACCCTACCACCATCATCTCCAAATTTTTTTTTTATTAAATAAATTATTAAGACAGAGTTTCTGAATTTTCTCAGAAGATTTTTTTTATCTAAACAGACAGATTAAATTAATTGTCTCGAAGGTTTAAGGTGGTTTTTCTTAGTAGGCTTTGCTGCCGCAAATAATTCTCAGTTACAGTTTATTTAGTTAAGATTATTTTATTATCTCAGCAATATTATGTAACTGTAACGTACATGTACAACATGTTACGTCCCACAACATAAGTTTAGTAGGACTTTAGGAGCTTTACTTTATTTACGTATGTAAAACTTAAAACACATGTAATTAAATATATGTATTTTAAATTAAACGAAAATCGAGTACGAGGTTCTATGCATATTTTATTCTGCTCCTTTTCAAATTTGCTTCGCTTCTCCTTAACACTTCAGACTTGCTTTGCTCGTTCTGAGAATGAAGAAACATCAAATTTATATGTGTAGTGTATATATGTCGCGGTCAATATGGAAATTGCGAGCACTGTGCGCAATGCTTGGCCTCCTTGGGCAATATGAATAAATAAGCTTCAATTTCCCACTTTGCCCGGGCATTGTGCACATTGTCCGATTTCTCAAATTGCCCAGAACATACAGTGTGTCCCCGAATGGGGTTGCCTAATACGTGTAAATGACAAAAAAAAATTCATTTTTCGAAAAAAGTCATTCTTGATAAAAGCTCTTGCGTGTTTTTAAACTGAGATTTTTCATATTTTTTTTAATTTTTAACGGTAGACTCAAAAACTGCAATTTTTGAAAAATGGGCGAAGAGTAAAGTAGGCTTAATTTTGATTTTTAGAAAAAGAAGTATTCTTCATAAAATTGTTTGATTGTCCCCCTGAGACAATTTTTCCATGAAAAAATTTAAAATAAAAACTTTCAAAATTCACCCATTTTACATCAACCAAATTTTGGAAAAATTAAAAGTTGTTCAATCTGGAAAAATGATAAATTGTTTTAAAGTCTTGACTAGTGGAACAAAAATTGTAGTATTGTAAACTTCGATTTAAGTAACACTAACTGAGATATTTTAATAAAACGGGAAAATTCTAATTTTACTTAGCTAAAAAAAGCTGTCATAAATAATAAAAACAATAACAAATAAACACTTTCCCGTTTTATTAAAATATCTCAGTTAGTGTTACTTAAATCGATGTTTACAATACTACCATTTTTAATGGGTAAAATGGGTGAATTTTGACAATTTTTATTTTAAATTTTTTATTGAAAAATTGTCTGAGGGTAATTAAACAATTTTATAAAGAATATAAAATTTTTGCTAAATAATTAGTTTTTGTTGTTATTATAGAACTTTAAGCTGTTGTGTTTAAATTTCCTTTCAAGGTTTATAAGGGATACTTTTTTTCTAAAAGTCAAAGTTAAGCCTACTTTACTCTTTGTCCATTTTTTAAAAAATTGCTTTTTTGAGTCTAACGTTAAAAATAAAATATGAAAAATCTTAGTTTAAAAACATGAAGGATCTTTTACCAAGAATGACTTTTTTTTGAAAAATGAAATGTTTTGTCATTTATACGTATAGGCAACCCCATCCGGGGACACACTGTATATATTTAGACTAGCGAACACAATACTTTTCTTAAAATCTACAGTATAAAGTATAAATGAGGAAAACAAAAAAATGAATCTCATAGAATATAATGTAAAGGAATTACTTTTTTAATCGCTGACTCCTACATTGAAAAAATTTGTTAGATAATATCACGAATGCAGTTTAGCTGCAGTTGTTAGGGGAGGGGTTGCACTCGCACACTCTGTAAAGGCCAAATAATTTGCAGAATCATTCATTTAAAGCCAAGGCCACCCCACTCGTATACTCATCACTTTAATTCCTATGCTCTATTGAGTGTTGGCACAATGTCACTCCGTTTGATAATGACAAATCTAGCTGTAATAGATGTTGTTTAACTCATCACAGGAAAAGAAAATTATAGTTGATGGAGAAAATACGGGTAAAAAGGAAAGAGAATATATTATTGTGGTCTCTCCAAAAATGAGATGATTTTTTTTATAATTTGGACGAATATATATTGTATTGCATAGCAGTAGAGTCTAAAACTTTCTTGGAGCAACAAGATGCTTCAAACGCCAAGGCTGCTAGCACACAGCGTTCTAATGTAATTACAAAACAATCATTCATCGTTGAATTTGAATCGTTCATTTTTCCCGTTGAAATTTGCTGTGAGATGTTTGTGGGCTTTGCGCTGATAGGTGCTGTGAGATCATATGCCCACTTCCTTTGAAATATCCGGAAAAATTGAGTACCAAGAAAAAATGCTTCAGCTCAGGTCATAAACTTAAGCAAGAAATGGATCGTTAAGCAAAAAATCAATTATAAAGGAACGAAGAAAAGAGTCTCTCCAAAAACAATAATTTATTCAAAGCGCTTTCAACCTAACATGAGGCCATCATCAGTGCCAGTATAATAAAAAGAATAAACGGCTAAGAGAAAGACATTAAAGGTAAATATAAGTCAAACTGTGGAATTCGCAGTTTTCCTTCTCTTCTTTTTTCGACTCGACGATGTCGGTGAGTCGTAAATAGACTCTATTACGACTCACCGACATCGTCGAGTCGAAAAAGAAGAGAAGGAAAACTGCGAATTCCACAGTTTGACTTATATTTACCTTTTAATGTCTTTCTCTTAGCCGTTTATCTTTTTATATATCTGGCACTGATGATGGCCTCATGTTAGTTGAAAGCGCTTTGAATAAATTTTGTTTTGTGGAGAGACTTCTTTTCTTCGTTCCTTTCATTATGAACAACTCCACTAGTGCTCATTCAAATTCATAAAAAATCAATTATTAACGTAAAGAAATGATGCGATCATTGAGATTTGACACGCATTTAGCTATATATATGACTAACATATCTGCTAAGTTTCATCTCATTATCAGCATTAGTTCAATTTTTATCAAATGCCTTTTGTATGCGTTTTTAAAGAATTGTAAAAAATCAGAATACAATCCAAATTAGTTGAAATCTGGTACAGGTATAATATATATATATATATTATATATATATATATATATATATATATATATATATATATATATACATATATATATTATACATATATACATATATTGTAGGGGACTTAAGCACCCCTGCCCCATCATTTTTTCCTAGTATCGCCTATGCTTTTGGATATACTTCATTCCGTATTATATGTATTTAGTCGTTATACATTAATATGTATGGTTATTAAATGATAAAAAATAAGGTTATAGGAGAAATACCCCCTCTACTTCTTCACCTTCTGTTCTTTATTATTTAAAATTTTTATTGATTTAGTTTTGTTTTACGATGTTAAAGCAAAGAGATTTAGAATTATTTATAATTTCTTTTATAAAAATGAAATGTTCGGAGCAGCTGCAGTTGGTGGGTTTTACTAGCTGCAGTAAAATAAAATTTAACGACTTCTTTTATTCCTCAGCTAGTTTCCCATAAAACGTTATAATATATTTTTTCGATTTTTAATTATTTATAAATTATATATATAATATAATATAAAATATTAACTTGTTATATTATTTATCTTAAAAATAAATTGCACAAAATTATAGTAATATTTTGGATTAGCCAGTAGATAATGACCCAATGGCTTGAGCTGAACAGACTTATAAAGTACTAAAAAAAGATTTTCATCTTATAAGTTCTATGTTTTCGAGAGAGATGCTTCTTTCGACTGGGCTCGAAAGTTACGAGGTTTCCCGTACCCGATTTTTTTTTTAAATAAATAAAAGAACATTCAATTTTACTAAAACTCATAAAATTTGCCTTAAATATTTAACAAATTTAAATTAATAAACTCTTTGTCAAATCCCACGTAAAGTTACGGCATTTATTAAAAACGGATGCCTCATCATAAGCACTTATTACTTGTCAGTGTTGCCAATTTTAAGAATTTCCTACTGCTGTCTATTGTTTTTCCCCCTTCCTTTTATTAACCTTTACTTTTCCTTATCTATACCTTAGGTATATAAAAAAGTATTATTATGTTTGAAAAAAAACCCGACACCAATATTTCACCTGAATCATCAGAAAATTCATAAAATCCAGAAAAATGTGTTAATCAGTTTAATATTTGGCAACTTATCATATAAGGCCAACATATATGCTAAATTTCATTTCATTATCAGCGTTACTTCAATATCTATGGATTAACATATATACTTTTCTTTTAATTGTAAGTAATAGACAGATAGTCTAATGGGGTCGAAATTTGATAAAAGTGTTAGCGTTATAAATGGGTATATTAAGTTTAGTTTCTATAGACAAGTTTATCTACAGTTTTTGTTGGACTTCAAAAGTTTAGCTGCATTGAGGGAGGTCTGTGCCTGGATAGGGGACCGCTAAAAATAATATGAATATATTTACTGCCTAAGGACAAGCTCAATTTTCGCTTATTCAAATAACTATTATTTGGTTCATAATTTTATATTTAGGTATTTTGTTTCAAAAAAAAATTATTTAACTTTATTCAAAAGTAGTTTGAATTTTTTATCTGTTGAAGTAGGAAACCCGTAGTTTTGGCTAAAGAAAAGAGTTTTAGGTCATATTTATAGATTATCTAAACAAAGATCTTATGTTAGTTAAGAGTTTCATGCCAAAATCCCAAATATGGCACAACACTGTTTCTACGTATTCAAATTTATTATAATTTTTTTAGCAAAAATATTTGTATATTTAGAGATTTTCATATAATCTTTTTACTACTATAATGTTAATAATAATATCCGTTTATTGAATTAAATCAAATAATATAATTACAATTAATTTTTATTACAGATTATAATAAATGTAAGTGATACATTATCACCAGTATTCGATTAAAATAGAGTATACACAACTAAATCCACAAAAATTATCGGTAGGATTAGCAAAATTGTTCAAGAAGATCAAAATGATGTAATCATTCTAATTGTATTACGTTAACACACAGATACATGGTCCATTAATCGAGTAATGGTCCATTACTTGATGGACCATTCCATATCTTAATACAATGAGACACTTGAAACATCTTTTTGGGCTCTCAGGGGCTCTATGTAACCTCATAGAAACCCCTCTAAGTGTGAGTTATAATAAATATTCGTTATAAAAATTTAGTTCAACGATCAAAAAGTGGGGGAAGGGGGAACTTATGGAGCACCCTGCATATTATAATTAAAGTAACAGAAGAACGTCATTGATCACTCATTAATGTGTTAACTCATTAGTCATTGATTACTTAGGTAATGTCAATAAGAAACTTGTTTTCCTACTTAACACGTCCTGATCATGTAGTACTTACATAATTGCATATTTGCCAATATGCACTCTGTTAATAGTGTTTAGCAAGTATTTCACAATCCTCAGATAGCGTCATATAGTTAGTATCCTGCATCTATTTATAATGTCATTATATTGCTACCTATGTCTTTAGAAGTCAAGTTATAAAAAATAAAAAAATCAGTTTTTCATTTTCTATAAGTAACATAAGTTTATAACTAACATAGTAATATAAGTTTTTAAATCATTCTAATTATTACAGTTTTCATTAAAATAAGATCTTCTTTGACTTATATATTATTATTTCAGAAATAATTTTCTAGGACTCAATAAGACATTTTAAAAGTAAAGTCCAACAAAAATTAAATAAAAAAAAAACAATAAAGTATATTATTATAAATTCATTTGGTTAGGGTCGCTGAAACGGGAACATTTTCAAAACAAAAATAGTTGTCTTATAAATAAATAAATAAATGCCCGTTTTAGGGCCTTTCGGGCCATCAGGGTATTCACCCTGCGGGAACCACCTCAGATGGGTTGTATCTACTGCACTCTAAGAATTAATTAAAGTTGGCGAAATCATTTTAATACAAATACTATTCATAAAATCTTAGAGCATAGCCCGGGCTGCGAACCCCGGACCTCCGGTGCCGAAATCGAACGCCTTTACGATCACGGCCACGGAGGCATTTATTTACTTAGTTGTCTTATGCTTTTCTTAAAACAATCCCTCCAATTTATAATAAGTGGGAAGAAAAATATTCCGCTTAACTTCAATTTTATTTGGTGCTTTCTGTGTCATCCCTCCCTCTTTGGGCACCCCCGTTTTAAAATATCCATAAAAATGTTGAACAACTGTAATAATTTATCGTTTAGTCATACCACCTTAATAAAGTAACAAAATGTGCTGGAATTTGAAATTATTCATGGCGCTTACAAAGTTTTGCTGCAAAATATAACATGAAGAATGTTTTTCGATAAATTGTTATTTATAAATTACTTTACAGGGCGTTCACCTTAATATGCGAGAAGGCAAAAAATGAAGGAAGGTAATATTAGCGTTACTGCGACGCTAACATGTTTCCTAACCAATCATTAACTTTCAACTTGATCCTTCCGCTCGAAAATATATTTTTTTTAATCTTTTTCCAACCTTAAAAATCTTTATTTTTTCGCCTTGGGTTGAAGAAAAAATGCAAAAAATAACATTTAGGTACTAAAAACAGATTTGCAGTAAAAGAATCTGATAGGATAATTTTGCGTGGTAACAGGACTGACCGGTCCGAGGAAAATTGCAGGATTGATTCTTCCAAGTTGACTTGGGATGCGCCCACCCGTACTTAAAGCTTAAAACATGCCTAAGGAGAAAAAATACATTAGAAATCTGTGTTTATTTGATCTACAACTTAAATACTATTAGTTCTCATGATCAGTGACTTAAAAAAGAAAAGAAAATCAGCATTTGGGTGAAACGGAGCTAGATTTGATGTAAGGAAAATTTAGTTAGGTGTGAGATCTTAGGTTAAAATCTTGGGAAGATCGCTCGTAGTGTTTTCAGAATTCAGATTATAAATTATTGTGTAAAGCGGCCTTAGGCTATAGTCAAGAATGTCGCACTAATTGCATGAGGAGTAAACTTCACTTCATGTTAATTGAAGAGCAGACAATGCGGTGGTGAAAATTTACCCTGTACGTAACAATAACATAGAGAAGAGGGGATATCTTTGTCTAGCTTATCTATTATAAGAGAGTAGTGTCTACAAGTACGAATCAATTTTTGCTCCAAGTGGCTGTTCAATGTAGGAATTTAAACACAACAAATTTTTCGCTGTACCAATTATTTCTTATCTCCTATATGGATGAGGAAGTATTGTAACTGCAGCACATATTATTTATTAAATGTCTACGTTTCAAAACCTATAGATCCTAAAATTCCAAAACAGTTGATTTCTGTTATATTCCTAGATATTTTTTGTTTGTAATGTAAAGTAAAAGATATGCTTTTTCTGTTTTTCTTTTTAATTTTCTTCATAATAACCGAAGGTATATACGAAAAGTATTAAGTAAGCTCGTCTTTGGTAAATACTTCAGTTTTTACCATACAGAGTTCAGGCTCTGTCAGCGCTCTAATGAGTTAGACGTAACGAAACAGAGTGGGACATTACAGTATGTTGAGCCATCGATGATGACGAATGTCGAATGATGGAACAGTTCCCAGATGTAGCATTGCATTATGCTTTGGAGAAAACATATTTTGATCAATTTAAATTTTTGCATGCATTTTAGTCGTTTGTACATATGTTATACATAATGTGCGTACTTATGTTAAACGTACATAGTAGTAAATGTTTATGCAAGTACAGTCTGATCAGACATTTTTGTGATTTTTTGAAATTTTTGCTGAGTTATTATTTTGAGTTAATGACGTCACACATATTTTATAATCAATAGGGTTTGAGACAATAATATAAATAAATAAATAAGAGTCGATATTTGCACAAAGTGTCATTTTGTTCTTAGAGTGCGTTTAAAAAATCATGTCCCATGGGAACGTACAGAAACAAAAACGTGGTACATATACATTACTTACAGACACACATTTATATATATATAATATATATATTATATATATATATATATATTATATATATATATATATATATATATATATTAGAATAGATATATCGATGATTAATGTATATTATTATTATAAATAAATAATTATATAACATTATTATATTTCAATTATCCATTAATCACAACTAATACATTCTTTTTTCCATATGGTCAAATTGGATAATCTGCAAATTCAGAAAATCTGTTTTGAATGAAACAAAGAAATATGGAAAAGAACTACAAGAATTAGAAACTAAAAAGAAAAAAAAGCAGAATGAGAAATATTTCGCTGATGACATAATTACAGTCATATATTCTCATATGACTAAACTAGCTTGTTAAATGTCAGCCATATGTTACATTGTACTTCTAGCTATAATACAACGAAACAGCACACTGAAACGAATTTATTTTATTAATTAATAAATGAGAGATGATGCAAGAGATGACTGGAATTACTTGTTGTTCGCACGGCCTCAGCGCTTCTGATTAAAAACAGCTGCTTGCTGTGTTCACATGGATCTGGTCAGCTGAATCGATGTCCTTGTTTTGATTTGTTGCAACTTCCTTGTCTAGCTCAAGGTAACTTAAATGTATTTGAAAGGCAGGTTTGTGAAATAATAAGTATTTAAAAAAATATGACGATGCAGTTTACAATTAGTTATTTGTATTGTCGATTGTGATTGAAGTTGTACTGCTGCTATTACGAAAATAAACACCTCAGCGACAAGTGCAACATTTTTATTTTATATTATAAGGGACGTTTTTTTTAATGATCTTGCATCCCGGTTTCGGATTTTTTTTACAAACACAATACTTTTCCTGTACACCTACGGTATAAAGGAGGAAAAGTAAAAATATTCTTCCCTTAACTATTTGATTAAAACTTACTTAAACAATAGGAAACCATTTATTCATCGGAAGGTAAGTTTGCCTTATTATGAGACCTGCGCAGTTAATATAATACGATTAAAAGCATCCGCAGTTCATACCAGGCATGTGCCGTGGGGATACGTTGTCGGCAATGTTCATTGTCACAAAAGGCCAATGGAGCAAAATTATTTCAAGGTCGTCAAACTTGATTGATGACGCCAAAGGGCGATGTCACAAATGTTCGTTTGAGCATTCTCATTTTTACGTTATTTTTGCTATTTCGTGCCAAATTCGGGAAAAGCTTGATAAAAATAAGGTTTTCTAGGAGTATTTCTTTTTTTAAAATTATCAAAAATAAAGCATGTCAAAAATGTTCGAATGAGCAAATATCTTCTAGTTAGATTTTTGAATCTTCTCTATTGACACCTCATTTGGCTTCTCAGTTTCCATTGCCTTTATGATTGTAGGTAATGAATGTGTGTGTAATGAATGAATGTGTAATGAATCATTTTTTTCCAAGCTCTCTTTTTCCTTAAGATGTCCGAAAAACCTCAGCAACACGATAAAATACACAATTTAACACTATATTAAACATAAAACTTTGTAATAATAAGCATAAAAATAAAACCATTTAATTTCACTGTGAGTCACTGTCAAACGACGTGTTTTAATAATCGAAGTATGGCTTGTTTACAATTTTTAGAAGTAGGTGGCGTGTTTGTCAAAAATGTTCGATGAAGCAAAAAGAAAATGTTTAATATAAATACATTTTTTTGCAAAATCTTACAATTATGACCATGTTCTATGGAGCACTTGTCTTCTTTTTTAAAAATTACAGCTGGAAAACACTTAAAAAAAATTGATGTCAAGTATGTTCGTTGGAGCAAATTAGGAGGAGTAGGGGATTTGCTCCAGTGGCCGTTTGTGACACTGAACATTTGCGTCAACGGAGGCGACTCGGCATGTGCAGCTTGTTTTGAAATGTGTATTATGATAGGTTTTTTTCATCTCTTATTCCCAACGGGGTCACTATCTTGGCGTACTACTGTGGCGTATTGACTTAGCGCGTCATTCCCACAATTAAAGATTCTTGGAGGTGACTGTTGATGTGCCTTAATATTTCATTTACATATAGAGTAACATTTATTTTTATTTAATACATTTTACATCGTGTATAATATACGAATGTAATAATAGATTAAGGTTAGTATATAAAGAACAGGGAGGTTATATTTTGCCGCTACCATCACAATCCTTCTAATTGAGGAAACAGCGACCTCAATTTGCTTTCCTTCCCTACTAACACTAACTCAATGATAATGAGTCCCACATATACTCACACACTTACATCAAACTGTCATTACATACACACAGCCTAACACTCACAGACTAGCAACTATGACACGCCCAAGTGTTGTTATATTCGCTAATTTTACGTTCATGTCTTGTTTTCATGTTACTAGTCTAGTTTGATTTTGAAAACAACAATGTCGAGAACTACCCAGTGTGACAGGATAACTAAATAATAATGAAGTTGTTTAAAGTATGATATTCCCACTGTAGTATTCTTGATACAAATAGGTTTAGTGTTGAGATAGGACTATAGAGAGATACGGGTCTACTTGCTTTTCCGTAATATTTGTTGTTTTAATTATTCATTGTTACATCGCATTTTGCCATGTTTTTAGTATATTACACAATATAGGCCTAAACATGGCCGCTTCGCCTGACCATGTCCTCTTCGCCTGGCCATGTCCTCTTCGCCTGGCCATGTTCTCTTCGCATACCATGTATTTAGAGAATTTGCGTAATGACGGCCGTCTCCCCAGGCCATGTTTTCTTCGCAGACCATGTAATTAGCAAATTTTCATATTGTGGGACGCTTCGCTTGGCCACGTCTCCTTCGCAGACATTTTGTGTACTCCAGGGATTTATTAAATATTATGTATTAAGTTTTATTTTGATCCGAAAAAAGCGTTCAAACGTTATCGTGTCCCATAGAAACGTCTAGGAAAAGATCTCGTACATACATATATGGGTACATTCATATAAAGGATACCCCTTCTAATTATACCTTAAATTCTACCTTAACTAACTGAGATGAAAGAATTTAAGGTAAAATACCTTTGTCTTTAACAATCTTTATATGAAAAATTCATTCAAAACTGACCTGAAATTAAATAAAATTAACGAAATTTGTACATCATAGGATTAGAATAGGGCCCCCTCCTTCATTGGGGCAATTTTTTCTATAACGTGCCCCTTATGTGTCCTCTTATAGAATAGGACTCCCATAGGATCCCATTATTAGTGGGTCCTTTTTCTATAGCATGCCCCACAAGTATTCTTTTATAGAATAACGCCCCTTTCTATTTTTATTTAATTAATATTGTCCCCAACCAAAACCCCAAATTTCACATTCTGTCCCTTCAGAGATTGAATAATTCCAGGCAATTTAAAATCAGTTAATATTGTCCGGATCCAAAACACTAAATTCTATATTCTGTCCCGTTAAAGATTGAATATCTTTAATTTTTTACGTTAAATTCAGCTTCCATTGGGGGTCCCTTTTCTATAAAAGTGCCCATATATATATATATATATATGTATGTATACACGCACACAAACATATACACACAACACACACACACACACACATATATATATATATATATATATATATATATATATATATATATATATATATATATATATATATATATATATATATATATAATATATATATATTTTTTTTTTTTTTAATTTAAACATTTACATTTAATTCGTTATTTATTTATTTTTTCGTTATGTATATACATAGTTTTGCGGTACGCATTTTTTCGTGGTTGGAACGGAACACGAGCCATCTTATTAGCTATTTTTTTCAAAGAAAATTCGCTTAATAGAAGACACTATACATACTTTTTCATATTGACTATGCATATAATTTTAACTATAAGTAATAAAGTATAAATTTTGTCACGGTATGTCAGAATTGTTATCGTTATCAGTTAGGCATGGCGCGAGTCTGTTTAATATTATTATCAAGGTAAAACAGTATTTTATAAACAGTTTTGTAATAACCTCGGTATTCCATCTCATCAAACATGTTTGATGAGCTAGCAAGCCACGGCCACATTGTCTCTAATATAAAACAGCATATCAAGAAAATAAATAAAATTTAATAGTCATGCACTTTAGATTTGATTAGAACAGCGAAAAATCCACAATTTTTTAACTAATTTTTAAACGGTAGAATACTTATGAGGTAGGTCGTATTGAAGGAGTAAGGTTGATTAATTCAATTCGTTCCCTCATTTTTGTTTCAGCTTCATAATTAGTTATTAATTATATATTAAAGTTAATATAGTTTTCAAGATGAAAAATACGCCATAATATTTATATATGTCATAAACATATGTTTTTATAAAAAACAGTGTTGACATTATTATTGAAGATTATTTAAATAAACTAAACAACTAAGTATCTCAACATCCTTTCTTTCATCATGAATATTAAACTGGTGTTGATAATGAAATGAAACTAAGCGCATTATGCCTTGTGGTCATCATCAGATAGAATTGTTTTTGTGGAGCAACTTGTTCCATCTTCATCATTTAGCGATTTAGCCGCTATCTTCTGATTAACCAAGAATGGCTGAGTCAGCAAATTAGATTCGGCTTCTATTGAATAAGCATCTTTCGTGGTGGTAAAGTACTAGCCTGCGCGTGTGTGTGTACATTGCGAGTAGGGAGGCGAAGGTCGTTGACCCCTGTGTTTTGTAGAGATATACTCTTCTACAGCAATACTTTCTTTTAACATAGTACTAGAGAGTGAAACACTTTCTCTTTCCATTCCATACTACTTCCTCATTTCGTATTTTAACGTTTCGTAACCTGCTAAATACGACCAAAAATCTTTATACATACATAGTTTTCAAATTATGAATTTTTACTGAACTATGGTCACTTTTGCTCTCCCATTTCCCCTCCCTCTAACGATATTTATAGCAAATTTTCGGGGGGGGAGTAGTTTTATGTTTCATTGTCTAAATGAGAGATTTTTACTTTACTAAACGTTAAACTTTTTTATAGACTAACTCATTACTCTTGAACGACGCATAACTTACGCTAAAGTACCTATAGAATTAGATTAAAATTAATGGACCATTTGTATCAATTAGAAGCAGGAAAATGAGTCAGCTATTTATAGTCAAAAAAGTAGCATTTACCTGATCATTCAAAAACAGTAAGATAAATTAGCTAAAATACTATCTGCCTAGTAATATAAACTTGGATTTATGCAAGGATGTTGAATAAAGGGGATGACGCATTAAGGAACATTTTTGACCCCATAGAAGTTGTATGAGATAGAGAAATAGGAGCAAACTTACCTTCCCTTAGGTTATAATTAAAAAAGGCGTTAAACGCAGGTTAAGTTGCTAGTTGTTATACAATTCTTGGTTGTCGAGTTTGCTTCTCAACTTTCTTCAGTGCTTTCGTTACTGTTACATTTGGTGCTTGTCAAATAATTTGTGCTTATATTTTACATTTTGGACTCTAGGTAGACACTTTAGTGAGAGCAATTGAAGCTTTACCGTTTACTTTTCGTAGAGAGTAAGTTAAATGTGTTAATATTTTGTCTTTTTTTAGGCTAGTGAAATGTTTTGCTAGTTTTCAAGATTCAGTTTTGGTTGTAATATTCTTAATTTTCTTTAAAGTTGTTAATTTTAAGCAATATCAACAAAAAAAAAAAAAAACAGTAAAAAAAGTATGAACTTTTTTTCTATTTGTTTATAATCTTCGCAAGCAAAACAATGGGAAACCTATTGAGAGTTAAGTTTGCCTCTAAATTTTAATACCTGCGCTGTTATAAGGATCATAAGCATGCGCAGTTCGTACCAAGCATGTGCAGTTGGTTTTTGACGTGTGATTCGTGTTGCATTCATCTCTATGTTTTGATTTTCGATGGGGTCACTTTGTTGAATGGCAATTCGACTTAGTGCGTCATCCCCTTTATTCAACATCCTTGGATTTATGGTACATGGTATTACCCTTTGATCTCCCAATGCAGGAAAGTATTTACTGGTGTTTTTTTTTTAAATTTTTTTAGTGTATTTACTTTTTATAATTTTTAACTTTTAATATTTTTATTATGTTATTATAATTAATAACTTTAATATTTTATTTTATGTATTTTTATTTGTTTTATAATTTTTAACTTTTAATATTTTTATTATGTTTATTATAATTAATAACTTTAATATTTTATTTTATGTATTATTTTTATTTTTTTATTATTTTAACTTTTAATATTTTTATTATGTTTATTATAATTAATAACTTTAATATTTTATTTTATGTATTATTTTATTTGTTTTATAATTTTTTTTAATTATTTCTTTCTTAAATACTTATTTATTCAATATTAGACTATACTTATTTATTTTCTTTTTCTTTTTTATTTATCTACTTGATGTTAATATTATTTGCTAAGTTTTGTTATTACTTGTTTAGGCACTGTAGATGGCATTATTGCAGAAAGCCGGCACTGTAAAATAAAGTTTAAATTAGTTGAAAGACGTTGTTGGTGTTGATATTATTGTAGAAAATTTCATTGCGTTTGCTGAAGTTACTAAAGTCAGGATAGTGTTATTTCCCTGAATGATTAAGTTAGGTTTAGAAATTTTGTTTTTATACAACATTTCACGGTATTAAAAAGTTTCATTTTAAGTTTTGATCATTCAATGGTTTAATTGGTTCAAAAGTTTCATTTATGTTAATTATTACATTTAGTGGCGGACTGAGCCAAAAAGGCCCGAGGAGGGGTTGGCCTAAAAGGGCCCAAACCTACATCTTAAGGGGTCCAATGGGGGGGGGGGTCCTATAATCCTTCTCAGAGGGGTCTATTTTTAATGTAATTAGAGTAGTATTAATGATCATAGCAAGCTTAATTTAATTTCATACTTAATAAAATCAAATCAAATAATATTATTTTATTTAAATAAATTAAAATAAACTTAAGTAAAAAAAATATACAAGTAACAATAAAATAAACTTAACTGTATATATTTTAATGAAAGTTTCAACTAAACTATTTTATGTTTAATATTTAGGGCCCTTTTGTACTGCTCTAGGGCCCTGATCAAGTATGTTAGGGCTACTTGAGGCCTTAGTCTTCCGTTTGGGACATTAAAAGGCCTTTAAAGAATGGAGGCCTTAAAGGGCCTAAATTTCCAACCCCAGAGAGAGCGGTAGCAAAGTAGCCATTATCAACAATATTAGCAGTGTTATACCTTCTAGAAGCTACTGGTTTGAACCTACAATAAAAGAAGCCGAGCACGAACTAACTTGTTTCACAGATGGCTCTAAGAAAGGCGAGAAGGCCTCACTGGTTCAGGGGTCTATATTCCTAAATATTCTGTAGAACTAAGTTACTCTCTTGGGCTTCATGCTACTGTGTTCCAAGCAGAGGTATATGCTATCTTGATGGTTGCGACCCTTCCAGTTGTGCGAGAAGGTAATGAGAAATCCATTATAATCTGCATTGATAGTCAGGCTGCAATTAAAGCCCTTACCTCCAATCCTAGTAGCTCCTCTGCCCTTGTTCAAGAATGTAGAGCTCACTTGTCTCTCTTGGCAGAGAGCAAAACTGTTGAACTTAAGTGGGTACCAGGCCATATGGGTGTCGTGGGTAATGAGGAAGCAGATAAACTTGCTAGACTGGGAGCAGAAACCCCATTCATTGGACCAGAACCTGTCCTTCCCCTCTCAGCAACACATGCTAAAACACTCTTGGATAGCTGGCTAATGAACACCCTAAAACTTAACTGGCATGCCTTTGCTGGCGGCAGACAAGCAAAAATGTTCATTACTGGGCCAATTCAAAGAGTACTTGTCCACTCTCAATGTTCTATCTTTGCTGATGATTTCAGATTTTTTAAAATTATAAAAAACCAAATAGACTGCTATCTATTACAACAAGACCTAAGTATCGTGGCAGAATGGTGTAAAAATAATGGTATGATACTAAATACAAAAAAATGTAAATCTATATTATATAGTAGAAAACGGTCACCATCTTACTATGAATTTTGTATAGATAATAGCAAGTTAGAGAATGTAAGATTTATAAGAGATCTAGGAGTGATTATGGATGAAAAACTAAGCTTTAACAACCACATAGATGCTATTGTTTCTGACTCAATGAAAAAACTTGGTTATATTCTTAGACTTAGCAAAGATTTTACGAATATTAATGCAATAAAAACATTATTTTGTGCTTTTATTAGATCAAAATTAGAATTTGCATCCGTTGGGTGGAATCCACACTATATCTGCCACATAAATCTTATTGAAAGAGTCCAGAACAAATTTTTACGTTACGCATCATGGAAAATAAAATTTAATAGACCACCTCATAACTATAATGGTATAAGAAATATTCTCAACTTACATTCTCTAGAGCGAAGAAGACAACAAATAGATTTTGTTTTTCTTTTCGACTTAATTAATGGTAATCTTGATTGCCCTTATCTCTTAACACAGATTAATTTCAATGTCTCTAAGTATAATACCAGATCAAATAAATTATTTTTCATTCCATACCACTCAAATAATTACTCGAAAATGGCTCCTATAACAAGGCTTATGACTATTGGTAATGCTAATATCAATAAATTTGATTTTTTTAATTCCTCAAAAAAGCAGTGTAAACAATACATAAAAAATGTTCATTAGCTTGTGATCCCTTAATACTTGACATTTTATTTTTTATTAGTATATAAGACTTTAAACTTACTTATTTAATTACCTTTTTAATTTTTTGTCTTTAAATATTATGGCTGTTCTCTTTGTCTTATTTTTAGCTAGTTTATTATACTCTATATTTTACTACTTTAAATCTTGATCTCTATAATTTAGATATAAGTTATATATAGGAGAAAACTGGTAGTTCCTTTTGTAACCAATGTTATATTTTAATAACATATTATAAAAAAATAAATAAAAAAGAGATTTATATTTTAATATATTTAGCATTAAGCATATATTAGAACTTTCTATTTATAATTCAATATGTAACATTTTCTAAAATTCTTATACATATTAGCATAACAATTTGTTGTTTTATTCTTATTTATTTCATTACTTTTTCTTTTTGTATTAGTAATTAAAAAAATATTTTTTTGTAACTTATTTCCTTTTTTTTAAAGATTATTGATATAATGCTCATATTTATTTTATATTGTGTTATTTGACTTTATAATTGTTTGTTTTTGTTATTGTAAATTTTGTATCATGGTCTATGACCGTTGACAATAAATAAATAAATAAATAAATAAATTGTAAAAAATACAAATTTTCTAATTAACCTCAGCAAGCCTTGCCTTAGGAACCTAGTTAGTGTTCTGACCGGTCACTGTAGATTAAATAAACATCTTAATACTTTAGGCATAATCCCAGAGGCTAGCTGCCCCATGTGTGGGCATTATGAGGAGACAGCCTTTCACTTGCTTGCAGAGTGTGAGGCCTATACATCTCTTCGTACCCGCATATTTGGCGTAGGCCTCTTATATGAAGAGGAGCTTTCTTCTCTTAGTTGGAGAGATATCCTACAATATATCAACCTTTCCAAGAGGTTCTTGGTAGAGGTGGTGTAGGCTAAGGAATCAGGGCTGGCAAGAAGGGCCCAACAACGTGGCCTATTTGCCTGGCTTTGCCTCCCCACCCTATTACTACTACTACTACTAGGGCCTAAATTTCTTTAAGTACTTTAAAAACATTTGTCTCTAGGAGCTTTTTAGGCCCTACCTTAGAGTATTGAGCCCCTTTGACTCTTGTCCCTTTGATAAAATATTAAATATGCTAATCATTTTTATTTAATTTTCGTTGTTTTTTCTATAAGCTTATTTTTGACTGAGGAGCCCAAGGAGGGCTTCCCCCCTCGTCCTTAATGGCCAGTCCGCCCCTGATTATATTTTATAATGGTTTATAATAAATTATTTTCGTTCAGCAATAGTTAAAAAGAATACATTAAAATACGAAAAAGAAAGTGATAAACTCCGTAATAATGACAAAACTATTCTAAAAATGAATTTACAAAAAATAAAAACCAGCAAGTATATTGTGCATCTTTGCCGTGACAAAATAAAAAAATTAGAGATAATATCAAAGCTAACACTTCTTAGTTTTAGGGATCAAAGCGTCAAAGCTATTATATAGGTTAATATACCGATATTACGAGCATGCTATCCCATTTATTTCGGTGTTTGCTAGAACAAACACCGAGGAGGGAAGGCTTAAACGACCGAAATCAACCATTTTTCTAAACTTGAAATCACGCGAACTCGTACTAAACAAATGTAAATGGCATTTTTAAGAATTAGGTTTGGAAAAACTGTTCTCTAACTCAAACTCTCGCGTAAAAGACGCTTGTATTGCGAGGGTGCTATGTTAGTAAATCTTACTAGTGAATCTCTCTGGTAGTGGCGATATTGGGGGGGGGGGCAGCCTTAGATTACAGACAATAGAAATCTTAGATGTTTTGTAGTTACATGTGAAGAGCTCAAAGTTGTCCCTCGTTTTGGCCTCTTCGGGATAAGTTATCATTAAAAAATATAAGTTAGTACTTTTCGGTCAAATATGCATAAAGTGGCATAACTATAATTTCATAATCATAAACATAAACACAACTTCTTTCATAATCAAAAACATAAACATAACTTCTTTCATAATCATAATCACAACTTCTTTCATAATCATAATCATAAACACAACTTCTTTTATAATCATAAACACAACTTTTTTCATAATCATAAACACAACTTCTTTCATAATCATAAACACAAATTCTTTCATAAACATAAACAAAACTTCTTTCATAATCATAAACACAAATTCTTTCATAAACATAAACAAAACTTCTTTCATATACATAAACACAACTTCCCCCTCCTCTCACCCAGGCCTGTAGCCAGCCAAAGCTTGTAAGGGGGGGGGCGAAACCAATCCCAGAGGGGGCGATATTCACACATCTATAAGGGACTTCCACTAAAAACAACTTAATTAGAGAGGCGACATTTTTCCCCACTGAAAAATGTATCTACGGGCCTGCCTTCATGTTGAATATTCTTTTTCTCGGTACCCATCTAAGGACTGGTACCCAGTACCCACTGTTCAACCTTTCATAGGACTTGTTTTTTGTATAAAGTTCCATCTTATCAGGTTTAGTTATTTAACCAAACCTGTTCTCGGATAGGTGCTCACAAATCCATTTATACAGGCACTCACCATTTATCTTTAAATTTTTAGGACCATAGCTGTTGTTATTGTCTAATTTAACGATATAATTTGATATATAAAACAAATTTTCTTTTTCGACATGGTAACAGCTCGGTGAGACGAGTAAGACTACTCCATTTTATGGCACTGATGAAGGTTAGGGCACTCATGTTAGGGTTGAAAGAGATTTTCCATTTAAACACTATTTTTGTGGACTCTTTTCAACGTTTCCAAGTGTTAATAGCTCCACTTGTGCTCAATCACATTCAAATATTGCCAAACTAAAATTTTATTCTAGATTTGGACTTAAGGACTATCTGGAGGATTTATAACAATTTGTAATTTTTATGCCAACGTCATTAAAAACACCTCAAAGATAATAAATGCACCATTATTATCTTGGAATATATAATTGGCATTCAATTATAAATTGACCTTGGCTTATATTGTATTTACTAGATAATTTTTCTTATTGGCCTTGTGACGTCACATACCTCTATTTTATCATAGGATAAATGTAATTCATATTTCTTATATCCCCAAACAACGACCAGAAATCTCATCTTCATCATATTCGGAGTACAAATAACTCAGACACCTGTTGAACGTGTTAAGCCGTTATATCTTTTTAGCTAAGAGTAAGTTTCTAAGCATAGTGAAAATCAAAATGATCAGAATGGATCAACAATATTGGCTGCGCATCTGAACAAGATTTCCATTCTCTTAGACCAAAAGAAAGAGAGGTATATTATAGGTCATAGGTATATTATGGTAGGTCAAGTTATATTATCTTAACCAAAGAGTATACATAAGTATGAATATTATTATTAACTTAAACTATACTCCTTGTCTTAACTTAAACACAAAAAATCGAGTACGGGACGGGGTACCTCGGAACTTTTTCTCATCACATCGGATTCGCTACGCTCATCCTCCCAGCTTCGAACTAGCTTGGGTCGTCCTCAAAAAACACAATTCTCCAAATTAATACTGCAGCATGTCTTTGGACTCGCTTCTATCGATCTCAAATAGTAAGTACATTCGTTTCATTCCCAGGGGTACCCCAGTTAGGCACTGACCACGCTCGATGCTCCTTAGCTTTTATGATCCACCAAAAAATATGGATATACTTGTCGTATTAAAACGAAACTTAGTGTACTCTTTTATTACGTAAAGGTATATACTAGAAGCGAATTTCAACTCAATTAAGGTAAGGTAATATACTAGTAAGGTAATATACTAGGTAATATACCTAATATACTAGTAGGTAATATACCTAATATACTAGTAGGTAATATACTAGAAGCGAATTTCAACTCCATTAAGGTAAGGTAATATACTAGGTAATATACCTAATATACTAGTAAAGTAATATATATTCCTCGTCTGAGGAAGCAAGTTATGTTATGTTATCACATAACGCATAACATGCGTTTTGATGATCAAATCCGATCAAAATACACAAAGACCTGATGAGAACTTCTCAGGAGGTCATAAAAACACCTTAAACAAATAATTCAGGTTACGTCCTGATTTCAAATTTACAGCGCAAAAACAATTCTTTCCCATATACCTAAGGTATAAAGTAAATATATGAATGAGGAAAAGTAAATATTCTTATCAACCAATTTGGCTTCCTCATGAATTGATATTTGACACAATATAGCTAAATCATCAACATATGCTGTATCAGTATCTACAATATGACAAGTTAACTAACACTATCTCTCGTATGTTCTATATCTAGTTGTCTCGAGTAATGAAAAGGGAAATTGAGTTTCACTCTGAAACTTCTCATGAAAGACATAAAGAGGAAACGCTTTCTATTATGTTCTCCCCCTATGCAACTGGTTGAGTTACAAAGGATTCTCCAGGGTCATGCTTTGTTTTTAGTTTACATTTCATTCCTGAAAATTTTCTAAAAACTCACAAAAATGACAATATACTTCTCTCATAGGTATAATAAGTAGGTCTAGCTAGTTAGTACCTATTTTCTCTAAGCTGTACGAGGACTTATTGTCAAAGGTGATTGCAGGACGCGCCCAAGGACCCCCAGGATTGGAATTATTGGTAAAACGTAACGGTGGCAAGTTAATTAGATTATATATTATATATATATATATATATATATATATATATATATATATATATATATATATATATATATATATATATAATATATATATATATATATATATATATAATATAAAGTGCTTATAAGCCCCCAGCCCTCCTAAGATCCCTTATCACCATGGCGGATTTGTTGTGTTAACCTGTTCAAATATTATTTTCTGAGATATTGTCTGTCATAACATGTATTGACAATGAATGTCACAATTTTATTTATTCATGTTCTAGATCAAGGATCTTGAAGAAAGGAGATGACGCACTAAGTCGATTTGCCATATAAACAAGTGACCCCATTGAAAACCAAAAATAGAGAAAATTCAACTCAAAACACACGTCAAAAACCAACTGCACATGCAAGGTTTAAACTGCGCATGCTTACAATCCTTATAACAGCGCAGGTCTTAAATTTTAGAGGCAAACTTACCTCTCAATGGTTTTCCATTGTTTATTGCTTTAGAAGGTTATAACAAAACACGCATAAATTATAGTCCAAAATTTAAGAAGAGGCAAAGTATAGTCCAAAATTTAAAATTAAATAAGCACAAATGAGTTAACAATCATTACAAATTTAACAATCACGAGAAGCACAGAAGAAAGTTAGAAGCAAACTCGACAACCTTGCTACATAACCTGCGTTTGGCGCCTTTCATTCATTATAACAATGGGAAAGGTAAGTTTGCTCCTATTTCTCTATTTCATAAAACTTCCATGGTGTCAGAAATGTTTCTTAATGCGTCATCCCTTTATTCAAGATTTACACAAGGAATATAATAGGTGTAGAATGAGTGTCTACTTGTCATTATTGCATAAAACAAATATTTGGATTAATCAAGTTTTGTGCCAGAAGTAGTTTGTGAAAGAAAGGCGACAGTGGCGCATTCTTGTTGTTATTATGGTGAAACGACCAAATAATAACCAAGCGCTCCTGTTAACTGGCTATGGAACTAACCTTTTCTTGTCCAAAATAATAAATCCCAAGACTTTCTCTCTTTACCTTTATATTCTATGGACTTACAGTTGTTCCAAAGAATAACTGTTTGATAGACAGTTCTTAACTCTTATCCAAGCTGATAAGAGTTAACAACTGTCTATCATATTGAGTTTTATCAGTAATTGTTAAAATATGTAAGTCAAAGTAAATCATATTATCGAATTTTATCAATCAATTTTATCAATTTTATAAATTTTGCCAGATTATTAGACCTAATTCGAGAACAAGATAGGTGTTTAACTGTGCAATATTTAAGTATTTGGTTAAATTAATGTTTAACTATCAGAATAACCAAAGAATGTTAAACTATTATCTTTTCTTCCCTTCTTATTTTTCTTTTTTTTGCCTAATTATACTAATTCACCTAAAAAATATGTATAACTACTTACATTTTTAAAAAAAGTTTATTTTCGTTTTTACTTACACCAAAATTTTTTAACCAACTGACTGAATAAGCCCATTGTTTTTACCAATGGTCTGAAAACTATAGTTATATATTTTCAGTTCCTTTTTTATTTTTTATTATTACTCTCTTTTTTATTTTATTTTAAATTTATATGTGACCAGACGTCAAAACGGAGCTCTCGCTCTAGCACTGTTCATAGTGCTACTGAGAGCTCTCATCTTTTTAATTGTTGAAAAAAACAAAAAGAAAACATTAAATTATTTTATTTTGATTCTTTATAGATCATAGATAGATTTGTAAATGGATGAAAATAAAGATTTATTATTATTATAATGTTAGTTAAAATTTCTGCACTTAATTGTTTTTTAAAGTTAGTTTAAATAAATTCTATTTATTAGGGATTCAATTATAGGGCTAAGGACCTCACTAATAAAAAATGTTTTCATTTATTTTCGAAGCAGATAGCATAGTAAAAAAAAATGCATAATAGTAGTTTTTTCGAAGAGAACATTTAATTTGTCCCAATAGAACAGAATGTGTTGAAAGAGGAAAACCCTGGATCTGTTATCAGAGAATTCTCGAGTGCGGAGAGGTTATATCGCACACGTGTTGGCATTTCAATCCTTATCATAACATATTTTTATTTTAAAGTGGTTAATAATATTTTAAAGTAATAAAATAAAGAGAATAAAATGTAATTATAATGTAAGTATAAGTATTTCTTTAGTGAAAAATACACAATTTTTCTAAATTTGATAAAAAAAACCGATTAGCAGTTCTAGTAAATTTTCTTGAAAAAATTCGCTACGTGGTGTTTAATTTACTGTACTCTAATTAAAGGCACTCAAATGTTATAATTGGTATATCTATGGCCGTATACAGCTAGTACATCTATGGTTTATATTGGGTCACTAATGTTAGTCAGATTCGAGCGAGGACAGTATCGGTATGGGTGACCGCTGGAAATGAACAGATGTCCGAACTGTCTGAAAACGAAGACGTATTGCAATATAAATCAGGTGATTCCTATATTCTGAGGACGAGAAAACCAAAGAGCATGGACGCAGTGAATCTTTTAAGGTGAGAAAATTTTTGGTGAACTCCGCCGTATCCAATTTTGTTTGTTTAATAAATTGTTTTTTTAATAGATATGCACATTCCATAGTCCCATAATTATTTATTATTTACCAGTTATTAAATGTGATTCATTTTTTCTGTCATAATTAATTTTCATAATTATTTTAATCTATTAAAACGTGCTCTTCGCAAAAATCACAAAGTAGATCAATAAAATGATTGATTTTAAAAACAAAACTGCGTCTATACAGTTACAATATAAATACATCAGCATGCTAAAATATCACAAGGCCGAAAATTCATATATTGAATGAAACTGGGGTCAATAAACTGTCGAGTTTTGGACGAGGCGGGAATCGCCAATTCTTTTTACAGTGGCAAAGGGGGCGATGACTCTGGTAACCCCTCTGTAACTGTTTGATAGCCAGTGGCGTAGTATTTTTTTTTATTAATACGTTCAAGGATTAAAACACTCACATGAACGTAATATTTCTCAGTTTTACTTCGAGTCTTTTTATAATTACCACAATAAACTATTTACACGCAAACTCAAGTAAAATTGTCCTTGGGTTTAAATAGTGTTTTAACGAATTCGAAAAATCCTAGCGCAGAGATCCGCAAGACGGGCGAATTTTCTTTAAAATGAGTACTTCCTTGCTCATCAATCTATATACTGCTTAAGTTTCGGGTATATTCTTTTTACTATTAATTATTCTTTTTTTTTCTACGATAAAAAAGACAACATAAAATAACATTGGACAACATAAAATAACATTGGACAACATAAAATAACAACAAATAACATAGAAGTACTCAATTCATAATAAAAAAAAATGCAACAATGTAACAACAATTAATCAGTACAAAAGAAACTAATAAGATACTTTTTAACATAGCAAAAAAAATAATGGAAAGATTAGCTGAAAAAAATGTTTAAGACTAGTTTATGATATCTAAGTTAAAAGGATAGTAAAATGAATACTATTTAATTTAAAACAAAAGATATTAAAATGATTAAATCAGTTGAAATATAAATAAATAAGCTGGTTAACCTAATGTTGATCACTTGGAATGAAGGGGATAATGGAACGGATGCTGTATAAGGAGAGAACATTAGGACACTTAGTGAGAGAGTTGCAGGAAGAGACACATCGGACAAGAGGACAGGAGAGGACTTTTTCCCCGAAAGAAAATATAAAACTTCTGATTTCACAGACTTTTTAAAAATATTTCTGCCTACGCGAACCAGTTTAATGACGTTACAACAGCTTAGTTTTCAATTTGGTTTGTATCCCCAAGGATGAGTCTTGTTCCAAGTTTGATTAAAAATTTATTAATCTGTTCGAGAGAAAAAAATACATACAAAATAAAAAAAATCACTAGAGTTATACGTACCACCTCATTAGCGATTTTTCTCAAAGAAAACTCGTTGAGACTGATTTCTTCTCTCCTATAACAGAAAAGGGAAGGTAATAATAGAAAAAATAATTCCCACATTTTATTAAATGTCTATAAATCATCCAATTAATGTACATAATGTACAATGTCCAATAAGTATAAGCCACCAATAAGTAATGTGCAATTACTTAATTAATTTTGTTTCTTATATGCAAGCTCCTTTGTTTGGCAGAGTTTAAAAATCTACTTAATGCCAATTTTAAGACTTAACTTTCAGAGTTATTCTCCATCAATAAATCAAAAGTCATGACTTCAAAATGTGTTAATAATACCAAAATAAAATTTTGTAAATCTGCAAAAGTGTTGAATTTCAACTCCATTTTTGACGTCTAAGAAAAATGTTTCCAACATTTTTATTCACAGGACAGCATTACAGAACCCAAAACTCGAGTTTTGTGCCAAGTTTAAACTTCCTAGAGTAAATGCTGGTTTTATTCATACATCAAGATGTATAATAATAATAATAATAATAATAATGCCCGTTTAGAGCCTTGCGGCTCTTTAGGGAGAACCCCTGCGGGAACCACCTCGGGTGGTATTAGCAACCGTTACGCTCAATGTGAATTCTAAAGTTGACGATAATTTATCTAAACAATAATCTTCTATAAACTGAGAGCGTAACCTGGGATGCGAACCCCAGACCTCCGTGGGTGTCAAAGGTCAGTGTAAAGGCTAACGCCTTTACACTGGCCACGGAGGCTGTTATTTACATCAATATGTAAATAACTTAAAACTTCATAAAAAAGCAACGGATAATTCTGACTGACCAAGCCATGGTTTCGGATTATTAGAGTGAACAAATGAATATGATCTTCTATAACACTTTTCTTATTTTTTTGTATAGTACACGTAAAAAGTAAAAACGAGTTGGTTCCACCACATCAAATGCTAAATGAAACCATATGGTGATTAATTGCAAACATGATGATGTCATTCTGAGCAAAATAGTAATAATGCACTGTAGTAGTTGGGTAAATTCAAACAATAGCTGTATACGTCAGAGGTTTTATTTTAGATGTTGAGTAATGCAAGTGACAATACAATAATAATCCTCGTATGACTGAGTAAATTACATCTCGATAATACGAGTGATTTAAAAGAAAAAGAACAAGGCAAATGTTAAGACACTTCTGTTGTACTGAACGGGGGAGGACTTTACTAAAACGTAAATATCTTCGTCTGTAAGCATTACAAAAAAATGACATCCTAACAATTACTACGTACACACAGCGTATTTAACAGGCGATCGTATTGGATACGCATTAAATACGATAAGGTTTTTGCACCGTATTTGTTTAGTCGATCGAATGAGATTACGTGATGACTGATCCCGCAAAAACATAGCGTCTTTTATAGTGAATATTCACTTTTGGTTATAAGGAAGTTTAAAAAAAATATATTAAATTAAAATTAAATTGTGATTTCTTTGCATAATTATGAAGTTACACTAAAAAATAAATAATATTCCGAAAGTTATTTGATCAAAAATGGTAATATTGAAGTGAAATAAAGTGAAATGAAAGTTCGACAAGAAGGTTATCCGTTAAATACGATCGTCTCTATAAGGTACATACAGCGTATCAGGGATCCATTTAGATTCCATCTCCCTAGTTCTAGCGTATGTGATCGGATCCCCTCCGCATGGTTCATACAGCTAATATTATCGTATCGAGAGATCGTATCCAATACGATCCGCGGATCTAGAAGTGTGAGTGAACGTACTATTTGTCAGACAACTGTACTATTAAATATATAGTAGGCATTTCGTTTCAGTTATAGATGTCAAATGTTATTTCTCTGACCTGTTGCCACTCCTAGACTTTAAGTTTTACCCCAGGTCCGCTCCAATGATTACTGACCTATCTCTTTGTTTATATGAGAGGCAGTCAGACTTACAGTAAAGCATGCTCAGTAAAAAATGCGCGATTTATTAGCAAAATATTATACAGGCATACGATATATATATATATATATATATTATATATATATATATATATATATATATATATATATATATATAATAATATATATTATATATATATATATATATATTATATATATATATATCTTTATAGAGATATATATATCCAATAGAGCCCCTCTAGTAATAATACTAAAGGGGCTCTATTGGTTGAATTTTGAAACATACAAAAAGTAACCCGACCAGCTCCGACGATCAAATTATTAAATAAATGGAAAAAATGCAGTAACGTATAAAGTAAAACGTATAAAATCCAATTTAAAACGCAAAAATGTGCGGGAAGCTAAAAACGATTTATCATAACCTTAATTTACTCTAAGAGTAGATTTAAATAAGGAACAGAGCCCCTGAGAACCCTAAGATGATGTTTTAGGCCTCTCAATAAATTGAGGCCATGCACCTTTTAGTAAATATCTTTATGCGTCAATATATGATGACTCGAATTACTAAGAATCCAGTAAAAACTAAGGCTAAAGGAATGTTGGTATTTTTGGACAAAAGGAATAAAAAATAGGGAGAGAAAAAAGTTTGAGCGTAAACTTAGTTTAGCTCCTATCAAGAGTTGATCTCCTGTGAAACAATATCTGTCGGTGTGCCATAAACCACGTGAGGAACAATAGCTATATTGTTTTTTTTTTGTTTTGTTTATGGAGTTTCCCCTCTCTCGGCCTACTTAGCAAGACAAAGCAGGTCTTCAAGTATGGAAGAAGAGAAGAATAGGGGTTAGCTCCTAGTGGTGCCTGTATTCCTGGCAGACTAAATAGAAACATTGAAACAACGCCATGAAGCAACCCCGTTCGTTCTCGAGTAAGCTCGTGAGACAGAACATAATTTTTTTAATGGACGCTAAACAAAAAAAAAACTTGCTACCCTAGTCTTAAAAAATCTCGTAAAAATGCACTTCGTACTTTTTATCATAATCAACGATTGAACATTATAAAAAAATGTCCTCCTAAGTGTTATATTTAGGTCCTAGGTTTTTTTTCAATATTATTCGGAAAATAAAATTCCGTGCTACTTCTATAGAATTGTTTAGTACTAACCGAAAAAAATGACTAATAAATTACCCTACTTGATATGCTACCTTACTTGATATGCTACCTAACTTGATATGCTACCTTACTTGATATGCTATTTGACTTGATATGCTACCTTACTTGATATGCTACCTTACTCGATAAGCTACCCTTCTTAATATGCTACCCTACTTATATGCTACCTTACTTGATATGACCTTATTGATACTACCTTACTTGATATGCTACCCTACTTGATATGCTACCTTGATATGCTACCTTACTTGATAGTTTAAGCCAGCGTGTTTACAAGAAAAGTGCATATCTATCCATATAAATATCTAGAGAACTGTGCTATCCACAGATGTAATTGCAGCCACTTTGCACAGAGAAAACTTCACGTACACATCTATCCATATAACTGTGCTAGTCACCGATGTCACAGAAGTTTCATTGAAATAGGATTAGTCATATAAGCTGTGGAGTGTTTACACAGCTTGATGTGAAATGTGCACATCTATTTATACAGGTGTTTCATATAAAAAGTGTCACCAAAGAAGGAGGTGATAGTACTCCTCAAAGGGAACACAAAATGACCTATAATATAAACTCTGATCTCTAACCGTTTTCCCACAAGGTCAATTTTAATATTTTTAATAAATGTTTGACCTCATATTATAAAATTATTAATAGCGTTTAAACTGTTCAAGGTAGGAAGGTGAAATTGTTCTCGTTGGAAAGCTAAGTAAATTTCCTATAGGACTAACTATTAACTACGTCAAATATTTAGGAACATGATTTTTGCATGAAAAATGTTTTTTTGCAAATATCATGGAATTTTTATGTTAGGGCATTAGAGGAAGTAAGGAGATGAGCAAAAGTTTAGCCAAGAACGGAAAACTTTTCTTATGATTGCCCATTAAGGAAATCCAAAGTGGTTTTCCAAAGTGTGTGCGTTGTGTAATGGTTCGTATCATCCTAGCTCCTAGTGTATTCATGCTAGAGAGCTTAAACTTCGTACATAAATCAGTCTACCGCTGTATGTTGTGCTATTCGGAGATAATTGTTTTATGACGTCATTAACCCCCAATAATGACTCAACAAAAATTTCGAATAATCATAAAACACGGAAAATTGATGCGATCTAATTTATGTGACTATGTATAAGACAAAAATATGTGCCAAGATACATCTTATTATCGGCATTAGATTAAATTTTATTAAATGACTTGTGTACGTTTTTAAAAAAATTGTTTAATCAATATTAATTAATTTAATTGAGTTTAAATTTAGTCCAAGTATGTACATATAATTAATGTATATGAACACCAAGTTTCGTTTCAATACGACAAGAATTCCATGATTTTTGTTGGATCATAAAAATTAAGCAGCATTGAGCGTGGTCAGTGCTGTATGGGTAACCGCTGAGAATGATACGGATGGATTTACTATCTGAGGACGAGTAAAACGAGTCCGAAGACGGGTGCTGTATAAATTTGTCGAATTGAGTATTCTGAGAACGAGCGAAGCGATTCCAAAGCAGGGAGGTTGAGCGTAGCGAATTCGATGTGATGAGAAAAAGTTCCGAGGTACCCCGTACCCGAGTTTTTTTTTCAATTTGGATTTTAGTTTAATAAGAATTGGATTTTCTGTCTAAACTTTAGCGTGTTCACAAGAAATGTGCACATCTATACTCTTAACAATATATACATACTCTTACAATATATATACATACATACACACAGACACCAAACTAGGCTTATCTTGAAAAGGCTGTCTAGAAAAGCTACATGTTATAGAATGCCTGCAAAATGTTTTCGAAAAAAAAATTAATAAAATTCCCGTGTATTTTAATTCCTTGGAAAGAGATACTTTTTTCCTAAAAAAAATTAAACAACCAGAATTGTTTGTATTTCCCAGGCTTTCACTTTTTTGCGAGGAGAGCTTGTCTATAACTTGTTTTCCAGGCCAAGGAGACTTGATACTAAGGAATTATTAAATAGTAAACATACTATTCAACTTCACCCGTATACGGAGCTTGTTAACTTCAATTAACTTTGTCAGTCAGTTGAATTGGTCAGGTAGTTCAGATAAGTGTCTATCTAAATTTAAATTCAAATAACAGAGTTTTAAACGAAAAATCAAAATTCTTAACATTACTAAATGTATTAGGAGCTGGCCATTCTGATTTAGCACGTTCAAACAGTATTCTAAATCCGCGGATCGTATTCAGTACGATATTTAATTACAGTAACATACGCTGTAAGAACCATGCAGAGGGAATCCAGTTCGATACGCTAGAACTACGGAACTAGGATCGATCCCTCGATACGCTGTTTGTACCTTCAGAGGCGATGTATTTAACGGAAAACCTTCTCGTCAAACTATTATTTCACTTAAATATTACCGTTTTTCATCAAATAACTTTTGAGATATTATTTTTGTAGTGTAACTTTACTATTATGCAAAGAAATCACAATTTAATTGAATATATTTTTGATTTTAAACTTCCTTGCAACCTAAGTAAACCTTCACAATAAAAGACGCGATGGCGGGATTATTTATGACGTTATCTCACTCGATCGACTAAACAAATACGGTGCAAGAACCGGATCGTATTGAATGCGTATGAAATACGCATACCTCATACCATAAAGGAGGCATACCTCATACCATAAAAGAGGCATACCTCATACTAATAAATGGATAGGTTTCAAACTTACCTCCCCACGGTTTCCTAATATTGTTTAGTTATGAGAAGGATATAAAACTAATGGTAAAAAGTAATAGCATTCCTTTTTTTACTGTTTTACTTTAATTGAAGTAACAAGCGCTAAAGGTTACTAAAATCACGACAAACTCCGAACGATAAAGACAAAAGAAAGTTGAGGAGCAAATTCAGTTTATAACACTTTTTCTCATGACAACAAATATTTTTAAGTAATTCTAAAGTAAGACAAAAATAAAAAAATGCAAAGAAATTCTTAGAAGAGACTTGCGGAAATACTTTAGATAATTTTGTATAATACGATGCGTAAATCCAAGAACTTATGGTGCTGGTTGAGTTTAGTGAAAGCGTAGCGGCGGTTCCACGTATCACTTGATTGATGCAAGGCGATTGATTTCACAATAATGTTTTGCGGTTTTATTATGCGTCTATTCGAATAATTCCAGTCTATTCTCAGAATCCAAGTAGTTCTATATCTATAATAAATTATAGATCTATATCTCTATATCTATAATAAATTTATTTCTTATAAATAATTACTCATTATTATTTATAAATTGTTATTTATCTATAATAAAACTATTATACATAGTTTTATTTCGTAAAATTAAACCAACCATTAGGAGGTAAATATTGTTTGTTTTTATAGCATTTCTTTATACTTTTTAGTATAAAATGTATATTTGTTTAGGAAATATGTTTTGTCACATCCTATAGAGGTTTAAGTGCAAATCACTAAAAACTAGGTTTTTGTTAAAATTACTTAAAACGTACGGCTAATTAAACATTGTTTTGGTTTGCACTACTTAAGTTAACATTTTTGCAAGTAATCTTTGTTTTCTCCTTCTATTATTAATTTTAATTAGTAATATAAACAACTATAACCTACAATTTTTTGAATATAATCAAAGTATTCATAATTCTAAGTTATATTTATGCACTGCATGTTCTTCAAACTCATAATAAAAATATGTTATTCACCTTTACTATATTTCTGTTTTTCTTTAACTAAATTATTGTAACAATTATTTCACTGAATTTAAAACAAAATTATTAAAATAGCACGAACATATTAAAGTAGAAAAACACGATAAAAAGTAAAAGTCATCGAGTAAAGATCCGAGGGCTTCTATAGGAAGGATATTTTAAAATGTGATATTTAGAGATTTAACCCAGGTTAAGTGTCTTTTGGTTAATAAATCATGCGGGTTTAATCTATTTGCGGGTTGATTTGAGAAAATGTATTCATTTAATTTTTTTCCCTAATTCTACGGGTTTTATTAAAAATGTATTAAATATTTATTTTTATAGTGTAAAATATAAATTAATTAAATATTTTTTTTATTTTAAATTTAAAACGCAATTTTTTTTTATTTTAAATTTAAAACGCAATTTTTTTTAAATTTAAGGTACATATTTATACACTATATTGATGGTTGTATCGGATTAACCAATTTGTTTTCTTTTTATTAGGTATTACTATTATAATTGTAAATTGTTATAAATAAAAATGTTAAAGAGATCAATATTTTACAAAGTACTACTTGAAACAAGTCTTGCACGATGACAGATCTTATAGAATTGAATTAACTTGATAAAGTTATATTTAATTTACTCATTAATTATTATAACTTCTTGTAGTTATACTAACGTACGACTAGTAATGTGTTGCATCAGCAACTCTCGTAAGAAATTTATAAAAAAATATAATTATGTATTTAAACAACTCTTTAAATTGCTTATAATGATATTCTGTTAAAAAAGGGCTCGTTTTGCTCGCTAGATTGCTTATGTTATACTTAAAAAATAGTAAAACTTTTTACATTATAATATATATATTATATATATATATAATATATATAATTATATATAATATATATAATATATATATATATTATATATTTCTGATAAGTGAGTCACCCCATTCAAAAAATTAACCCTCTCCCCTACCCCCTCTATGACCCCATTCTCACAAACCCATGTTTTCTTTGTAAATTCACTATTAACAATATAATTTTGCCTGGTCATGTCAATGTAATTAAATATGCAACAACAAGCGAAGTTTCATTCATGACATCCTGTTTATACGACTATGATGAACGCATCAACCTATCAATGCAATAATCTAAATAAACTTTATGTATTCATTCTCAACTTACAAGTGTAATAAATCCAGTTTCATTTATTATTCGATGCATGTAGCATCCTCAAGCTTTTTGCCGTGTGTCAGTCATTCATGACTTCACAGCTCGCGTTACTTATCTGTACAAAATGTCTATCTAAAACAATTGCAACATTTTATTGTAAAGTTCGATAACCTGTAAGACTCTTGTATTGTATTAATAAAAGCAAGTAAATTTCATGTTACAATCTCTTCTTAATAACCCTGTAAAATGGCCCTGGGTTGAGGCAAAATTTAGGACCCTCAAAGTATAGACCCAATAAATTATAGTTTTCGCAAAGGAGTAGTTTTTAAAGGAGTGACACTGATCTGAAGGGAAAGAGCCAAATTGCTTCTTTTTTGACTAAGGGTAAAAATTGTAGAAACTTGAAAATTTTCTACAATTTTTACAAAATATTAAAACGAATCTCTGTTTTTAAAATTTCAAATATTAATAATATAGAAACTCAATCTATTTTTAAAACGTTTATGGGTTTAAATATTATGTTCACCAAATTTGGTGTGGTTCTGATAAAAATTGTGGCCCTAGTTTGGGGAATGCAATCGAATTTTAATTATTCATTTTAATTTTATTATTAGTTTTATCATTTCTGATCATTTAATTTTAATTAAATTATCAGAAATTAACTTTGTGAATTTTTTTTTCAAGGTATCCTATTATATTATGTTTGCAAAAAGATCCCCAATCCGAAACCTTGTGTTTTTAAGGCCTCCTGAGTGGTTTTCACAAAGTTGTCTGTCTGTATGTGTGTGATTGTCTGTTATCATCATAGCTCTAGTATTAAAGAGTTGAAACTTTGTATCAAAATCAATCATTAGGACTATTTGTGCTACCCGGAAAATATTTTTTATCTATTCCTTGTATTGTAAGTTCTACATACAGTCTTGTTATCTCACAATGTAAATGTACTTTTACTCCCTAGGAGGAAAAGTGAAAGTGTTGCCAACTTGACAGATTTTTAGTGAAATTGTTAGGATGTTTAGGAATTTTTAGGAGTTTTTTCGGGTTATGTTGGTATATGGGTAATATATACAATATACACACGCTAATGTTTAATTAAAAATATAGTATTACACATTATTCTATTGACGCTTACAATAAAATACTGCGAAGATAGTGCTTTATTCTCTCTCATCAAGTGATTGACATGGTAAGAATAAACTAAACTACCAATAACAATAAGGAGCTGAAGAAAATATATAGTTTATGTATTAGTTCTCTAGTCGTGATAAAATTAATAGCAACAAGGGATGAAAGTTTTCAGCTCTCGTATATCTCTCTCGTCAAGCCTCGGGAGCCAAAATGTTAGTTAAGTACCTCGGCAAGCCTCGGAGCTAACTAGTTTATCTCCTCGGCCTACCGGCCTCGTGACTAATGAAGGTTTCCTCCTCGGCGCTGCCTTAGGACGAAACTTTACTTGACTGTAAAACTTACTTTCATCCCTTTTTGCATAAATAACTATGTGACGTCATGTACACATAATGACTTGAAAAATCATTGATCGCGGAAAAATATTGCGAACAATTTGACATGTGGAACGGATATAGCCATGTATAAAACTAATATATCAGCTTTTCATTTCACCAAGTTTCATTTCATTATCGGTATAAGTTTAATTTTTTTCAAACGTAAATTATACGTTTATTAAATTATTATTGTTTTACTATAAAAAATTGTAAAAAACAGGAAATAATCTAATTGAGTTGAAATCCGGTACAAGTGTGAAAAAACAAATTACGTTAATAAATTACACTAATTTCATTTTTGTACTATCTATAAATATTTAGCACCCATATAGGAATGAATAAGACTACATATGTCTAAGTTTCATTTCATTATCACATTAGTTCAATTTTTATAAATTGACTTGTGTACGTTTTTTAAAAATCTGAAAACAATCCAATTCAATTGATATTTGGTACAAGTAGGTACGTATAGTATGTAATACGAATAGTATATCTATAATTTTTGTTGAATCATAAAAGTTAAGCATCTAGCGTGGTCAGTGCCTGGATGGGTGACCGCTGGGAATAAAACTGGTGTTATTACTACCTAAGGGAAGCGAAGTAAGTCGAAAACGTGTTGCGAATTTGACTTGTGTATTTTGAGGACTAGCGAAGCGAGTTAGAAGTTGGAAGGATAAGCGAAGCAAGTCCAAAGTTGAAAGGATTAGCGAAGCGAATCCTATGTGATGAGAAAAAGTTCTGAGACGCCCCGTTCCCTATTTTTTTACACTTCCAGTACAACACGTGAATATTGGTTGTGAGTTTAGTATAATTTTAAAATAGAAGGTATGCGGCCCGCAACTTAGCTATGCACACCCATTGCAAGCCCCACACAGCAGCCCATTGACAAAAAGGTTTGCCAACCCTGACATAGCTACTGTCATCTCATATATACTCACATCCTAACCGTTAAATGATTTAAATATCATCACCTGACATCTGTCAGTAAATGGATTATCTTGAAAAACAATCTCGGTTATTAAGGCCTCATCATACATCTTCTAAGTCGCTATTCTTTACACTGGACAGCTGTCGGTCAGCGCGTGGCCAGTTTGTTCTCTCTGTTCTTTTCCAGGACCAGATGATGATGAACCAGGTAGATCTGGGTCAGCACACGTCCCGCACCTGTCCCAGCCTATACACACAACTGTTTCTTTGTTTTATCACTCAAATAATCTCGACATGAGATCGTTTTATATAAATTAATAAGAATTTATGTGCTACTCATCTGTTGCTCTAAGTAAAACAAATAATTTGTAAGAGGTCTTATAATTTGATGGAGTTTAGAATCAGGTACGATAACTCAGACACGCATTTTTTTTTAAAAAATCGTTAAAGTTTAAAGTTAAATCATTTTTAGGCTTTAAAATAAATAAGAGACCTCCAAGTCGCTTAGCCGCTATGTGCACGGAGGAAAGGGTGGCAAAACATACATTAAGAAAACTGGAGGCGGAGGGGAGTAATTTGTTTTTGTAAAATGCTGCGAAACTATCTTCAAATTTTGAGTTGACTGGTTTGTCAAACGGTTTCAGTCATACTTTAAACTTGCTATCTTTACAGAAGACATCTAGATTGAAACCGTATACGATTCGGATTCAATATTGCACGAGAACGTTGGGTTGACCCTAATTATCTGAAACTATGGTTTCAGATTCGTCTGTTCTGGGCAGTTCAGTTTGTTTTTATGCTGTCTGTGCTAATGCATGATCACTACATGTGGCATGTGTAAATCATGAAAACTGGACACAAAATTAATTCAACAGGTGTAGGTCAGCTGTATAGTAAATATATAGTAAGATATTGAGAAGTATATATTTTCTTAGCGAATTTTCATCATGAAAATGACGCTTATAAGTTGTTCGGATGTCGAAAGTAGAGAGGGGAATTGATTCAGTTTGGCTTTCAGACATTTTTTTTATGATGTAACCTCTATATTTGGGTAAAAACATACAAAGTAAGTCTTTATATAGAAGATTTTTAATACTCTATAAACAGTTTTTCATTTTAGTAAAAACTGACTTTACTAAAGAATATTTCCGCAAGTTGTCTGTCAGTATGTGTGTGTGTGTGTGTCTGTTATCATCTTAGGTCCTAGTGTATTTATGCTAAATACTTGAACCTTTATACAAAAATCAGTCTACTACAGTAGTTGTGCCATTTGGGAAATATTTTTAAATGACGTCATAAACCCACAATAATGACTCAGTAAAAATTTCAAAAAATCATAAAACGCGGGAAAATGATGTGATCGGATTGAGATTTAGCACGCTTGTAGCCATAAATTAGACTAACATGTGCTAAGTTTCATCTCATTATCAGCTTTAGTTCTTTTTTATCAATTTACTTGTGTACGTTTTTAAAAAATTGTAAAAAATAGGAAAAAATTAATTGAGTTGAAATTTGGTACAAGCATATTCCTTGGCGTAATAAATATAAGTACAATAAGTTTCGTTATAATACAACAAGTTTATTCATGATTTTTGTTGGATCGAGCGTGGTCATTGCCTGTATGGGTGACCGCTGAGAATGAAACGGATGTTTTTACTATCTGAGGACGAGCGAAGCGAGTCCCAAGATGTGTCTTAGTATAAATTTGGCGAATCTATATTCTGAGGACGAGCGAAGCGAGTCCGAAGCAGGGGGATGAGCGTAGCAAATCCGATGTGATTAGGAAAAGTTCTGAGGTACCCCGTATCCGATTTTTTTAATTCTAATCTTCAATAAACCATATCCATGATTATGAACAGTATACCATAAAATACATTAAAGAAATAATGTAAAAAGTATGTACATATTTTTTATCACAGATAAATAATAAATGATAACAAGGAAGGAAGATAAAGAACGTTGTGGGTCTGTAATAAAATCTGAAATTAAGTCTGTAATACCGACGCCGACAGAGAGCGATACCTAGAACTAACCGCCAAAGGGCTTTGATTCAAAACTTTTGCACTTTTCTTATTTTATAGTGAATTCTGGTCTTTGGTTTGTGTAAGTAGTATAAACAATATTTTTCTTCACATTATCAGTTATTAATAGGTATTTTTTACTTGTATTGTGTTGTTTGATATAAACTCATTTATACTTCTGTGGCTAGTGAAGTTAGTGCTATCGATATCATTATAGTACATAAAATATTATTATTCAAGCAGTAAATTATTATTATTATTAGTAACATAATATTATTATTATTTATTTAGAGGTCCCCATAAAGTTTTTTGTCTTAAAATATTATTCCTACTGTAGGCGCTGGTATGGTAAAATTGGTGGATAAACGCAAATAAAAAACGAATTGAATTAATAACCTATAATTCGATATAAAACGAAAATGGACTGTATATGTAGAACATTATGAGTTTCTATCAGAGACTAAAAATTAGATCGTACAACAGTAAGAGTGGGAGAAACCCTTCGAGGCGGTACAATGAAGAGGGATTCATGATTCTACTGATACTGTGAACTACAGAAAACGTATATAGCTACGAAACTAAACGAAAAGACGCACAATACTCAACATACCGCCCACCTTGGAAGGTTTCACCTTACAAAAAATAATACTAAACATTATAATTAAAACATAAAACAAACACAGAACTTTATGAAGAAAATAGAAAACAATCACTTAGTACGTAAAATGAAACATCGAAAACTTCCAATTAAGGTAAGTAAAATTAAGTTAATTTAAATTAGGTAAATCACTTTACTTAGTTAGATTTAAACACTAATGAAAATTTTAAACTTTATATTTAGCCAAATTTAACCTTCAGAATTAGAATTAAGAATCAAATTGCAATTGAAAAAAAATTGTAGTAAATAAATTAAAATTATTAAACAAAAAACCACTTGATTATTTACACTATATCACTACACTTCGATTGGAAGGGGGCAAATTTTAGAGATAGCCCTTTTCATGACTCCACCATTGGTAAAAACAGAGACAACACGGACTAGATTATCTTCTCCTGGATGCAGTTCAGTTATGCGACCTAACCTCCATTTTAGAGGAGGTAGATTATCTTCCTTTAAAAGCACTATTGTGCCAATCTTCAAATTTGGTGAAGTGGATCGCCACTTAGAACGTTGTTGAAGACTTAGTAGATACTCAGCAGACCAACGCTTCCAGAACTGCTGTGTTAATCTTTGCAAAAGTTGCCACCGAGATAATGTGTTCAGTTTAAGAGGCAGTAAATCAGGTTCAGGTAACGCAGTTAACTCCTCTCCAATTAAGAAGTGACCTGGTGTTAGGGAACTGAGGTCAGTAGGATCGGAAGAGGAAGGAGTAAGAGGACGGGAATTAAGACAGGCTTCTGCCTGAATTAACACAGTATTAAATTCTTCGATAGTCAGAGATGCATTACCAATCACACGTTTTAAATGAAATTTCAGAGATTTAACCGAAGCCTCCCATAAGCCTCCATAATTAGGGGCTCGTGGAGGAATAAATATCCAATTAACTTCGCCACGAAGACTCCTCTGATGTTCAGGAGAGTTAAACATCTGATATAGCTCATGTAGCTCATTTCGAGCGCCAATAAAATTCTTAGCATTATCAGAATAAACGTGAGACGGCTTACCCCTACGACCTATAAATCGTCTAAGAGCAGCTAAAAACGCTTGTGTGGTAAGATCACTTACCAACTCTAAATGCACAGCTTTTGTGCTAAAACAAATGAAAACCGCAACGTAAATTTTAAAATAAGGCGCCTTCCGACGTCTCGTTTCACGAACAAACATAGGTCCACAGAAGTCGACACCAGTTCTAAGAAAGGGTCGAGAAGGTTCCACGCGATGAAGTGGTAGTTCTCCCATAAGTTGTGTCGAATCTGGAGGATTTACACGAGTGCACTTAACGCACTTATGAACTATTCTTCGCACCTGATCCCTTCCTCGCAGCGGCCAGAACTTCTTTCTAACGGCTGCAAGCAGTGATTGAGGACCGGCGTGTAGCAGTCGAAGGTGCTCCTTACTAATAATCATATCAGTAAAATAATGATTAGACGGTAAAATCCACGGATGTTTTTGATTATGGCTTAAGTTGGAATGAGTTAAACGTCCGCCCACCCTGATCAAATTAAATTCATCAAGGAACGGATTCAGTGATAATAGTTTGCTCTTAGATTTGAGAGGTTTTCTCTGAGCAAGAGCAGCAATTTCTGCTTTAAAACATTCGTTTTGAATAACTCCTATCCAATGACGTAATGCAGCTTCAAACTCGGCATCGTCGAATTTAAGCGGTTCAGTAAGCTTAATAGGGAATTTACTAGTTAACGAATTATGTTTGAAACGTAACCAAACAATAGTAATACGCAAAATCTTATTCAGGTCTGAAAATCTGTCAAAATAATTACTTTTGGTAGACGTAACTAACGAAACTGTCTTAACTTCTGGCAGTTCAACAGTTGACAAGTCAAGACCTCGTGGCCAATGGTCTGGAGGCAAGGATAGCCAACCAGGTCCATTCCACCATAGCGAAGAAGAAATTAAGTCAACGTATGTAGCACCTCTCGAAATGCAATCGGCAGGATTTTGCTCCGATCTAATGTGATGCCAGTTCTTAGCATCTGTAATTTCTAGAATTTTCAAAACTCTGTTTGCTACAAAAGTTTTCAGCCGACTATTAGAATTCAACCAACCTAATACGATTGTCGAATCCGTCCATAGATATCCCGTGACGTTAATATCTAGAGCAGCAACCACCTTTTCCCACAACTCTGCCAGCAACACAGCTCCACAAAGCTCTAGTCGTGGAATCGTAGTGGATTTCAATGGTGCAACTCTGGATTTGGAACAAACTAATCTAGTTGAAGTTTCGCCATTATTGTAAGTAGCTCGAAGGTATACACATGCGCCATACGCCACTTCAGAGGCGTCACAAAACCCATGTAGTTCAAGGTGCGATACATCGTGACCCGGAATAATTTTACGAGAGATTTGATAAGAGTTAAGGTTAGAAATATCAGATCTGAATTGATCCCACGATGAGATTAATTCCTCAGGAAGTACCTCATCCCACGAAATTTTCAACTCCCAGGTGCGTTGCATGAATATTTTAGCACGAATAAGAATAGGTGCAACGAGACCTAGCGGGTCAAAAAGTTTACAAATCTCACTCAAAGCTTGACGCTTTGTCACGCTTTTATCACTATCAATTGAGACATTATAACCAAAACAGTCTTGCTGGACTAACCAAACTAGTCCTAAAGTTTTTATACTTTCTTCAGCATCAAAATCTAGAGATTCACTAACCTCCTGATGCTCTAACGGAATAGAATTAATAAACGAAACGGAGTTAGAAGCCCATTTGCGAAGATCTAAACCTGCAGTAGCTAACAGATTATTTAGTTCCTCTTTTACAGCGAAGGCTTCTTCTGTCGATGCAAAACCTGAAAGCATATTATCAACGTAAAAATCTTTTTCTAAGAGCGCAGCAGCTGCAGGATAGCGCTCTCTCTCAATATCTGCAAGTTTGTTCAGACAACGAGTAGCAAGAAATGACGCCGGGCGGTCCCGTACGTTAGTGTGGTAAGTTGATATCTACTATATCATCCTTACTGTCATCAAACCAGAAAATACGATGTAAGTCGTACTGATTTGGATTTAACTTAAACATTCGGTACATCTTAGCGATGTCTGCGGAAACGGCGATTTTATGCTTACGAAATCTGACCACAATCGAAAATAAATCTTGTTGGACTACCGGTCCAACCTTTAAACAGTCGTTCAGAGAAAGTCCAGTAGAACTTTTAGTCGACGCGTCAAATACTACCCTCAACTTAGTCGACGAGCTCGCCTCTTTGTGCACCGCATGATGAGGGATGTGATAAGTTATTTTAGAGTCATCGAAAAGTAGTTCATTGGGAACCTTACGCATATGATTCAATTCAATGTACTCTTTCATAAAGGTGTAGTAACGTTCCTTAATTACAGGATATTTATCCAGTTTTTTCATATTGTAATTAAATCTCTTAAGAGCAACTTCGCGAGTTGACCCTAATCGCTTAAGAGAGTCTTTAAATGGCAAACTTACAACGAACTGACCGCTGTCATCGCGAGTGACAGTATCTTCGAAATGCTTCTCACATTCTCTTTCCTCAGGTGTGAGACTGTAAGTAGCTAACTGAGCGTCCTCAATCTGCCAGAAACGCTCCATCAGGACATCCAAACGATTTTCCTCTAAAGTATTAAGATGACAGGTAGAAACGAAAGATTGTACCCGGTTAACGGCGGAAGTACCAGAAACAATCCAACCTAAAGAAGTACTCTGAAGTACAGTAGTTTCATCTTGAAGTCGAATTTGACCAGATAAGAGTATGTTGAAAAATACATCAGCTCCAACTAATAAATCAATCTTACCAGGACGGTCAAAGTCAGGATCTGCTAGCAGCAAAGAAGGCGGAATATTCAGTTTAGAAATGTCTATAGGAACCTGTGGAATATCCTGAGTAATACGTGGAATGACTAATAAGTTTAAAGACGTAGTATAATCGGAGACGCGAGATTTCATGGTTCCGTGAATTGAAGTCGCAATATTAGTAGATGTCGAATTGATGCCGGAAACATCTATGTTGATCTTATTTCGTTTAAGACCTAAAGATTGAGCTAGGGATTCAGTTATGTAGTTCGACTGAGATCCAGTATCTAGGAGAGCTCTCGCTGGAATAGCTCTCCCAGTTCGATCGATATCAACTAGCGCTGTCGATAAAACAACAATTTTAGAACATAATGACGTAGAAGAATGTGAAACTTGAGATGAAGTTGCCGCCAAATTAGTTTGATTGCTAGATGAAGTGTACGTAGCGTTATTTCCAGAACTCATATTTTGACCAGAAGACTGACCAGAACACAAAAGAGAGTTATGTCGATTTTTACAATACCGGCATGACGAAAACCGGCATTTCTTGACGTCATGTCCCTGAAGAAGACAATTTTCGCAAAGTTTATGATCTTTAACTAATCTTTGCTTATCCGAAAGCGAAAGATCTTTAAACTCTCTGCACGCAAATATGGAATGCTCTTTCGATGAGCATTTTTGACAATAACGTTTGCGTTGGTCACCCGAAAAAGTAGAATGTAGTGTTGACCTACGCTGATTAAAAGACGATGACGTTTTAGACATTGAAGACAAGTGCCTGTTATCAGCTGAATGATAGGAAGTTTTAGGTTTGGACGGTCGATTAAATTCCATTGCTTCTAAGACTTGAACCTTATGTTCCAAAAATTCTTGTAAAGCTTTAAGTGTAGGTATATATCGGATGTTAACGAATTCTCCCATTCCTTTAACGTAACGTAATCTAATTTAGTTGTAATTAAATGTATAACCAAGACATCCCACTGATCAGTAGGCTGACCTAATGCTTGCAACGCGTTTTATGTTTAGCAAGACCTTCAAGTATAACTCTTAAAGAGGCATACGATTGCTTTTCAGCCTTAGCAATATCGAATAATGAGCTAACATGTTTCATGGTAATCATTCTTTGATTTTGATACCGCTTTGTAAGTAATCCACACGCAACATCATAATTATCGCAGAGGTTGTCAAGTTTGCGATTAACTGAGCAGGCTCTTTAAGTAAGAAGGACCTAAGATAAAGAAATTTTTGAATTTTATCTAAATTCTTGTCATTATGCACCAACGATAAATATGTGTCGTTGAAGGTAACCCATTTTTCAAAATCCCCATCGAAAGGAACAATTTTTAAAACAGGTAAACGCAAAGAACTAAGTTGCTTATTAGAAGAATCTGTGTTAGGTTTACAATCAACTTCCTCAGTCTCGGGAGTAAACTGATCAATTAAAGACTGAATATTTGCTGCTAAGTTGCAATAGGTTTCCTCGAAATTTTGAGAGGCATCTTCGATCTCATCAAAATCTGTAATTTCTTCGTAACTATCCCAACAACGTTGTAGAATAGTCAAACGGCTTCGTAAATTATGAATTCCCTCATCGGCATTAAAATTATCAACATATATTTTAATCCTGTTAAGTCGAACCTGTAGATTTTTCAAAACTGTAGCATTGCTTACAATAGAGTTGCTATTACTTCCCGCACCTGTGCTGTTACCCTTTGAACTCCTTTTAGGACCCATGTTGTAAAATAAAATCGAAAAATACGCGAGACAATAGATTCAAATACGAAATAATATAGAATGTAAATATTACAAACGAAATCGCAAGCTAAAACAACATAAAATAAACAAATATGCAATAATAACCTTAGAATTAAAATCGTATTTCAAACTAAGACTAATAAATAAAATATTTAAGATATGAAAAATATTAATGTAGAAAAATAATTTTAACGGACTATAATGAACTTAAAAATCATCAAAAAACAAATTATCAATGAAAAGAATTGTCAAATATTCCTAACATCAACAAAATATATTTTAGAAATAAAAGATTTTAAAATAATTTTATCTCTTCTTTGTCTAATTTAAAATTAAGTTTTAAAAAGTATAAAAGCTTTTATAAAATGAATTACTTTTATAAAAAGTTTTAATAAAGATAAGATAAGGGTATAAACGTTATTGACAGGATGTGGAGTGGATAGTAAGCGATAAAGGAACGAATGAGATAAGATAAAGGATTGGAACGTCTCACCAGAGTGTTTGATGTAGAAGGGATGCCGAATCCTCTGTAGCGAAGTGCCGGTACCGACGGAACGATAGGTTAGGTTGAGAGCTGGGTAGACCTGCGCGGCAGCCACGTGACGACGCGAAGCCAACCTCGGTAAGCTTGGCGAGAAACGAATACGAAAAAGGCGGAGATCTTGTAACTTCGCGCCAAAACAAGCGATTATTTTTCACGTTGTAACATGGAGAATACGTAAAACCACTAGTAAATTTGGACATAAACTTTGCCAATTTACAATTATTATTAATTTCACAATACAATATGTGTTAACATAAAGTTTAAGTTATTTGATAAATTATCCATAAAACGAAACACAAATTAATAAAATTTCCTTGCACATTTATTATATTATAAATTGATGAAACAACTATTTAATTAATCCATTAAATAAACATACGTAATTGAATAGGAATAAATACGAAATTAATTATGATTACAACGTTTACCTTGTATCATTGACGAAAATACGAAATATTCATTAAAATAAACAAACCACTTTTACACACCAACAAAAACGAATAATACGAATCCGGTCGAAGGACCAAACATGTAGGCGCTGGTATGGTAAAATTGGTGGATAAACGCAAATAAAAAAACGAATTGAATTAATAACTATAATTCGATATAAAACGAAAATGGACTGTATATGTAGCGAACATTATGAGTTTCTATCAGAGACTAAAAATTAGATCGTACAACAGTAAGAGTGGGAGAAACCCTTCGAGGCGGTACAATGAAGAGGGATTCATGATTCTACTGATACTGTGAACTACAGAAAACGTATATAGCTACGAAACTAAACGAAAAGACGCACAATACTCAACACCTACTTTGCAAAAGTTTAATGTGAGGCTATACATTTTCAACTTATTTGAAACCAAAAGGTACATACAGTCAGTGTTTTAAATTTATTTCATCAATTCATTATTTAATTGATAATCTTACTGTACAAAGAACTAGAGAAGTCCAGCTAATTTTTTTGCGGGAGGCCCCAAATCTGAAGTTCCGCCACTGGTAGTGGTTGAGGAAGAAGTAATAAGTTTTAATTATCTTACATAATAAATTACCTAGAAAATAAGTTAATATTTCCCTTTAAAACTGATAAACTATATATCTTAGACAAATCCGATGATGGACTATATAAATGTCTAAGAAATACGGTAGAGATGTTACGAAGGGAGGAGATATAGTTTGCGTTTGTATGCAATGGAGGGTGTGGCTTGTATCAAGGGATAGCGGAAAGGGAAAGAGTTCCCTTGTCCTAAGGTTCGTATTTATGAAGGGTCCGGTACAAAGGTACAATAATAGGAGGAGCCAAAACCCCAGCTAAATATATTTACAAGTATTATTTACTAGGTACAGGCAACCCTAACATACTCAATGTCTTAAGATTCTGAAAGTAAAACTAAACTAAGCTCCTTAATAATTATAATGCGTAAATTACGGTCTTGCTTTTACACCTGCAATATTGAAACGGGGCTTAAATTTATCAGGATTAAAATTAAAATAGAATATCTTGCTAAGAACTGGAGATATTTCAGAGAAAATTTTATCGTCACATTCAGCGGTAGAGTCATACATCACCACGATTTCCGCCGGTCATGGTCAAGGTACTAAGTGCGTTTCTTTGTGTAATAAGCTTTTACTAACCAAACTGTGTGTATTGTTTTATTCAAAAAGTTTTTTGTCTGATACTCATAAAAGATTGTTTGAAAAAGGGTATTACAAAAACTGTTCAACAACCGATGTTTTAGAATGAGCATAAATTTTGTTTTGTTTTAGAATATTTAACAACCACGTTGTATGATAGGATCTGATGGTCTGGAATCTGTGAAATAAGACTATACTTCATTATAAGGGCAGTAATACACGCATGGTTGTAATCAGATGACAGCGTGGGGGAAAATGCGAGGGAGCCTTTGAGGTTAGTCCTGGATGTAAAACCACGCCCACAATTGCATATCAGACCAACCTCATTGGTTCCTCAACTATATTTCCACGCTGTCAACTGATCATAACAGTTTTTAATGCTATAATAGCGAAACAAATTTTTAAGGCAACTTGGAAAACTGCATAATACTGTTGATGCATCTATTTCTGTAAAAACCTTTGATCATCGAAGCACCTAGATTTACTTTCGCAGGGGACTGAAAATTATTTATTTTGTAAGCAATAAATATGGTAACCCCCAATTAAAGATACTAATAAGTAGACAAGAACAAGACAAGAGAATAAGTTGCCTCCTATATCAGTTAAAAATTGTATTTCGATATCTATTGTATTATTGTCTGTCAAAATTATATTACATTCAGATAAGCAAATCATTTAAAATAACTTACACTTAGCTATAAATAACGGGAATATTTGCAATTAAAATTCTTCTTATTCAAATAAATAAGTACTTTGTTGGAGTTGGTCCAAGAGATATGAAATAAAAGGACTTACTCTTCACCTACATCCATCGTATGTCTCAGATGACTTTTTTCTCGTCTAATATATTGTCCAATGTCCAATATAATATTATTCACACTTCTTTTTATTTTTCCAAGGTTGTAATATGTTTAAAAGAAAATTGTAAACGATGATAAATTACAATTTCATTCAACACTTTGACTATTTGTTCAACCTCCCGCGTATAATTATATTTTTCTTCAATTTTGACGACGTCATACATTTTAACAAATTACAGGCCTGTGTAGCTCCATCAGATGAATTTTTGTGCCAAAATTATTTTCGATCTGAACAAGCGCTGGAGAGTTAGTATGAGAAAAAAGAAGCAGCTAGAAACTCTATCAGCGTTTAGAAGGGAATCGGAATTTATATAAGTTCCGAACGAAGATTTACGATCTGAAAATTAAAGTAAAACGTCGAAAATGCTCCCTTCATTTTCGGAATATGGATTTGAATAAATTTGTAAAAAAAGTATTGGACCGGAGTCTTAAACATTTTGAAATCTTTTTATAAAACTCTTCAGATTATAGATTTGATTTAGATTGATCTTTAGATCCTTTGATTCTGAGAATCAATTTCGACCCCAAAATCAAGTGGCTATATAACAATAATAAATAAATCGTTTATTTATATATCAATACCTGTTTACAAATATTAAATTACAAATTATAAATAAATAAAATAATATATATTGACCATTTGTGTCGCATAAGCTCAAGGCTTGTGCGCGACACGAAATAAGGGTTGCTTTTTGTTTATTATTTATTTCAAGATCAAAATAAAAAACCCTATCCAAGATCTTAAAAAAAATTATTCAAGATGGATCTTATCTATACAGTTTTAAGATTGAAAATTGTTAATCATAATGATGTTCCCATTAAAAGATAAAATAAGGTTCGCCCTAATCATATATATATATATATATATATACATATATATATATACATATATATATATATATAATATATATATATATATATATATATATATATATATATATATATATATATTAGAGTGGATAAGAAATTGAGTAAATAGTCGTTTAATATATGTAAATTTGAATTTTCAAAAAAATTTGATGTAAAACGAACTTTTCAACGCCACTGTTTTGGTTATACTTTCCATTACACGCAAGTACGAAATAAAGTTTCTTTTTTTAGAAAGGCATCCAAAATATTGCGTATTCAAACTTGTTTAGTGAAAGCTCCTTGTATAACATTCTGTTTGTGATTTTGAGATCTGTTATTAAAACCGTAAAAGTTGTTCACAAATGTATATATGTGATTCGCTTTATAGTAGAAATCTAAATAAATATCTTTTCGACTGTAAACGAATTGTGAACGGGAGGTCCTGTGTCGTATTTCGCTATTGCGGATTATTTAGATATAGTAAAATCATTCAAAAACATGTTCACTCAGCAGTCAAGCTGTAGTTTAAATTAATACTTGTCATTATTAAGAAAAGAAAAAGTTCTTAGTAATCAAAATTTACCTTTCAGAGCAGTATAAAGCCAACAACACAGAAAATTGCTTTACTGTACAAAATAAGAAAAGACAGTCATCGAGTTGCGTCACACCTCAGTCTGTGAATCCTCCCTGCCAAATATCTTTCCTAGAATTATTTTTCCCCTATTTTTTACCTTACCTGATTAGACTATATGGGAAAGCTCTATGGAGGCAAATATTCTGAATCCATATTTTTATTACGTGTTGCATAAGCAGTTCGCATAAGGCTACTAGCTAGGCTAATAAATTAATTTGGACAGAACACACTACCTTAAACCTTAACAATACACGTTAATAACCTAGAGATATATTACTAGAGGCGCCCTATTGGTTGAATTTTGAAACATCGAAAAAATAACCTGAACACCTTTATATCAATATAATCAAATAAATAGAAAAAAATACAGTGACTTATACAGTAGAACGCTGAAAATATAAATCAAAACACAAACAATGTACAGGAAGCTAAAAACAATTGATTAATTATACCCTTAACTCACTCTTAGAAGAGGTTTCAATGAGGTTACACAGGGCCCCAAAATGATGTTTCAGAACTCTTAATGTATTGAGATAGGCTATGCTCCCTCTAGTATATATCTCTATGTTTATAATAAATAAAGAAAATAATAGTAAAATATTAAGTAATTATAATTCTAACAAATAAATAAAAGTATATAGTATATACATTAATTATTTCTTCAAATAATTGTTTATTATTGTGCAGCTTTGTTTATTACATTTTATTTTACTTTTTGATGAAATAACCGAACACTGACATTACTTATGAAATTTATATTAAAATAAAATTATAGAGATATCATTACTAGAGCGCCAAATCTCTAATTGTTGAAAAATAATTTTTCCGTATTATAAGAATTTTTGAAATATTTCCCAGTTAATGACGTACGTATTAAACAATAATAATTTTACAAATAGCACAACTAGACCACAAAATTAATTTTTGTGCCAAGTTTCGATTATCTACAGCAATACACTAGGAGCTACGATGATAACAGACATTCACACACAGACAACTTCATGAAAACCACTCAGAAAATCTTAATGCTGCTGAAACGGATAAAAAGTAATCCGAATATCTAAGGCTCGAACCCGTAATCTCCTGTAATAAAATCGAATGCGTATCCACAACGCTGTCAAGGCTTATGAATGATTGTAAGGCTTATGAGATTACGGGTTCGAGCCTCAGGTATTCCGATTACTTTTTATCCGTTTCAGCAGCTTTTAAGATTGTTTCTGAGAGGTTTTCATGAAGATTATTTTCTAAAACTAATGAAACTGAAAGAACTACTTATCATACAAATGTATTAATTTCAGTATAATGTTAAGTAAAAATGAATTCTTTCTACATAAATTAATCAATCTTATGCTAGTTAATAATCTCAAAAATTGTCGGCCAAATCTTTCGCTAATTTGTTTACAATTGGTAATTATTCGTCATTTTCAATGTAAGTCGCCTATATTGATTCCTGCAATGACGTCACGCCATTCATAAAAAAGTCAGGTTATAACCTCCGACTGCGTTTGGTTTCTTTACATCGAGAATCACCTTATAAATTTCTATCATCTTGAATAACACTTTTGTTATCAATTTCTTATCAGCGACAGTGGCGCTGCAACGGACTTTGAATCGCGAATAATTATGTCAATAGTTTTTTCCTCTTGTTTGTAGGTACAAAGGATGATTTTTACTTGACTGAAAGACGATTTTACTAGCATTATATGCTTAAAGCTATATTTGTGGGTATACCTTTATTTGGACCCTTATAATTTCAATAGTTATAAGCGGGGGAACAAAAATTTAAAGGGCATTTTACTGCCCCCTTTCGAGTTTTCCTGAAAGATCGCCTTTTGAATGACACTATCGATAGTCTTAATGTATGTATTTAAATAAAAAAAGAATATCGATTAAGTATAAAGCCGACTTGATATTCTATAATAGTAAATGTGAAAGGTATCTTTGTCAGGGCCCCCACTAGTACAATATTTCAGCATTTGACTCAAAGGTCACTGAAAGGTTGAGTGAAAAAAGTAGGTCATTGGTAACGCAACGTTTCGTAATCTCATCAACTTTAACTTCATCAGGTAGTATTTCTAGCACGTTAAGTATCTAATGTTTGCAATTAAGACCTAACTTAATTGTTAGTACTTTTAATTACTATCTTGTTCCGTCAAGTAGTAAACGTAAAAATTAAACTTAAAGCTGTACTATGTGAACATCTGGCTGTTTCACTTTTGACTGGACGGAATATTATTTTTCCTGGATGCAATAATATCGTCGAAGTGTGGGAAAGTTGTCATACGGGAACAGAGATGGACGAGGGATTCCATTTGGGGAACAGTCTTTGTTAGAAAGCACCTTGCACTTTACGTTTAAGTAGCATATGATCTGAAATCCTCGGCTCATATTCCCTTAGCCAAGAAGGTTCAAGTTTCCCTTACTTAGGCGGCTCAAAATGTACTTATTAGCCTAAATAAATAAGCTTCTTACTAGGGTTTAAACATGTGGTTTTCCTATCCCCCTATCATCATATCTGAACTTACCACCTATCTTACCACATATCGAAACTACCACCTAGCTGCACTTTTAACTATATTGGTTGCACTTTTCACGACACAGCTAAACAATCCAGCAAAAATATACGCATAGTTCAAGAAGGCATGTCCAGCCTCTATCGAGACTAGGGGCTCCTCTCTAGGCTAAATACTTGCTAAATATCATTCAGATAGGAAACCCTACAATTATTATCCTTGTTGATAGAAATTGGGAACATAAGCCGATTATTTTACCTCTCCTGCCCTCAGTAAACTTAAGAGTTTCTAGACATAGTACCAAAAATAAGAGATATAGTACAAGACACGGTTAAAATCAGTTGGCAGAGTGGAAAAATAATGGGAGGGAGCCAATAAGGTTACTCCGAGATGTTAAACCACGCCCACAATTTCAAATCAGGCTAACCTCATTGGTTCCTTAACCTTTTTGCCCACGCTGTCAACTGATTTTAACCGTAAATATTCAAATAAATCAAATAATAAGCGTATTTTTTTAATGAGATTGAGCACAAGTGGAGTTATACTAGGAAATAAAGAATAGAGTCCCTCCACATACTGTTATTGTGGAGAGACTCTATTCTTCATTTCCTAATAAGCGTATGTTCTATTTGCAGAATAAAAACGATAAAATTGTAATTTATAGAGACAGGAAGTGGAGAGGCGATAGCCCCACTTTTATAGTCAATATTTTCCTGTCCAGGGTATGTACCGCTTTAATGGCGAAAGCCATGTCGAGGCTGTTATAATTTCGGTTGCTCACATTATTTGTCTATCAATTTTCAGGAAAATGGAGACTCGGAAAACATTACTAGAAGTATCGGAGAACCCTACAAAATTACTCTTTTTCACTCCTTGATATACATAGTAGGGCTCATGCGAAAATACTTATACCTCAGTAAATTTAATTTTCATCAGTTGGAGATTTAAACAACAATGATTTTATACGTCAAATGTCCTTGGATGGAGTCAAATGTCCAATAGTAAAGTAGAAAATTACTAAATTTAAAATTGTTAAAAAAATCACTTTTCATAAAGTACGTTTTGCATGCATCAAGTAAAGAACAACAATGATAAACAATTTGTAAAATGTAAACAGCTCCTAAATTACAATTCTTATAAATTGCACCAAGAGTAAAGTAGAATAAATAAGATCAATATTTATCCCACTTTACTCTTGGTGCAATATATAACTTTTTTACTCTAGGTGTAATATATATTTTTTTCGTTTTTATTTTCATTCATTTATTTTTCCTTCTGCATTTATTAAGTGTCATTGCCAAAATAATGAATTACATTAGGTCATTTATTATACAAGGCAAGTGTTTACATTTTATTGACTATTCTTTGTTAACTTCTCAACCTTATATAGATAAGCATTTTCAGGTCAGGTCTTCCTTACAAGTTAAAATTTTGCTTAAAAAGTATATTTTTCTACTTCAAAGGTATAGAAATGCAGAATACGTAACCAGTACTGGAACAACTTTCACCACTACCAAGAATTTGCGTAACTCATTCCGTGTGAATAACTTGGATCGTCATTCTCTTGGCTAATAAGGCGCATTTACCAGGAAACCCCGCCTTCGTGTATTGTAATTAAACCCACATTGCGCATTGTGTACTATTGCGTAAAAATCACACATGCGTCTTTCTTCTTTATTCAACTGTTAAGCATTGCTAATTAAATTGTACTACCTAATTAAAAACAAATAAACATTTTACTGTTTATAATATGTTTATTCCTAAAAATTAAAGTATTTTGTTTTGAATGTGCTTCAGCGTTTCAAAACAAAACACATAGAGATATATTACTAGAGGTCCTATTTGATGAATTTTGAAACATCGAAACAGTAATCTGACCACATTCGATTATCATAATCATCAAATAAACAGAACAAAAAACAGTAAATTATATAGTAGAATGTTTAAAATACAAATCACAACACAAACAATCTGCGGGGAGCCGAAAACAATTGATTAATTATAACCATAACTTCCTCTTTCAGGAGGTTTCAATGAGGTTACACAGAGCCCCACTAAAAATGTTTCAGGCCTCTCAATGTATTAAGATAGGCTATGCCCCCTCTAGTATATATCTCTATGGTTTCATATGATAAATTCTATTAATTAAATGACAGTTTGGCCACCCTATCCTGTAAGAAGAAGGAATCTTGTAATTATAAAAATCAACAACCACTTTTTTTAACCAATTGTTCACGATTCAGAACCTACAAATTCCTTTATGTATGACAGTCAAAGCTGTATAAGAATACGGGATGAATCATTGCGTAGAGAGTAAATTCTATGAAAACAAAACTATGTAAAAAATGAATCTGGCGTTTTACTTCCAATGTATGAAACACCTCCACAGATGTAGGACATCATAGATGAACACATTCTTTCACAAAGCTGAACGATTCACTTCACTAAAATCCACCGGTAAACTAGGATTTATTATGAAATTTTAACGTAATATAATTAAAATTTAATGTAATTTTATATTTTATTATTATTAAATTTGAACTTAGGAAAGCCTAAAACGCTTTATAATGGCGTCAATAATAGATGTTTAATATTTCTAAGCAAATCGAAAAATCGGCATAGGCTCTATTTGCAGTATTAAAATTAGTAATAGCCTTTTTTAAAGTTACTGTAATAGTTAGTAAGCTCGACGATATTTTTTCACCCTGAGTTGGTACCGCCGTATGTGTGTTAACAGCTGATTTTCAGCTGTTCAGATGATTTTGTCTTGAGATATGCTTGACTTCAAGTAAATTTAAATGGATGGGTCCCCCCCCCCCAGGGGGATTGATGTTTCACACACCTTTATAGAACTTCCTCTGAAATTTAACCCCCCCCCCTCCGCCCAGCTAAGGTCTTGAAACAACATCGCAATATAAAATCCTCTAGAGTACGGTGAATATGTAATAATAATCGTTTTCGATACCAACCCATAGGGTTTTTTAGGTAGTTGATAAGTAAAAGGAAATGTATACTTGAAAATATAATATATTTATTAAATGAGATAATATTTTTAATAATGTGTCATAAAAAGAATTTAAGTTAATTTGTTATTATTTAATACAAAAATTTTCCGTAAATAATATAATTTAAACACGAGACGTTTTAAACATTATTTTCTAACGATTACTCCTCTAAAATTAGCAAGTTATGTACTTCGTCTTAAATTGTGATGCTTCTGTTTCCTATTTATTGAAAATATCTTTGTTTTTAGATGTAAAAAGACGTGAAATAATTGTGTAATATTGAAATGACCGTTATAGGGCCTCTAGGGTCCATCAGAATGGTATACACTTCCTCAGGTGGGTCACATCCATTATCCCTTAAGTATTAATTAAAGTTGGCGAAATCGTATAAATGAAAATTGTATTCGTATAAACTAAGAGCGTAGCCCGGGCTGCGAACCCCAGACCTCCGGCACCAAAATCGAGTACTTACTTATACGATCACCGCCACGGAGGCAGACGGCAAGTCCGTGTAGTGTTCCATAAATAAATAACCATGAGAACTTAATGTATAAGTATATTATGGTTTGAAGTTAATGGTGAGATGGAGGTGGTAGGCTTTCATAAAAATACAAAATGAATTCTAGAGGGTAATAAAATATACTCAGCAATTTTTGTTAAAATTGAAATGAAATTAACACGTACTAATAAGTAAATAAAATCATTATTATACTAGAATAAATGTCATTTATTTATATTCAGCTTATGACAATTATGCTAATACATGACTTAATAATAATAACAAAATTAAGTTTTATAAAAATTCGCAAGAAAATAATAGTAAATAAAAATAAGGTAACAAAGCAGAGAATATAAAATTTAATAAATATAATTATTACAATGAACATATAAGTACAATACTTTCTCAGTTAATATCATAAGTGCATACAAATATCAAGCAACTATTTATAAAATTTTGGATAAAAAAATACATTAATAAATAAAAACAAAATTTTAAAAAAGAATTCTAATATAATACAAAAATTTAATAATTTCTTTAGTTAAAAAGGATGAAAATATGTATTTAAGAAAAATAAAAAAAAATGGTGAAAATGATGTATATCGGTGGGCAAGATAGGAGAGAGAAAAAGACTGACTATAGAATTATTGTCAAGCCAAGCCTAGTCCTCTCCCCGATTCAACCAATCACCGCTGTTATGCTAAACATACGTTTAGTGTTGACCAATCGGAGCTGATGTTGAGTCCACCAATAGGATGATAGAAAGGCTTCACTGAAGAAACTTCGTAGAAAAATTAGCGCCAATCTGGATCGATGGGAGGAATTTATTTGATACATTCTTTTGGGATTAAAAGAAAAATTTTAAAAAAATCAGAAAAATTGATATTGAAAATAATGTATGTATACATAAAGAAAAAAAAGATAATATACAACAAAAAAATAGAAATTAAACGCTTAAGATTGTTAAAATAATAAAATGAAAAAAATTACAAATAAATGAGAAATAATAAGAAAGAAAAAAATTGGGTCATACCTCTAATGTTTTAAGAAAAAAATTGGCACATGGCTCGGTTTGTAGTCAGCCATATTGGTCAAATCTCACACTTAACTCACTATGAAATAGCAAGTCAAAAATTGCACAACTTTGCAAAATTTCCAAAATTCGAGACGAAAATCGTAATTCCTCATATGTTTGCGATAATTGATCACTATTAAATTAAGAAAAATATTAAAATTGAAATACATTTGCTGTGTGAGTGAGTAGAAAAAAAAAAGGCAAAAAAATCGAGCGAAAAATTTACGGAGTGCACAGTGACACGTGTGACGACCACGACGGGAATGGAGGAAAGGAGTTGGAATTAGGTCGTGGGGTGATTTAGCAATATACAGGCATGCGCATTGCAAACAGGGCAAGGCGGCCATTTCGAGAGGGGATAAAAGTAGCACACCAGTAGTAGGGGGGTTTCCTAGCGCTCCAAGCTTGATAACGGAGAGAATAGGAACTAACTAGTGTAGCACGTGGGGTCGTTGAACTCGGAGCTTGTACACGTGGCCTAGAGCCCTACTCGCACTAGTAAAAGGACATTCACACCAACCAATCTTTTATATCATACCTTTAATATTCAAAAAATAGAAAAAAACTATCCCCTGATGTAAATAAGTCTACATGCAACAGTAAAAAAAAATATAGGGTGATGAACTAAAAATTAAAGTTGATTCTAATCCCCAATACTGAATAATTAAATTATCATAACAATCGATATTAAAGCCATTAAATAAACAAATATTTTTAAATAACTGCTGAACATTAAACGAAATAATAATCAAGACTAAATAAGATTAAAATTAAGTAGGTTATTAAACATAGAAATAAATAAGACCACCTGATATGATGTTTTTAAAACAGCTGAGTATATTACGTAACAGGTTATGTTACTTCATATTAAAACCTACGTCATATTTTATGCTAAGTCATCGATAGGAGGTATTGATTGACACCCTTTTTACATTAAGGGATGCATTATTTTCATACAAGAGATTTTTTTAGTTTTTTTTTGTTCCCAAGAGTTTTCCGGGGAACAAAAATTTGTATACATTTATTAAAATCTCCAAAAAAATAATTAAAGTTTAAAATTTTAAAAAGTTTAAAATTGACTGCTTTTTATTTTTTACAATTAATTAGCCAAATTTAATGATTTTAACTCCAAGAATAAAATATAAACGTTACTTTTAGTTTTGAAAATTCTTTGAATGTATGTACGAAACAATTCATAAACAATGTTACCTTTCCTACAAAAAAAAATTATAATAGATTTTAATATACCTTCTTATAAATGCGTGTTAAAAAAATTAAAAAGAATCATTTCACTTTTAATATTATTACTTTTATAAATATTCCTCTCATATGTATTCATTCTTGCAAGAATGAATACAAAACTTGAATTTATGGTCATGAACAAAATGTTTAAATTGTCTACAACAGGATATTATATTTTATTAAAAAAAACTAATGGAAAAAATATGATTAAAAACTAAAATAATGCCCATGAATACGTAATTAGAAAAAATAAGAAATTTGTAAATAAATAATAAAGAAACATAAAATAAAGCGGTTTTCACATAGCCATGGCCATAACCTGGCCATGAATACTTATATTACCCGTGGCAATATAATAATTATGGCACTCATTACAACTATTAAAGTAAATAATGGCAAATGTGTAATCAATAATCATAACTACATATTCAAGGACTCTCTTATCTCTATGTGACAATGAATAACCGATAAAGTTTGAATAAGTGTGCTTTAAAAAAACCATATTGCCTTGAGGTATAAAAAATAAATATGACTTGCAGTTTTACAACTTTGCAATTTTACAACAATTTTAGAACTTATGCGGAAAAGCCCCTGGAAATGGCCTAAAGGAATGGAAATAATTAATATGTGGGAATTATTAGAGAACGTTCTTGTTTATTAGTGTTGCAAAAAAAGTATATGAAAAAAGTTGTTATTAAAGAATATTAAGAGCAAATTAGTAATTATTTGGAAAAAGGTTGACTTTGTATTTCAACCCCTTTGGGTCATCTTCAGGCTATATCCTGAAAAGGTTAATGTAACAACTACATTAGAAAAATGTAAAATAAACTGCAAAAGCTTAACAGACAACAAAACCAAGAACTTATTGTTTCTTAACTTAACAAGTTCTTGTTTTTTGTCTGTTAAGTTTTTGTAGTTTATTTTACATTTTTCTAATATGAAGTTGTTACATTAACCTTTTGAGGATATAGCCTGAAGATGAACCAAAGGGGTTGAAATATATTGCTTTTTTTAAAAAAAATACTTGTAGAACTAAAGTCAACCTTTTACCAAATAAGTATGGAGTTCTACAAAAAAGATGTTTCGCTAATTTACTTGTAGTTAATTTGCGAAACATATTTAGAGTAAATTAGTATCAAAAATATCATCATATCAATATCATTATATCAATCATAAGAATGAAAAAAATATAAATATAAAATAATAAGAATGATAATAACAGATGCTAAATAATCAGATAAATAATAATGATTTATATTAAAAAACTAAAAAGAAGAACGATAATGAAGATGCAATTAATGCCTGATTTATGCTTGCTATTTATGTCTGATTCTATGCTTGCTATTTATGTCTGATTCTATGCTTGTTTTATGTCTGATTCTATGCTTTTATTATGTCTGATTCTATGCTTGTTATTTATGTTTGATTTTATGCTTGCTTTTTATGTCTGATTTTATGCTATTTATGTTGATTATGCTTGCTTTTTATGTTTATGTTTGCTATTTATGTTTGATTTTATGCTTGCTTTTTATGTCTGATTTTATGCTTGCTGTTAATACCTGATTTTTATGCTTGTTATTTACCTTAAAGGTATATTGCTTTTATTTTATTTTTTAGTGTTACAGTGCTGCGTCAGTATCTTCAGGTCTCCATAAATTTAAAGTCACTTCGGCCCATTGTTAACCCGCAATACTGACTTAGCGAAATTTCGAAACATCATTAAACATGGAAAAATTGTGTGATGAGATTGAGATTTGGCACGCATGTAGCTATGTATAAGTCTATGTAATATGTCTATGTATTATGTATAAGTCTATAGTCATATGTGCCAAGATTCATCTCATTATCAGCATTAATTCAATTTTATGGAATGACTTGTTTAGATTTTTTTTAAAGTTTGTAAAAATCTGAAAATCATCTGTTTGAGGTAAAATTTAATACAAGTGTTTACCTTGGCATAATAAATAAATGTATAAAGTTTCGTTTTAATGCAACAAGTATATCTATAGTTTTTGTTGGATCATAAAAGTTAAGCAGCATTGAGCGTGCGGTCCCAGCTGTATGAATAACCGCCGAGAATATAACGGATATATTTACTATCTGAGGACGAATAAAGCGAGTTCAAAGACGTGTAGCACTATAAATTTGGCGAATTTTATATTCTGAAGGCGAGCGATGCGAGTCAGATGTAGGGAGGATGAGCGTAGCGAATCCGATGTGATAAGGAAAAGTTTTTAAGTTCTCCGTACCCGTTTTTTATGAATACGTACCTAATTCCAAATAAACTTAACGATTTTAGCAAAGGAATATTGATAATTCTTGTATTATATCATTTGATGTGCGACATGGAATGAATCATGATGTATACATACACGAATAAACAAAGTGTTCATATGTAAGTTTCAAATACCATGTAATTTATGTAAATATATGTACGAACCGTGTAGCAAATATTTGAGTCTTGTCAATACACAACAGCCCCCATATACATCAATACATAATACACTTTTATATACAACATTTACCAACACATAACTGAATATATAAAATACCTAATAAATATAAAAACACCTAACTAAATAAACGGTGATCTTTAAAGTATTTACCTTTAAACGAATATTCAACCTTTTTTGACAATTACGTAATGCAAAGGATATGACGTCAGTGTAATTCTTATATTATTTTACATTAGTACATTTATGATATTAACCTAAGCTTTCTTATATAAAATAAATTGTGAAACTAATTTTTCATATGGTTTCCGCAGTTTTTATATAAGGTTACCGCAATTTTTACATATGGTTACCGCAATTTTTACATAAGGTTACAGCAACTTTGACATATGGTTACCGCAAGTTTTATACATAAGGTTACAGCAATTTTTACATATGGTTACCGCAATTTTTACATAAGGTTACAGCAATTTTTACATATGGTTACCGCAATTTTTATTTATGGTTACTCCAATTTATCATACAGAGAAACAAAAGTGTAAAACATTTAATATTTTGGAATAATTCCAACATGTGAGGTTAATAAAAAGAATCACACATGTTTTGTAAATTTTACAAGTTTTAAATGCTATACTCAATCTATAGAGGAATTAAAATTCACTTTAATTTTAAAATTAAACCAATTAATGGTTGTAGATTTCTACTCCATGCCATGAGTCGTCTGGAGGAGATTTGCTCACACATAGAATCATCTTGAAATTCCACTCAATCCAGAAGAATGGATAAAACTGTAATGTATATAAAACGAGCTTTTGGTGGAACCAAAATTTATCTTTCTTAAGCATCGAAAACCACGGATACCAGGAAAAAAAGAAGCAAAAATATACATACTTAATTATTGCTTTTAAATGAGTGTTTTACAATAAAATCAAGTTGAAGCATTAGATTGATCCGAATCGTGTCTACAGAGGAAACAATTTCTTTCGTTTTCAAAGTAGGGTTGGGGGCATTCATAAGGTCGAGATCCAAAAAAGTGAACCACAGAAACGTCTAGTAACAAAATCTCGTACAAACACACACAGATATCGTGTAAAAAATTAATTTTTCGAGAAAAAGTCATTCTTGATAAAAGCTCCTGCATGTTTTTAAACTAAGATTTTTCAATTTTTTTTATTTTTAACAGTAAACTCAAATAATGCAATTATGAAAAATGAACGAAGAGTAAAGTAGACTTAATTTTGATTTAATTTTGTAGGCTTCATAAAATATTAATTGTCCACCTGAGACCATTTTTTCACAAAAAATTAAAATTTTCAAACTTTACCCCATCCCCCTCAATTTTTAACTTAGGATATATAAAGTTGTTCAATCTGGATTATCATCTTTAAAGGACTTGACTAGTAGAAAAAAATGGTAGTATTTTAAACTTCAATTTAAGTTTAAAATATCCAAAGTTAGAATAGGAGGGGGTGGGGGTAAGTTTGAAAATTTTAATTTTAACTATTTATGGAGTGATTGTCTCAGTTGGGTAAATAAACAATATTATGAAGAATACTTTTTTTTATTTATTATGATTTATTTATTTATTAGTTCCCCCTCATTTAGATATGGAGACATTTTTTTAAGCCAACTTTATTCTTCGTTTATTTTTCAAAAATTTAGGTTTTTGAGTCTACAGTTAAAAATAAAAATGAGATAAATCTAGTTAGAAAACATGCAGGAGCTTTATTAAGAATGGCTTTTTTAAAAAAAAATGAATATTTTTGTCATTTACACGTATTGTTAAGTCCATCCGAGGACACCCTGTACATTATTCTCTAAGGCTTATAATTTCCTTAGGAAAATCGCTAAAAGTTGAGCCTCATAATATACAATACTATCATCTCTTGTTAAAATACATAAGATGGTTAAAATACACAGTCTTTATACGATAAACTGTATTAGTCAATCATCTCATTCAAAACTAGTAGTGAAATATATTAATACATATTTTTAAAGCCTTTTCTAGTATATATAAATACATATAAGGATAATATAAGTGGAAAAAATGACGTCATTAAACCCTGGCACTCGTATGCACGCCAGTTTATTTAAATCTTGTGGGGGTGGACAAGACTGGATATATTTAGAGCAGAGTCCATCTCTACAGCATAGACTCTATACTGATCTTATAGAGCCTTATTGTTTTGACTCGGACTGAGCTCTGAGTTTAAATAAAGATACTAGGTAATTTATGAAGAATTTAAATGTACGTCAATTTTTAATAGTGTTCTTTCAGAGAGAATATGGTAAAGGTCAACTTTTCGCAGCACGGATTTTGAAATAAATATCTAATAAAGACATTCAATAGTTTTTAGTAACATATCACTTAAAGGCGACCTAAACCAACCAGCTATGACTGATTTTAGTTCAAGCGACTGACTTTGTACTGCGAAACTCGTCAAGCGGCAATTCTTTAGATAGTAAGTCCCTCACTTTCTTATAGCTTGTGTCTCGCCTGAAATTACTGTATATGGTTTCCGATAAACAAGAGACTTATTAAATAAATAAAAAAGATAACCTAAGGTCTATACATTCCTTGTCTTAAACTGGGTGTAAATATTTAGACATTTTAGAGTTAGATAATACCAAAAAAGTAAGAGTTTATTAAGAGGTTTAGTTAGAGCTTTGACGTAAAATTATCAATTGAGAGAATCAATTTCAAATTATGTTAGGTTAAAAAAAAAATTAAAATATGTCTACTAGAAAATCCTTTCTATAATCTTAAGAGATATTTTGAACACTGTGCACAGCTCAATAAGCAATTTTTAATGTATTTATTTATGAAATAAATGATTTATAGACTGTTGAGCAAATAATATATAATAAATGTTATAGTTTATTTAATTTTAAGATTTTTGTAAATTATATGTTTGTAGATTATACGTTTTTATGTATTCTTTGTAAAATATATTAGGAATAAATTATTTATTTATTTAAAATTATTGGTAAACACGAGAAAGAGATAAAAATGAGTATTGAGGATTATTGCGTAGAGGGCGTCTGCGCAGACAGGCAGTCATCAGAGGATATAACAAATTGTATAGGCATAATTTTCTAAGAAAAATTCGCTACAAAAAATATTTTTTCAAAATAAAAATTCCTTATTCAGAGTTTTGATTTTGCGAAAATTTTTTTTTTTTATTATCACTTAAATTATTATTATCATTTATTATAATAAGCAATAGTTATATGTAAGTTCAGCTGTGTTGACAGCTGAACAAGGCTATTTAATTTATAGTTAAATTTTCATCAAATGTGATAAGTCAAAGAAAATCACATCTTTCCTTCACATTTACTAAGATTTTGACATTTTTAGATGTGAGTTGCATTTATAAAGAGTTAAGTGTAGTGAATTATTTAGCTGAGTTTTGAAGAGAATTGAGTTTTATTGCGAGGATGTGTCCTTGTGCTAGTTTTGAAAAGAACAGAGAGCCGCATTCTCCCACCAGAGTGCGCTGTAATGCGACCTACATATACGGCTTTGGGTGCGGACTAATGAATACGCAATTCTACAGCCATTAAAAAATCACTTATTAAGAAATTTTTCAAGAATTCACTCTACACAATCGAAATATAAGAGAAATTTTCAACGATTAGCTAAATGATGAATTATTATCATATTATTATTTAACTAAGAGATTAGTTTCAAGCATTAAAGTGCTGCTAAATATAAAACTAAGACATCTAATATCTCATTCCAACGAATTAGAAGAAAACAAGGCGTATCATATTTCCTTTAGTTTTACCGTACTTTTCCTACAACATTTAAACAGTTTATTTTCGCAATGTCATGATCTAGTCTAATGTCTCTAATGCCTAATATTGACATTTTTTGAAAGAGGAACACGATTTTCAATATGCACAACTAAAATGATAGAGGAATAATAACAACAAACAACAAATAAATAAATAATATTAAAAGAGAAGCCGCTACCACAGCAAACCGCTATTCTGCGGATACACAGATAAACATGATTGACCTGTGCGTGGAAAAGGTTTTTCAGGATGGCGATCCAAATCGGAGCTCTCCCCACAAAAATATTATCTCCTGACGGTGGATTGACCCTTTTATAGGGGGTTAATATGCATTGGGCGTTAAATACATGGATCTTTCGGTTCACTATGTAAGTTAAATGCTTTAATAAGTTTCTTCGGCTGCAGTGAAAAGTACTGTTCGTAATATTGACGGGTTCCTCTATTTCACTGGCTTATAAATTAAAAGAAATAACCTATGTTAATATATATATATATATATATATATATATATATATATATATATATATATATATATATATATAATATATATTACTTTTCTTCATTTATACTGTAGGTATATAGGACAAGTATTGTGTTTGCAAAAATCCGAAACCGGAATTACCCGTTTCAGGCGTTTTTAAGGCCTCCTGAGTGGTTTTCGTAAAGTTGTTTGTCTGTATGTGTGTGTGTGTTAGTGTGTCTGTGTCTGAAATATTGTACAAAAATCAGTCTATCGGGGTAGTTGCGCTATTCGGAAAATAATTTTGTATGACGTCATTGACCCGCAATAATGACTCAGCGAAAATTTCGAAAAATCAATTAACGCAAAAAAATGACACAACTGATTTATCAATTTCTGGCATTTTAAAACCTCCCGAGTGGTTTTAACGAAGTTTTCCTTCTGTGCATGGGTGTGTCTTTCAATATTTTGAAACTCGGAACTCAAATCGATCTATTTGTTTTTGAGTTTCTTTTCTCGTGATTATTACACTGAATAATAAAAACAGTTTTGTTCGTAAAATGATGTAATTAAGAGAAAAGTTTAATAGTTTGTTTCTAGATGAGTTAACATCATGAGAATTAGCTGAGGAATATACAAGGTTTATATGTAAATTGAAAATAATGTAGGTTATTACTCAAACAGGAAGTCTCACATCAGCTGATTAATTAATATTCCACTTGTAACAATATATATAATATATAAAAAAAGTTAAATCTAAACAAAGGAATAAGAATAATTTCAGCAAATTAAAAATAAGTGGCATTTTATTTGGAAAATTTATCAATCCCCTTAGAAGCCGACCAAGAACTGAAAATAAGAGAGCTTTGTTGTCGCTGAGTAATGTTAGTTTTCTAATTAATTAGAGACCTCAACCTACCAAGTTCTTTTTACTATTCCTCATTTATACCGCGGATATATAGTTAAAGTATTGTGTTTGCAAAAAAATTCGAAGCCAGGATGTCGCCTTAATTATTTGTTTCAGGCGTTTTTAAGGCCTCAGTGATTTCCACAAAATTTTTTGTCTTTCTGTGTGTGTGAGTCTGTTATCATCGTAGCTTCCAGTGTATTTATGGTATAGAGTTAAAACTTCGTAGAAAAATCGGTAGGTGTAGTTTTTTAAGACGAAATTAACCCCTAATAATGACTCAGCAAAATATTCGAAAAAACACAAAAAAATTCATTTTGAGATTTGACACACATGTAGCTATGTATACTCTAATATATGTTAAAATTAAAAAGGTTATATTTACCGCAAGTTGAAGAAGCAATCGAAGAATCAGCTACCGTCGACGGTAGCAAGTACAACAGCAAGTATCGACGGTAGCTGATTCTTCGATTTCTAATATATGTGCCAAGTTTCATATAATTATCAGCATTAGTTCAATTAATTTAATCAAATGAATCTAATGAAAAAATCAAAAAATAATTCAATTGAGTTAAAATTTGGTACAAGTGTGTACATGTACGTAATAAATAAGTTCACAAAGTTTCGTTTTAATTTTTCTTGGATCATAAAAGTTAAGCAGCATTGAGCGTGGTCCCTGTGTTATAGGTAACCGCTGAAAATGAAACTGATATATTTACTATCTGAGGACGAGCGAAGAGAGTCCGAAGACGTATTGCAGTATAAATTTAAAGACTTATATATTCTGAGGACGTGCGAAGCAACTCCGAAGTAAGAAAGATGAGCGTAGCGAATCTGATGTGATGAGTAAAAGTTCTTAGTACCCTGTACCCGATTTTTTAATATGATTTTAAGGGGCACAACTGCTAAAACTATAAATAAATAGATCGTAACGATAGAGATTGTGTGCGAGTTCAACAATACTATTATACACAAAAGTTAAAAATCAAAATATAAAGTTATGAACCTATTTTTCGGAATTTCCTTTCGACAAAAACAATTCTTAATGAACAACATGAAGGAATAATTCCTACTCAAAGCTACAAATAATATTCTTTAATAACGCACTTTTAAAGTAAGATAATAACATAGGAATAAGTCTTACTCAATCTCAAGTATTTTTCTTGAATACCGCTCTTATATAGAGTACTTTAGTTTATTTTTATTTCAGTAAGGAGTATCTTTCCTGATATTTTTCCAGATATATAGGGAATCAACTTTCTCTTCGCTCCCTAATAGGTTCATAATAGAGAACCTTTCAAAACCTTTATATAATTCTTTATAAAACACATCAAGAACAGTTCTCAGCTATATAACCTGCCTACAAACTCTAAGTAACCTTCAACAACAAATTATACACTTTCTCTTTTCCGAAAGAACCGCTCAAGCGCGAACGGTAAACAAAAACAAAGGAAAACGTAAAATAAAGGAATAAAAAGTATAAAGATTAGAACAATAAAAGATATTCGTCAGTTCGATTTGGTACAAAGAAACAAGGATATTTTTACTTCAATCAAAAATGCAGTGGACTTAAGATAATAAGTATTATACCTAGTCAGCGACTTCTTTTCAGTGGCGCAGAGAGAATAACTGCTATCTACGAGGCAGTCAGGAAGTTTGATGCCCCTTTCACATAATTTACTAGAGGGGGGGGGTATCTCTTATTACAGATTTAAAGTAATGTAAAATTGTCAGAGATATTTTATTAATTAAAATTACTTATATTAGTAAATATATAACACATAAAAGCTTTGGTCTTATATATTAGTGTATATTTTGAATAATATTCGTTTAAAGGTCTTTTCCAAGTTCAGCTGAATTCTAGCTGACAGTAACAAAGAACATACCTGCATCCAAATCAGCACCATCTTTAAACTGTAGAAATCTTTTGAAGTGGTAAACATTGCTATATGAAATCAAGATAGTAGTGCTGTGATTAAGCTTCAAAATTCCAACTTCGCCTAAGACTTCTTACATGAGAAACAACATCTAAATATTTCAACCATTAACTTAAACATATTAATTATGAATTGTAATTTTATGTAATCTAATTGATTTATCATTAATTAAAACATATTTCAATTAACTTTTAAGAAAGTCATCTTTTAATTGTTTTTAATTTGAAACCATAATACTTACATTCAATACCAACAATGAATTGGAATCGAGCTTTTGTTCGTTCCTTAATTAAAATTATTTAAGAAATTATAAAACATTCATTTAAAAAATGTCATTTAATTATATCATAACATATAATGTTTACAATACCTTCACTAAAAGTTTATTGGTTTTGTTTAAAGTTAATTTCATATTGGACATTATACCCCGTTTTTTACTATAAAGCATCTTACGTATCTATAAATAAAACAATTGAGGTACTTAATAATAAAATATGAGGTACATGAGGCGCCTAGATATAAAAGACAGAGTTTTTATAGCTTGTATTATTACATTAATACTATTCTATACACTAATACAAAATTACAAGAAATTCATGAGTAATTTTCTTTGAGAATGTCGAAAAAATACATAAATGCATAGAATACCAACTTACCTAACCTATACACACGAACCGATAAATAAATTTGGGAATCGAATACGGATCTCTTAAATAAAAATAAAATTTAATTTTCTTAATCATTTAATCACTGCATAAATATTGCAAAAATTAAAATTGGAAAAATAATAATTTAAGAATTAAAATTAATTATAAAAATGTTATTAATAATTGAGATAAATGCCAAAAATAGTTGTATAAGTTTTTAACTATATTTGATTTGTAATTAAAGAAAATTTGATAGAAAATAGTGGTGATAAATCATTATTTTTTCTAAAAAGAACTGATATTAAAAAATAGTTTTTCATTTAAAATTTAAGTTAGAGAACGCGGGGTGGCGCGAACTTTACGAGAACAGTTTGAGAAATGATTAGGGTGGCCTAGAGTTTGCAGTGGGGGTACATTACAGGGGGATAGGATGCAGACAGCGCTGCGTAGCGAGGAAATAACCAACTAAACTACACACGTGTCAGGGCCTTATAGTACTCTATCTCTTAAATATTTGTTAATTAAATTTATATGTTAATCAATAATATTTTAAACATACATTCATTAAATGTTTTAAATGTATTTTTAATTTATGGTAATCTTTGTTAACATTTTAATTGTTTTATATACTAAGAATCTTTATTTAGATTTTATTTTTTGGAGTTACATAATAAATGTATATATTTTTGGTGCTATTTTCTGGATAGTTTGAATAGAACGCGCCGACTCACTATATCTCAGTAACGACCTGAAAATCCTTGAGCAATGTACACTAACACTCTGACATATTCACAAAGACTTACATAAGCACACAACAAAATGCTTACATATACTATGATAAACTCTTTCGTAACACGTATACACAGACAAACGAATACGTATATAGACACACACACTCAAAAGTTACATGAATTCATACAGACACAATCACAAATATTAAAGTAGCACAAATACAGTTTAAAATCCCACTAGGTGCGTTCTTTTATTAAAATCGTTTAACCGTACCGATAGGCAATGTTTATAACCAGTGGATTTCAAACACAGCAAAGCTAGTGATATAGGCCCGTATTCAAAGACGTTTTCCTAACATTTTCCTAACTTTTTCCTAACATTTTCCTAACATTCTCCTAACTTTTCCTAACATTTTCCTAACACCTAACTTTTCCTAACATTCTCCTAACATTTTCCTAACTTTTCCTAACATTTTCCTAACATTCTCTTAACACTCACCTTAGGTTTAGGTAAAAGAAATGTTTTTAAGCCACGAAATTTAAATGATCGTTCCCGTGTTTTAAAAGTCATTTAGAGGCTTCGCATGATTTTTTTTAGTAAGAACCTAAGGTAGTTAAGTCAAAAAGTGATACCATTGTAAATAACGTAATATATCGCAAAATATCTATGTTATTAACTTATTACCTGGATTTACGACACACTTTGTCGTATTAATAACTATCTACATAAATTTACATAATATAAGTTACTGTTAATCCACTTACTTTACTATTAGGGAGTTTACCCTGAAATTCTTTTAACACAATCAGATTTTTTATTTTCTATGGTCTGTTTGTGGCGGCTATCAATTCAAAGAGGAAATTCAGTTGGTTCGGTGTGAATAATTCAGTCATTATTATACCAAAAACATTTTACACAAACAAAAATGAATTTGATGACAAAATACAAAAAAAAACAAAATTGTGTAAATGATTTAGCAAAATGAAAACAGTGTTGCACTGATTAACAGGTCTTCATTTAGACACCTTTGGATTCGTACAACCTGGTCCACGTTCAAACTTGAAACGCTTGATACTGCTTTATTTATGAAAGCTGTTACTATAATTGAACATTGTATTTGTATTAACTCTATACTGTTTACTGAAAACATATGTAAATAAAGTTTCTAATATAATTCGCCAAAGCAAGGCCGCATTGTTGTTTATGACAAAGTGTGTCGTAAATCCAGGTAATAAGTTAATAACACTGATATTTTGCGATATATTACGTTACTTACAATGGTATCACTTTTTGACTTAACTACCTTAGGTTCTTACAAAAATAAAATCATGCAAAGCCTCTAAAAGACTTTTAAAACACGATAGGAGAATGTTAGAAGAATGTTAGGAAAATGTTAGGAGAATGTTAGGAGTTAGGAAAATGTTAGGAAAAAGTTAGGAGAATGTTAGGAAAATGTTAGGAAAATGTTAGGAAAAAGTTAAGAAAAAGTTAGGAAAATGTTAGGAAACGTCTTTGAATACGGGCCCTAATCTAGAGGTCTTGGTTGTTGTGGCTTCCACAAAAGTTGTCTGTCTGTTATCACCGCATCTCCCTTAAGTTTTAACTCGATAGAGTTGGAACTTGGTAGAAAAATCAATCTTTAGGTATAGTTATGTTATCCGGTAAATATTTTCTTGTAACATCATTAACTCACAATTATGACTCAGCAAATATTTCGAAAATTCATAAAACGCGGAAAAAATTATCATTATTGACGCTAAGTTTAATCTCATTATCAGCATGTTCAATTTTTATCAAATGACTTGCACACGTTTTTTTTAAAATTTTAATAAAAAAATCGGGTACGGGGTACCTCGGAACTCGAGGTACCCAATCACATCGGAATCACGTCGCTCATCCTTCCTACTTCGGACTCGCTTCGCTCGTTCTCAGAATATACAACTCGTCAAATATATGCAGCAACACTTCTTCGGACTCGCTTTGCTCGTCCTCAGATATTAAATACATTCGATTCATCCTCAGCGGTCTCCCATACAGCACTGACCCTCTCAATGCTGCTTAACTTTTATGATAAAAAAAATCATAGGTATACTTGTTATATTGAAACGAAACTTGGAGTGCTTATTTATAATACGCAATGGTATAATAAATTCCACTTGTAGTAAATTTCAACGTAATAGAATCATTTCCTGATTTTTAACAATTAAAAAAAAACGTACTCAAGTCATTTGATAAAAATTGAACTAATGCTGATAATAAAATAAAACTTGGCACATATATTAGTCTTATACATAGCCACATGTGTGCCAAAATTCAATCCGGACGCATCATTTTTCCGCGTTTTATGATTTTTCAAATTTTTGCTGAGTCATTATTTCGAGATGATGGCGTCATAAAAACATTATTTTCCGAATAGCACAACTACAGCGGTAGACTGATTTTTGTACTAATGTTCAACTCTCTAGCATGAATACACTAGGAGCTATGATGATAACAGACACAGACACACACACATACAGACAGACAAATTTGTGAAAACCACTCAAGAGACTTTTAAAACACCTGAAACGGACAACTCGGTTTCATCCCGGTTTCGGATTTTTTTGCAAAAACAATACTTTTCCTATATACCTATAAGAATAAGAATTACTTATAAGAATTCTTATATACCTATAAGTAATAACAGGAAGAATTATTCCATTGTATAGGGATCTGATCTGCAATAAGGACAAGAAGCCTGTAACTTTTGCAATCAGTCTTTTAGTTTGTTGCTGTATGTGTTCGGTCCAGATTAGATATTAGGGAATGATTAGTCCTAGATTGAATTAATTAGATAATAAGCCCTAGAATGGTGAGTTTTACCCTTTCTAATGGTGTACAAGTACATGATAATGCATAAGAACCGTGGAAGTCAGGGTTCCATATATATATATATATATATATATATATATATATATATATATATATATATATATATATATTATATATATATATATATATATATATATATATATATATATATATATCTGCCTCCGTAGACGTGGTCGTATAGTACTGGACTTCGGCACCGGGGGTCCGGGGTTCACAGCCCGGGCTATGCTCTCAGTTTTTATGAATAGAATTTGATGTAAAAAGATTTCGCCAACTTTAGCTTTACTTTGAGCATAGTAGATGTGACCCACCCGAGGTTGTTCCCGCAGGGCAAACACCCTGAAGGGCCAAAAGGCTCTAAAACGGCCATTATTATATATATATATATATATATATATATATATATATATATATATATATATATATATATATATATATATATATATATCTTAATACAAAAACCAACCTTGTATTAACAAGGTTGGTTAATACAAGGGACATTAGTCCCTAAACCTATTGTTTATGAAATACGTGTGACGTCATTAACCCACAAAAATGACCCAACAGACATTAGAAAAAAGATAAATCTTTATTTTATTTTTTCATATATTTTAATTTAGAGACAAATAGAGCTGAGCCCTCACTCAAGTAGTTTCCTACTTACATCAAATCTAGGGGTTCATCACATCAAATGACGTTTTTATAAACCTAGTTGTAAAAATTTACTGTCTATCAACATTATGTTGTAATATTTGTATCACTTTCTTATGATGTGAATAAAGAATTATTATTATTATTATATAGTGTTTAGATTGAGGTGAAATTTTTACATATATATTACTATGTATGGTTAAACATACGGATTTTTTTGTTTTACAAATCACGTATTTTTACTAAAAGATTTGAAAATTCACTTATATCGTGGCAGTATACATGTACTGGCAGTAAACCATTAAAATAACAAATTGAATAAGTATAAGAACTAATTGGCCGCGAAGCTGTCCCCAGCGCCGACGCGCGGAGGGGCTAAGAGACCGAAGGCCTCTTGTTTAGTTTTTAACTACAGCTTACAAATTCTCCTGTTCTCACTTTATATTATGAACAATTTCTCGATATTTTTAATTAATAACACGCTTTAAATTTTACGGTCGACGAATTCCGCTTTACTGACAACCTTATTGGTTCCTCAACACTATTTACCCGCGCTGTCAACTGATTTTATCCGTGTGTCGAACTATAAGCATCTATAATCTATACATACTCCTTGGTTTTAATACTAAACAGTTATATAAACATAGGGCCAGGGTTGCCTTTAGGGGGGGGCCCATCATATATATATATATATATATATATATATATAATATATATATATATATATATTATATATATATATATATATATAATATATATATAATGTGTGTGTGTGTGAGTGTCTGTGTGTATGTAAGGTTTATGGTTTTTTTTAAATAATTCTGGCGCGGTGGTCCGCATTTCGGGCGAATTTCTTTTGGATGCGTGTTTTCGTGCTTAACAACAATCCTGGTTGGAATGATAATTTTTATAGTTTTTTACATTATATAAGTTTACAACTACTGAATAAATAATTTCGGCGCGGTGGTCCGCTGTCGGGCAAATTTAGAATGCGTGTTTCTGTGCTTAAAAACCAATTTCTTGGTTAACGTTCCGGTTCATGCTTTAAAACCTAAGCTGTTACTTAATTGTCAAGCACTGCTCGTAACTCATTTTGTCTGTATTTTTCCAAGGAAATAATTATCCAGTTGGTTATACAAAACTATGCCTCTAAAGTTAGCAGTACGCACTATTATTTGAAATAGTTTAAAGCTTAGTTACTTATCTTTAAGCTTAGTCAGTTATCTTTCAAAGGTTTTAGCGCATTTCCTTTGAAAAATACAGACAAAATGAGTTACGAGCAGTGCTTGACAATTGAGTAATAGCTTAGGTTCTGAAGTATGAACCGGAACCTTAAGCAAGAAATGGGTTGTTAAGCACGGAAACACGAATCCTAAATGAAATTCGCCCGACAGCGGACCACCGCGCCAGAATTATTTAGTAGTTATATACATATATAATGTAAAATACCCAATATTTTTTGTTTTTCTTCAACCGTAATTTTGGTTTTCAGTAATTTGTTTGTGCTTTTTTGACTTTTTGGTCATTTAGAGTCGTCGTATTGACTTCAGACTGGTTTCATTCGATTCAGTGCCCAAAAATACATAGAAAACGACACCCTACTCGAAATTTATTTATTTTTTATCGACCTAAATTTTGGTTTCCGGTAATTTACAATGTTTTATCGACTTTTTGGTCATTTAGAGTGGTTGCATTGACTTCGGACCGGTTTTATTTGATTCAGCGTCTCAAAAACATATACATTGACCTTTTTTGCGGCGAAAAATATTAACCCTCTATTTTGCTGATTTTTGAAAATTCTGCTGACCCAGCAAACTGGGTTAATGATGTGAAAAACCTTGTTTTTAATAGGGTTCGTGTCCTCCCGAAGGTGATTTTTGTACCAAGTTTGATTAAAAAATATTAATCCGTTCGAAAGATAGTGTTTTTACAAGAAACTGATGCCTATCCCATTAGCGAATTTTATTCCCAAAGGAAATTCGCTAAAAAACAAAGCTCTTAGAGGACGAATCAAAACAATTTTCTTTTAAATAGTCTTAATGAAAAAAAAAACAATCCCCTAAAACAAATACAAATTATTATTGAACTGAACTGAACTAAATATGGTTTTTTATTTAATAAATAATAAAACCACAAAGTTAATACGTCGAACTAAAAAACAAACTTAATTTTTAAGACAAAAGCTACCTTTAAATTCTAAATTATTCTAAATAAAAATTATAAAATTAATTAATTATTTTTATAAAATTAAATTTAAATTAATTTTATAAAAAAATGTTTTTCCTTGCCGAACCATAGTTTTTATATAATTTTTGCAACAACCCTGCTCGGCTAGGGGGGGGCCCGCCCCCCCCCCCCCCCCCCCCTGGCTACGCCTATGTATATAAATGTAAGTGTTTTATCATCAAAACTATAACAGTTCTAGAAACCTTCTTTTTCCTTTTATCTTTGTAATGAAATTAAAAAAATTCTCCACAAAAAATAACTTTATGGGCAAAGCGCTTTCAACCTAACTAGAGGCCATCATCAGTGCAAAACTTGAAACGTTGGTAACGCTCGGGTTGACTCGACCTGCCGTCATTACATCTTGAGAATGAGGCGAGAATAGAGTTCATTTTAAGTAATGAAATAGAAAAGTTACTTATAATGAACTCAATTCAAGCTCATCCTCAATATGTTATGAGCGTTACAATCGTTTCAAATTTTGCACTGATGATGGCCTCTAGTTAGGTTGAAAGCGCTTTGCCAATAAAGTTATATTTTGTGGAAAGACTTTTCTATTTCATTACTTATAATTAACTCCACTCACGCTCATTCTCAAGATGTTTTATCTATGTTTTCTATAGTCTATGCCTTATGGAGTATAAGCTCTATACTCTATGATCAAAGGGAACTGTCAATATGTCAAACAGTATGTTGTGGTAAAAGATATAGCGGATAACGCCTACTTTCAGCTCAGTGTAAGAAGTGTTGATATATATTATATAGAAAAGTTAATTGAATAGTTCTACCTTATTCAACCACAGATAGAAAAGGTGATTTTATTAGCAGTGAGTTTATTCTATTAATTAGATCAGTTTGTGATTAGGAAAATTAATTAATTAATATTCCGCTATGTTAGGCGGGATATGCTCCATATTACCAAATAGAAACGTTTCTGATCTCAGCCACAACCACAAAAATGGCTAAATGTTTTGAATTTTTTCGCGGAAATGGACATTCATTTGGAAATGAATGTCCAAAAATTATTTGTTTCTCAGATGGAAACGAAAGCGTACCGCAGAATGCTAGGTTTGTGTTGATTCGACCGAGCGTTTTTATGTACGTCCATTGATAAACGTCTTAACTAAATGAACTACGCGAATTTCTATTAACTTACGGTGTATTAGTGTGTGGAGATTACGAATATAATTACGCGCTTTCAACGGGTGCCCAAAAAGTATGTGTTTCTAAGGTTAAAATAAAAAATATAGGCTTTGTGTATTGGCATTTAAAACCACAGAGATATATACTAGAGGGGGCATAGCTTATCTCAAAACTAAAGTAATAAATATATAATAAATATAAATATATAAACAAAGTAGGGAAATAAATGCGATTTCTGTCAGACCTGGCATGAAATTCACGTTTTGTCCGCTAGGGAGTTGGCTAAAATTTTCCTATTGGCCCAGCCATCTTGTTTTACCCTTGTAGAAGTAAACAAAACTACTTACAGTACGCAAAATGTTTGTTTTTATTGCATTTCTTTGTACACATTAGTACTTAGTACATAATGTTAATAATTTGTGTAAGAAATACGTTTTGTTACATACAATAGAGGTTTAACTGTGAATCATTAAACTCTAGATTTGTTTAAATTACTTAAAACGAGGTAAAACTGCACTACTTAACTTACTACATGCGAGTGATATTTGTTTGTTTCCTTAAAATATTGATTGTAATTATTAATTAAACAACTATAACCTAAAATTTTTGAATTTAATAAATGCAATCGTAATTTTACGTAATATTTAAGGCAATACATTGTCATCTGTATGTTCTTCCAAAATCTAAAAAAAAACATGTTATTTACCTTAACTATAGCTTCTCTTTTCCTTTAACTAAATTATTGTAACTATTATTTCACTGACTTTAATACAAAATCATTAAATTATCGCGCACATATTAAAGTACGAAAACACGATATAAAGTAACAAGATTCTAGGGATTCTATGGGAAGGATATTTTAAAATGTGATATTTAGAGATTTCACCCAGGTTTAGTGTAGTTCTTTTGGCATTTTCAAATAAACCAAGCGGGTTTAATCTATTTGCGGGTTGTTTTTGAGGAAATGTTCTCATTTCATTTTAATTTTTTCTAGTTCTACAATTTTTATTACAAAGTTAATAAATATTTACTTTATAGTGTCAAATATAAATAAATAATATATTTATTTACAAAAAATTCTTTACTTATTGGGGGCGCTAAATCGGATAAACCCGATACAGAATCGATGCAACCACTCTGAGTGACCGATAGGTCGAAAACCCGTGGTAAAAAAGATCGTGAAAAATTATTTTCGATTAGGGTGTGGTTTTCAATATTTTTGGGATGTAGAATCGAACAAACACGGTCTGTAGTCGATGCTACTATAACAAAGTAACCATAAAGTCGAAAAACGGAGGTAATTAACCGTAAATTAAAAAGTAAGTTTACAATATTTTTTGGGGCTCCTGATTTGAATTAAACTAATCAGATGTCGATCCGAGTACTCAAACCAAGGGCCCCAGGTTCAAATCTTGGTTCCGTAGAAAATTTGTTTAGGTTTTATTATTTCTGGGTTAAATTGGACAAATCCAAGTCAAATATAAATAAATGATATATTTATTTATACTGAATTACAAATAAAATAAAACAATTTGACATCAATTTATAGTATAAACTAGGATGGACTCTAAAAAAATTCAGTTCTTCCGTCATTTTATTGCAGTTCTTGCAATAAAAAAGTAATAGAAAACAAAATTATGGTCATATTATAAATTAAAAATTATATTATATTATAAATATATCATATTAGAAATATAAATTATTTCTTATTTTATTTTGAATTTAAAATACTTATTTCTAAATTTTAATGCATGTTTGTATTTTTGATTAATCCCTATTGCAGTCCGCATCGTTGTACAAATTTTTAAGAACTTTTGGCTCATTTGTTTAAAATTTTGCTTATTTGTTTGCGTTGCTAAAACTTTTAAAGATTTATAAACACTTATTTTCTTTTTTTGCGTTTTTATTTTACTCAAATTCTATCTCTAGGCTCTATCAACATGCCAAGAGCAAAATAGTCTAAATCTATTAGCAGAAGGCATTACTGCCGACCAGGCTAAAAAGAATTGCTCGGCCATGTTAGACATAAAGGTTTTAGCTCACAGCGGTTCGCCGAGATGATTCTTTATTATTTGAAAGAATAATGTCATAGGTTTCGCCCCTGTTAAAAAATCATGAAAGCAGCAGGGAATCCTTGCCTCATGTCGTCAAGAACAAGCACTGTATAAAGTTCAAATTTGAAAGGGTTAAGACCATGTGTTACATCTAGGCACACGACATCACTGCCATATTTCTTTAGAATATCTAGTTGAGCATCGTTAAATATGATTAAGACAAAATCATCTTGTTCTAAAAATATGTGGTCTTCCAGGACATGACCTTTCGGTTCATAAAATAGCACAACATTATTATCAAAATTCTGTATCTGCTGAACCCAGGTATGAACACTCAGATGATCCTCCTTATGCAAAACTTCATTTTTATTTAAGTTATACATTTTAAAATATTTTACAAATTTTTTTTTAAGTTAATGGACCTGATAAACGTTTTTATCAACCAGTGATTCCCTTACTTGATCTAAAATAACATCCAAAGGAATTTTTGGGCTATTTGTTTTGGCGAATTTTTCTCGCTCCGACTTACTTAAAGTTAGCCTTCCTATTTCAAACTCATGCCCAACATGAGTGGAGGATATACGAGTATACTCCACATCGCACGAACCTGTAGAAGAGATGGTCAAAGAGTTTTTTGCTGGACAGTGACCATCCATCTTATTGGTGCCCAAAAGTTGTCTCTTACCGGTTGATTTAGATTTGTTCCATTTCTTATCCATTCCAATTCCATCTCTATGACAAATAAAAATGATTTGCCGCACAATAAATTTTGTAGTTTTTCCTTTTCTTCTTTTGTTTTTAATGTAAAAAAATTCATAACTATCAAATGTTTTTCAAAATGTTTCGAATGGTCATTTTCTAAATGCGTCGTGTACTCTATCTTTGTGCTGTAAGCATTGTCACATTCAACGGATTTAAAAGTGTTTTTATAAACCTTGTTTATAAAGTGTTTCCAACGGGACCCGCATTGATCACATGTAAATGTTTTATCACTTTTGAAAGAATGATAATTGTGGTCCATTTTATTTTATGGATTATTTTAAAAATGGAAATCAAATAAAGGAAATGGCGAGAGGCAAGAGAATAAACGATTACAAAGCAAAAAACTTTCATCATTAGCTTAGGAGAACATGTCATAGTCTCAAGATCGCTAGTGCACCAGACTTTACCGTTGTAGAAAGCGAAAAAGTTTAAAAATATGTATTCAAATTTAAAATAAAATAATTTATATTTTATACTATAAAAATAAATATTTAATAAAAAACCGTAGAATTTGTGAAAAATGAAATGAATACATTTTCTCAAAATCAACCCGTAAATAGATTAAACCCGCATGATTTCTTTGAAAATGCAAACAATAACAAACGTAACCTGGGTTAAATACCTAAATATCACATTTTAAAAAAGCCTTCCCATAGAATCCCTAGAATCTTGTTTTAAAGTAAAACTCAGGGTTGCCAACAAAGTTAATTAAAAAAACCTAACTTTCAAAAGGCTCATGCGCAGTTATTCCAATATCCTTATCACTTTCGCTTATAAATAAAATCAAATAATCAGTACAAAATTACAGTAACTTTACTTAGTGAGAAGGATATAAACAAACAAAAAAAACAATATCTTTTCCCTTTTACTTTTCCTCATTTATACCGTAGGTATAGGAAAAGTATTTTGTTTGTAAAAAAATCCGAAACCGGGATGAAACTAGAATTATCCGTTTCAAGCGTTTTAAGGCCTCCTTAGTGGCTTTCCCAAAGTTGTGTGTGTCTGTTATCATCGTAGTGCCCAGTGTATTTATGCTAGAGTTAAAATTTTGTACAAAAATCAGTCTACTGCTGTAGTTGGGCTATTCGGAAAATATTTTATTTTTATGACGTCATAAACCCGCAATAATGGCTCGGCAAAAATTTCGAAAAACCATAAATCGTGGAAAAATGATGCGATGGGATTGAGATTTGGCACGCATGTGACTATGTATAAGACGTACATATGCGCTAAGTTTCAACTCATTATCAGCATTATTTTAATTTTTATTGAATGACCTGTGTAGGTTTTTTTAAGGTAAAAATTAGGAAATGGTCCAATTGAGTTGTAATTTAATACAAGTGTATATTATTACCTAATAAATAAGTACACTAAATTTCATTGTATACGATAAGTATATCCATGATTTTTGTTGGATCTTAAAACTTGAGTAGCATTGAACGTGGTCAGTGCTTTATGAGTGACCGCTGAGAATGATACGGATGCATTTACTATCTGAGGACTCGCTTCGCTCGTCCTTAGAGAAACTAAAATTACAACAAGCACTGAAGAAAGTCGAGGAGCAAACTTGACTTATCATTGTTATATAACCTGCGTTCAACATTTTTTTTTGTTATGACCATGGGTAGGTAAGGTGGCTCCTATTTCTCTATCTCATACAACGTCTATGGGGTCAGAAACGTTCCTTAATTCGTCATCCCCTTTATTCAAGAGCCTTAATTCAAAGCAAACGGGTATTAACTCCTGTCAAAATAAAATAAGATTTTTTTTTAAATTTTATTCCGAGAAGAAACTTTAGTTTTGATGTTCTCTACTAGGTAGCGCTGAAGTAAAAATTTCTATAATATTTCACATCACTACATTTAAATAAAGGGTAAAATTCTGTGAAGACAAAACTCTCAATATTTGTTGTCAACGTTTTTATTTAATTTGAGATTAGGATTAACTTTCATTTTTAATAATGCATATTAGGAAGAATGAACTAGAAATGTTAGGGTGTGATATTTATTTATTGATCTTATTATTAAAGTTTATCTATTTATACCAAATTTCATGTGTCATGTGAATTATAATGATGAAAAAAATTTGTCCCCACTCCTCAATGCTTAACTTTCCCTATCTAGTTATCGGGGTCATATTTCCCTTAAAAGCCCGAACTATGAGTAACGAAGGGAGGCAATGCCTTACTTAGGTATAGTAATTTGCCCTGTTAAGTGATAGGACCATGTATACGGTCATGGAAACAATCAATGGACCAAGTGTATTCAACCTTGTGTGTAATAGGATTTTATAATTAACTTAAGACCTTAGAAAGCCCCATAAATTTTAGATAGAGGCCCAATCTAAAACATTATATATTTTTGTCCTGGATTTCCCTTAGCTAAAATCTAATGACATTTTTCCAAAAAATATTATATAACTTTATTTAACAAAAATTTCAGGCTCGTATTATCCCTTAAGTTTCTACCTAACTGACAGGTGGATCAGAATAAGTTACAAAGGGAAGGTTTTTGGGTTCCCAATTTTTTTTAGAGCACCCTATCCTTTTTATAGGCGTTTTTCCTATAAACTAACTTTCATTAACGGAAAATGACTTAAAGAGTTTAATTCTTTTCAAGTTGATATTATAACATACAATATAACTAAAAACTTGGTTTTTTACTAAGCGAGCAAATTTTAATGAATTAACTTTTTCTCCTCCTGGCCTTTCTTAAAAAAGGGAAACGAATCGGCCTGTTTATCATTTATTGGTCAGAGATGACAGATCCAGGTGTATGCTGACTAAAAGGGAGCTTGGGAGGGGGGAGCCCTTCCATATATCCCATTAGCCCCCCCCCCCTTAATTATTAAATTATAATAAAATCCCTATTAGCGAATTTCATCAAACATTACGCTTGAGGTTGTTCGTGTGACGTAAGAAATGAGGAAAGTGGGAGTGACATTTTTTTCACTCACAAGATTAAGAATAAGGCTTACCAGAGATTTAGGACCCCCCCCCCCCATTTTTTTTTAAAGTCCACTTTTGGATTCAGGTGTGGCCTGTGCCCACCTAGGCCCTACTGAACATATTGGGCTCGGGCCCAAAGTGCCTAGCCCTGGGATAAGGGAATTTTTAGCTCTTGTACTAGGAAATAGGAAAGCAATAGGAAAAATTAAATATATAAAGTAGTCGGGGCTTAACTGCGTGGTCAGCTTCACTCGAGGAGCCAAATTCCGATTAAACTAAACAGTTTATTTTAGCAGAGTCGAACTATCATGACAATGATGAGAGTACTGGACCAGGAAGGACTGGAAAAACTTGATATTTCGAAATAATCTATTTGAAAAGATGAAATAAAGGTTATAATTTTACGTAAGCCAAGAGATTAAAGTTTCTTTTTACGCCAACTGACTATGAATTATTACTATATATCATTACTACAAGCCCGAAAAAGTTAAATTACAATACCATTTCGGAGAACCGCACTCAATGAGCCACATTGAGCCTTAGGTTCCCGTTATCCAGTATTGGGCAAGTGGCCGAGAATCTAAATATCGAGTTGTATTTCAACTAGTCTAAATCGTATTCTTAGGAACTGCTTCAGGTTCCCCAATACTGTAAGACAGGTGTAGCCATCTCTAGGCTCTATATCTCTATTTCATGAAGTAGTTATCTTATGTATATTTTTTCAGGATAATGTATCCATACTGTAATATAAAAGTAGCATTAAAAGATATACATTTCTACGTCAAGTTGGTGGCATGGATCCTTATACTAATAGTCATCGTAATCTTCGCTTGTCAAGGCACATACGGAACTTCATTCGTCCTCATAGGTATTTGCGTAGGAAGTTTTAACATTGGATTGATCGTCATCATCATCCACTACACATTAACAGAAAAGGTATCCATAGCAACAGGAGTCGTGTTCTCATTGGTCGGATGCATACTCTTACTTGTGATATCCATTTACTTTTTGTTCTTCGTATCGAAACATCCTAACCTGACGTGGATAGTGCTCACATTCCTACTAGCAGCATCTCTCATATTGCTGTTTGATTTAATCTTATATTTTGTTATCAATATCAAAGAGAAAGATCAAGACCAAGGAGGATAAGTCGTATCATTGATATAAAAACCACTTGAAATATCATGAAGCCTAAACAGTCTTCAAGCTTTTCAAAATATGTAACACTAGAGCAACTGAAAAAGACGAATGAAAATTAAAACAAAAAGTAATTAACTAAAAATGTTCACTTGCAGAAAATACGTTAATTCTTTTAATAATCAAATGTTGAACTTAGAAATATAACTAAGCACGTAATACGTTGTGTTTAAATCATGAAACCTGTTATTTAATAAAGTAACCAGTTATTTCATGATCAACCTAGTTAATTCACAACAATAACTTGTTTAGTTATAGTTTAACTTGAACGATATATATGGTCAAAAAGTCGTTAAATCACCGGAAACCAAAATTACGGTCGATGAAAAATACATTTTGAATAGAGCGTCGTTTTTATTATTTTCGGGGGGTGCTGAATCATGAATCACATAAAATTGGTCCGGAACAGATACGACTATTTAAAGTGACCAAAAAGCTGAAAAAACGGTGATCATTTACCGGAAAACATAAAATACAACCGGTAAACTAGAAAAGGCAAAGGGAAAGTCGTTTTCGATATTTCAGTCCTTTGTGTTAAATAAAAATCGTCTGGAGCCGATAGAAGCTCAAAAAGATCTCAAAGCCTGCATACTTGGGTTCGAATCTTGAGTTAGTACGTTATCGTTTTATGTACATTATATTAGTTAATAACTAAAAAAAAATTATGCCGGGCAAATTAGACCAGCAAAATTTATGACCATATGTATCGGGATTATATATATATATATATATATATATATATATATATATATATATATATATATATATATATATATATATATATATATATATATATATATATATATATATATATATATATATATATATATATATATATATATATATATAATGTACTAACAATAACAATGTATACTAATGTATGTAAATAAAGATAAAGTAATAATAATTCTGTAGTAGTAATAGTAATTTTAGTTCCTTCAAAAATTAGTTTAGTTCAGAAAAAATCGAGTACGGGATACCTCGGAAATTTTCCTCGTTACATCAGATTCGCTACGCTCATCCTCCAAGCTTTGGACTCGCTTCGCTCGTCCTCAGAGGCACAAGTCGTTAAATTTATACTGCAACATGCCTTCGGATGCGCTTCGCTCGTCCTTAGATCGTAAATACCTTCGTTTTATTCCCAGAGGTCATTTATTCAGGCACTAAACACGCTCGATACTGCTTAACTTTTATGATCCACAAAAAATCATAAATAGACTTATTGTATTGTGACGAAACTTATTTATTACGTCAAGGGGTACACTTGTACAAAATTTCAACTCAATTGGAATATTTTCCCATTTATTACAATTTTGTTAAAAACGTATACAAATCATTCGATAAAAATTAAACTAATGTTGGTAATTAGATGAAACTTAGCACATATGTTAGTCTTATACATAGCCAAATGCGTGCCAAATTCCAATTAGATGGCATCATTTTTTCGTGTTTTATGATTTTTCTAAATTTTTGCTGTCATTATTGCTTATTTTTGCTTATTTTTGCTGTCATTATTGTTAATGACGTCATACAAATTATTTTCCGAATAGCACAACGACAGTTGTAGACTGATTTTTGTACAAAATTTTATCTCTCTAGCATAAATACACTGGGCTTTATAATGATAACAGACACACACATACAACTTTGCGAAAACCACCCAGGAAGCCTTAAAAACGCCTAAAACGGATAATTCCGGTTTCATCCCGAATTCGGATTATTTTTGCAAAAACGATACTTTTCCTATATATCTACGGTTTATATGAGGAAAATAAAAATTAGTACGACCGCCGAGACAATGAAGGCAAAAACTCAAGAGGGAAATGGATTGATAGGCAACTAAGCAAGCATTTGAAAGAAAGTTCGCCTGGTTTGCGGTCCTCTGCACCAAAATAGTTTTTTTTTTAATTACCAGGGTGGTGCGCCTGTTTTAATTCATTAGGTTGCTCATTCTCGCTTACTCAGTTCCGCAAAGCATTTTGGGCACTCATACACACTCAATTTATGCTTTTAAATGTTCCAGTACATTTTTTGAAAATCTAGGAATATTTTTTTAATCGTTTATTGCTCTAAAACTAAATTTATGTTAATACTTTTACTCATCAAAAAAGACTTGAACGATTAATTTACAAACCCAGAGGGAAAAAAGTCTAGACTTGATTCTAATAATAACTTCATTTATTAGTGATTATTTGAACACTAATAACCAAAATTTTATTCATACATTTATTTAAAAATTAAAAAATATAAATAAATTTCCCCCCCCCCCCTCATAGGTGAATTTTAGTGACTTATTTCTTATGTAACAAAGTGAGTACATTCTTACTCAACTTGAAAAAAATTCTTTGTTCATGGAGAGTTTAAAATATAAACCCTAAAATAACCTAAATTCTACCTAAATATTGGGACATGGAGTTTTCTATACTGGGTTGGATCAATCTAATAACCTCGTGACCCAGATCTCAACTGCGCATGTCACTCCACCTCTTTTTACAACTTCTTATCTACTTGGTTGTAAAACTTAACTTTTCTGATAACGCTTACAAATGATAGCCATTGTATGGTGAGCAAAATATTTCCCTTACTACATCGCTTTCCTTATCAAGTTCCTCAATTCCCATAAAATGATTCTTTTTATTTTATAAAATAAAATTATATTTCAATAAAATGCATTCGATTTCTAAGTCGAAAATAAGATTTGATGATTTTGTTTTTTTAATTTAATTACGTTGGCTTGCTTATTAGATAAGAAACTAGAAACTGGATACACCATGGAGATATTATTACCAGAGGGGCCTAACCTATAGGACCCCTCTAGTAATAATATCTCCAACTGTGAAACAACAAAAAATTAACCTGAACACCTTCGATTTCCTTTGAAAAATACAGACAAAATGAGTTACGATCAGTGCTTGACAATTGAGTAACTGCTTAGGTTCTAAAGCATAAACCGGAACCTTAAGCAAGAAATGGGTTGTTAAGCACGGAAACACGCATTTAAATGAAATTCGCCCGACAGCGGACCTCCACGCCAGAATTATTTATTTAGTAGTTGTAAACTTATGTAATGTAAAAAACTGTCATTCCAACCAGGATTGTTGTTAAGCCCGGAAACACTCATCCAAAGGAAATTCGCCCGACATGCGGACCACCGTGCCAGAATTATTTTGTAGTTGTAAACTTATATTAAGTAAAAATCGATACAAAATTATCGTGCCTACCAGGATATGAACCCAGGTACCCTGAGTTTGAGTGCTCGTATTGACTCCGGACCACTGCCATTCAACTCAGAGGCCCAAAAACATAGACACCCATTTCGAAATTTAATTTTCAACGACCATAATTTTGGTTTTCAATAATTTCTTGTGGTTTTTTCGACTTTTTGGTCACATAGAGCAGTCGTATTGACTTTGGACCGGTTTCATTCGATTCAGCGCCCACAAAATACATAGAAAACGACACCCTACTCAAAATTTATTTTTTATCGACCTAAATTTTGGTTTCCGGTAATTTACAATGGTTTTTTCGACTTTTTGGTCACTTAAAGTGGTCGTATTGGCTTCGGACTGATCTCATTTGATTCAGCGTCTCAAAAAACATAAATATTGACTTTTTTGCGGCGAAAAATATTAACTCTGAATTTTGCTTTTTTTTTGAAAATTTTGCTTACTCAGTAAACTCGGTAAGTGACGTCACAAAAACTTTGTTTTTAATAGGGTTTGTGTCCTCCCGAAGGTTGATTTTGTACCAAGTTTGATTAAAAAATATTAATCCGTTCGAAAGATAGAGTGTTTACAAGAAAGTGTCTAGAAATACATATATATAATATATATATATATACATATTATATAAATATATAATATATATATATATATATATATATATATATATATATATATATATATATATATATATATATAAAGTCTCGCGAAACGTATTTTTTCGTCATTAGGGACCTCTGAAACGGATTTGTGTCGTGGTCCGAGTTCGACTTCCGCTATGACGCCTATCCCATTAGCGAATTTTATTCCCAAAGGAAATTCGCTAAAAGGAAAAAATATATATATACTAAAAAAAAAACTGAGCGGGTTTAATATGCCTATATATATTATATATATATATATATATATATATATATATATATATATATATATATATATATATATATATATATATATATATATATATATATAAAACTAGTAAGTTGAAATAAACAAAAACAAGTATAAAATGTTTTATTGCAATACAGCTAGTTGAACCTCGATTTTAGTCGAATCAGTAGTGTTAACATGCAAAGTTTGAGGTTACTAGATGGACGGTAAGACTTGCAGTAAGGACGAGCAAAGCGAGTTAAAATGAGTACTGAAATGTGAATTTGGTGATTGTCATATGTTGAAGACGAGCGAAGCGAGTGCTATTACTTAGGATGAGCATAGAGAATCTGATATTGTAAGAAGTTCCGAGAAATCCCATACCAGATTTTTTTGGAGCACTCTACTCAAGTTTATTCTGCTGATATATTTTAGTTATAGAATACACAACAATATTCAGTTAACAATTTATTTATTTACGCTTAGACTGTCACAATGTTATGGCAGGAATGGCATAAACCAGACAACATTAGATCGCTAGACGTAATAATTCTATTAGTGCTAAAAACCCATTGAAAATTGAAATTGTTGAAGATATGGAAATCCTAGAGAATTTAAAAGAAGCTTTTAAAGACAAACACTTCTGTCTGAAATTTCTGGCATGGATGCTCATCCTGGTAGCGATCGTAATGTTTCTGATCAACTGGAAGTCACATCCGCACAACGGTCCAGGGTGTCTGTACGTGGCAGCTGATGCTTCCTTCAATATCGTTTTTATTGTCACATTTTTTCAGGTATTGGCAAAATATAATATATAAGGCTTGGGTATATTCCCCGAAATGCTTCGTCCTTATTTGTAACAAAAAACTTGGGTAAAATACTTAATACGACATTTAGTGTATCCGATTAATTAATTATTGTTAACTTTTTAGATTACCTTGACCTTGGTCTTACTTCATTTAATAGTTTTTAGAGGGACAACTATGTAATGCGGGTTTAAAACAGTTATGTAGTACGGGTTTACAACACTAGAAATTTGACAAAAATAAAGAAATCTGTACATCGTAAATCAATTTCAATTTCAGTTTTAAAGGTTCTATCATTTTAAACACTTTCCCTGTGTTAGTGATGATAGGTTAAATAAATCATGTAACACACTTTTTTAATTTTTAGCTCTCCACTTAAGAGTCAAATTAGTTTCTCTAAAATATTCATAGAAAAAGTAGCACAATCGATCTAATGTGTCGATGTTATCTTAGAGCAATTTTATTTTAAATATTTTTCTGAAATAGAATTTTTAAGTGGCGAATTAACATTTAGTCACAATAATTAATAAAATTGATAAGTTAAATCGATCAAGTTAATTAGGATTAATGACATTCTTTATAATAAACAAATTTAAGAAACTTATCAAATTATTTCGTCTAAGTATCTTATTCTTGCAGATAATAGAGAATCAACATATTTATACAATTCAATGAGTATGGAAATGAAATTAAAGTTATAATTTACTTTGAGAATAGGATATTTATTTAACATCGCTATAACCTTCTCTAAATCTATGCTTTGGTTATAGCGAATCAATCGTTTTCGGATTTTCCTTTTGTCCATAATTTTATAAGCCAATGAGAAATCTGACAGATTTGAAAGGTAAATTTTGCCATAAATGTAGAAATTTGCAGTTGATGCACAAATATGCGCTGTATGTAGTTATTGGTAAACACGCGCAGACCGTTTTTGGCTTGTGTTTTGGTAGAATAATCCTTATCATTTTTAACGTCCAATGGGGGACGTTAAAAAATGCGCTCCTATATCAGCGCTTCAGTCTCTCTGCTCAAGATCCTTTGTTTACCCACTCTAGATTTGCGATTATAGAGTAATCATAAGCCGAGTTTCACTAATCTAATTATTCTACATTTTGATTTTTAGTATGTATTTGAAGAGCCACCATCAAAGTTGAATGGACTGGTGTTCTCTATACTAGGTGCGATATTTCTGGGAATAGATGGGGCGATGACAGTGTACTACAGCAAGACCTTTAAGTACAACAAGAAAACCAATACGCGGTACTACTTGATTTCAGGAATATCCCTAATATCAGCTGCAGTAGTCCTCCTGGCTGATGTTATTTATTATTTTGTTAAAGATAAAGATGATTTGACGGAAGATTATTATAGATTACTTCTTTCTGATTATTTATGACATATTTGATTTTTTTTAGTGTTTTTTTTTTGAGGGGGAGGGTTGTTTACATAATTACGTCAATGAGGAAGATGTATAAATTTCAACCTATGGTTTTGTTGTTTTGTTAGGTTAATCAAGGTAAGAAAAAATGTATTTCAAAGGAAAAAAATGAAAATATTAATTGTAATAATTTTTATAAACAATTAAAATAATGTAAGATAAATAAAAAATCCGTCAAAGTGCTTGCTTTGCAAGCATTATAAGGGTTTCTCAGATATTTGCATAAATATAATGTATTAATACTATACAATCATACTTATACTTAATATTCTACGCCTCGCTTCAATAGCCTATATGTTAGTATTTGTCGATACCTAATGTTAGAAAAAATAAATAAGTTATAACAAAATATTCCACAGCTCGCTACGCATGCGTTTCTGTGTATCAGAAATCAGTACCTTATTTAGAATCTACACAAAATATATAAGTGCTCATATTGCTCGTTTCATATGTATGTTGTTATTTGCAAATTTCGCAGAGTAAACATAATTTTACCAATTTCACTAGGGCTCATTTCGCTCGCCTATATGTGTCTGTTGGCACTGATTTTAGGAAAAATAATTATAATACAACATAAAATTTGAGTAAACATCTGCTTGTTTAGTACTAGCCAATTTCAAACTATAGAATCAAATTTTTACATAACAATCTAGAGCTCGCTTCCCTCGCCTATATATATTTGTTTGTCGATACCTAATTTTTGAGAAAATTTAAAACACAGAATAAAATTTAAGGGCTCGATTCACTCGCCTTTATGTGCTTGGTTGTCAATATCTGCCTGAAGAGGAACATTTAAAACAAGGCATAAAATTAAAGGCTCGCTTCAATCGCCTTTTTGTATTAGTTTATCAGAACCTCATTTTTTAGCATAGAATAAAGATAACATAATATTCTAGGGCGCTTCGCTTCGCTCGCCTTGAGGTGCTTGTTTGGTACTAGCCAATTTTAAACTATAGAATCAAACTTTTACATAACAATCTAGGGCTCGTTTCGCTCGCTTATAGAAGTTTGTTTGTCGATACCTAAATTTAGAAAAAAAATTAAAACATAAAATAAGATTCTAGGGCTCGCTTCGCTCGCCTTTATGTGCTTGTTTGTCAATATCTACTTTAAGAGAAACATTTAAAACAAGGCATAAAAATCATGGGCTCGCTTCGCTCGCCTTGTTGTATATGTTTATCAGTACCTTCTTAAGAGTATAAAATAAAAAAAACCATACAATACTAGGGCTCGCTTCGCTCGCCTATATATGCTTATTTGTCAATATCTACTTTAAGAGAAACATTTAAACAAGGCATAAAAATCATGGGCTCGCTTCGCTCGCCTTTTTGTATATGTTTATCAGTACCTTTTAAGAGTAAAATAATAAAAATAACCAAGCAATACTAGGGCTCGCTTCGCTCGCCTTTATGTGCTTGTTTGTCAATATCTATTATAAGAGAAACATTTTAAGAAAGGCATAAAAATCAAGGGCTCGCTTCGCTCGCCTTTTTGTATATGTTTATCAGTACCTTCTTAAGAGTAAAAAAAATAAAAATACCATGCAATACTAGGGCTCGCTTCGCTCGCCTTTATGTGCTTGTTTGTCAATATCTATTTAAAGAGAAACATTTTAAACAAGGCATGAAAATCATGGGCTCGCTTCGCTCGCCTTTTGTATATGTTTATCAGTACCTTTTTAAGAGTATAAAATAAAAATAACCATATAATACTAGGGCTCGCTTCGCTCGCCTTTTTGTATATGTTTATTAGTACCTTCTTAAGAGTATAAAATAATAAAAATAACCATATAATACTAGGGCTCGCTTCGCTCGCCTTTATGTGCTTGTTTGTCAATATCTATTTTAAGAGAAACATTTTAAGCAAGGCATGAAAATCATGGGCTCGCTTCGCTCGCTTTTATATGCTTATTTGTCAATATCTACTTTAAGAGAAACATTTTAAAAAGCATGAAAATTATGGGCTCGCTTCGCTCGCTTTTTTGTATATGTTTATCAGTACCTTCTTAAGAGTATAAAATAAAAAAAACCATACAATACTAGGGCTCGCTTCGCTCGCCTTATATGCTTATTTGTCAATATCTACTTTAAGAGAAACATTTAAAACAAGGCATAAAAATCATGGGCTCGCTTCGCTCGCCTTTTTGTATATGTTTATCAGTACCTTTTTAAGAGTATAAATAATAAAAATAACCAAGCAATACTAGGGCTCGCTTCGCTCGCCTTTATGTGCTTGTTTGTCAATATCTATTATAAGAGAAACATTTTAAGAAAGGCATAAAAATCATGGGCTCGCTTCGCTCGCCTTTTTGTATATGTTTATCAGTACCTTCTTAAGAGTATAAAGAATAAAAATACCATGCAATACTAGGGCTCGCTTCGCTCGCCTTTATGTGCTTGTTTGTCAATATCTATTAAAGAGAAACATTTTAAACAAGGCATAAAAATCATGGCTCGCTTCGCTCGCCTTTTTGTATATGTTTATCAGTACCTTTTTAAGAGTATAAAATAAAAATAACCATATAATACTAGGGCTCGCTTCGCTCGCCTTATTAGTACCTTCATAGAGTATAAAATAAAAAAATAACCATATAATACTAGGGCTCGCTTCGCTCGCCTTTATGTGCTTGTTTGTCAATATCTACTTTAAGAGAAACATTTTAAGCAAGGCATGAAAAATGGGCTCGCTCGCTCGCTTTTCTTATTTGTCAATATCTACTTTAAGAGAAACATTTTGCGCTCGCTTTGCTCGCTTTTTGTATATGTTTATCAGTACCTTCTAAGAGTATAAAATAATAAAAATAACCAAGCAATACTAGGGCTCGCTTCGCTCGCCTTTATGTGCTTGTTTGAAATATCTACATTAAGAAAAACATTTAAAACAAGGCATAAATATCATGGGCTCGCTTCGCTCGCCTTTTTGTATATGTTTATTAGTACCTTCTTAAGAGTATAAAATAATAAAATAACCATATAATACTAGGGCTCGCTTCGCTCGCCTTTATGTGCTTGTTTGTCAATATCTATTTTAAAAGAAACATTTTAAGCAAGGCATGAAAATCATGGGCTCGCTTCGCTCGCCTTTTTGTATATGTTTATAGTACCTTCTTAAGAGTAAAAAATAAAAAAAAAAAACTTTATGTCCTTGTTTGTCAATATCTATTTTAAGAGAAACATTTTAAACAAGGCATGAAAATCATGGGCTCGCTTCGCTCGCCTTTTTATTTATGTTTATCAGTACCTTCTTGAGAGTATAAATTAAAAATAACCATACAATACTAGGGCTCGCTTCGCTCGCCTTTATGTGCTTGTTTGTCAATACCTATTTTAAGAGAAACATTTTAAGCAAGGCATGAAAATCATGGGCTCGCTTCGCTCGCCTTTTTGTATATGTTTATTAGTACCTTCTTAAGTGTAAAAAAATAAAAAAAAAAACATACAATACTAGGCTCGCTTCGCTCGCCTTTATATGCTTTTGTCAATATCTACTTTAAGAGAAACATTTAAAACAAGGCATAAAAATCATGGGCTCGCTTCGCTCGCCTTTATGTGCTTGTTTGTCAATATCTATTTTAAGAGAAACATTTTAAACAAGGCATAAAAACATGGGCTCGCTTCGCTCGCCTTTTGTTTATGTTTATCAGTACCTTCTTAAGAGTATAAATAAAAATAACCATACAATACTAGGGCTCGCTACGCTCGCCTTTATGTGCTTGTTTGTCAATATCTACTTTAAGAAAAACATTTAAGCAAGGCATAAAAAACATGGGCTCGCTTCGCTCGCCTTTTGAATATGTTATCAAAACCTAATTTTATAGCATAAGTAAAGACATAACATATATTCTAGGCTCGCTTCGCTCGCCTTTATGTGCTTGTTTGTCAATATCTACTATAAGAGAAACATTTAAGAAAGGCATAAAAAACATGGGCTCGCTTCGCTCGCCTTTTTGTATATGTTTATCAGTGCCTTTTAAGAGTATAAAATAAAAATAACCATACAATACTAGGGCTCGCTTCGCTCGCCTTTATGTGCTTTTTTGTCAATATCTACTTTAAGAGAAACATTTTAATAAAGGCATAAAAAAACATGGGCTCGCTTCGCTCGCCTTTTTGTATATGTTTATAGAACCTAATTTTATAGCATAGAGTAAAGACATAACATATATTCTAGGGCTCGCTTCGCTCGCCTTTATGTGCTTGTTTGTCAATATCTACTATAAGAGAAACATTTTAAGAAAGGCATAAAAAACATGGGCTCGCTTCGCTCGCCTTTTTGTATATGTTTATCAGTGCCTTTTTAAGAGTATAAAATAAAAATAACCATACAATACTAGGCTCGCTTCGCTCGCCTTTATGTGCTTGTTTGTCAATATCTACTTTAAGAGAAACATTTTAATAAAGGCATAAAAACATGGGCTCGCTTCGCTCGCCTTTTTGTTATGTTTATAAGAACCTACTTTTATAGCATAGAGTAAAAACATAACATAATATTCTAAGGCTCGCTTCGCTAACCTTTATTTGCTTGGTTATATTACTGCTTGGTGCCTTATGTCGATATTTTTGGCGGGTGTAATAGCCGCTATTTTGAAAAAGCGATGCATATTTGTGTACTACCCATCGATACCTACAATTTGATACCCCACATGATTTTTCAAAAAAATATTTTTTTTTGGCGCGTGCGCGTATGGGCGATTTTAAAATTGCTAAAAATAACTTTTGAACTCTTTCTCCGAAGAATTTCTATGGCCCGAAAAGTGCTTTTATTAGCTTGTCCCATATTTTTAGGGCTTCTCCTTATACCTTAAAAGGGGGGGGGGGGAGAAGCATTTTTTGGTGGTTTTAGCGAATTTCCTTTGAAAATTCGCCTAATGGGATAGGCGTCATGGCGGTATTCGAACCTCGGACCACGACACTAATCCGTTTCAGAGGTCCCTTATGACGAAAAAATACTTTTTTTGAAACTATATATATATATATATATATATATATATATATATATATATATATATATATATATATATATATTATATATATATATATATATATGTATATATATATATATATGTATTTCTAGACACTTTCTTGTAAACACTCTATCTTCGAACGGATTAATATTTTTTAACAAACTTGGTACAAAAATCAACCTTCGGAGGACACGAACCCTATTGAAAACCAGGTTTTTGTGACGTCATTAACCCGGTTTGCTGAGTCAGCGAAATTTTCAAAAAATCGGCAAAATTCAGGGTTAATTTTTTTGCCGCGAAAAAGGTCAATATTTATGTTTTTTGAGACGCTGAATCGAATGAAACCGGTCCGTCGATACGACCACTCTAAGTGACCTAAAAATCGAAAAAACCATTCTAAATTCCCGAAAACCAAAATTTAGGTCGATAAAAAATAAATTTCGAGTAGGGTGTCGTTTTCTATGTAATTTTGGGCGCGGAATCGAATGAAACCAGTCCGAAGTCGATACGACCACTTTAAGTTACCAAAAAGTCGAAAAAACCACAAAAATTATAAAAACAAAATTACGGTCGTTGAAAATTAAATTTCGAGTAGGGTGTCGTTTTCAATGTTTTTTGGGCCTCTGAGATGAATGCCAGTGGTCCGGAGTCAATACAACCACTCAAACTCAGGGTACCTGGGTTCACATCCTGGAAGGGTCGATCATTTTTATCGTTTTTTTACCTAATATAAGTTTACAACTAGGAAATAATTCTGGCGCGGTGGTCCGCATGTCGGGCGAATTTCCTTTGATGCGTGTTTCCGTGCTTTTTATATAAGTTTACAACTACTAAATAAATAATTCCGGCGCGGTGGTCCGCTGTCGGGCGAATTTCATTTAGAATACGTGTTTCCGTGCTAAACAACCATTTCTTGCTTATGCAAGAACCATGCCCATTGCGTGGTTCCGGTTCATACTTTAGAACCTAAGCAGTTACTCAATTGTCAAGCACTGCTCGTAACATTTTGTCTGTATTTTCCAAAGGAAATGCGCTAAAACCTTTAAAGATAACTGACTAAGCTTAAAGATAAGTAACTAAGCTTTAAACTAGTGCAAATAATAGAGCGTACTTCTAATTTTAGAGGCATAGTTTTGTACAACAACTGGATAGTTATGCGCATTTCCTTTGGAAAATACAGACAAAATGAGTTACGAGCAGTGCTTGACAATTGAGTAACTGCTTAGGTTCTAAAGCATGAACCGGAACCACGCAATGGGCATGGTTCTTGCATAAGCAAGAAAATGGTTGTTAGCACGGAAACACGTATTCTAAATGAAATTCGCCCGACAGCGGACCACCGCGCTGGAATTATTTATTTAGTAGTTGTAAACTTATATAAAAAGCACGGAAACACGCATCAAAGGAAATTCGCCACATGCGGACCACCGCGCCAGAATTTTGAGATTTTTGGCGGGTGTAATAGCCGCCATTTTGAAAAAGCGATGCATTGTGTACTACCATTGATACCTACAATTTGATACCCCACATGATTTTTCAAAAAAAATTTTTTTTTTGGCGTGCGCGTATGGGCGATTTTGAAATTGCTAAAAAATAACTTTTGAAACTTTTTCTCCGAAGAATTTCTATGGCCCGAAAGTGCTTTTATTGGCTATTGGTCCCATATTTTTAGGGCTTCTCCTTATGCCTTAAAAGGGGGGGGACAAGCATTTTTTGGTGGTTTTTGAGATTTTTGGCGGGTGTAATAGCCGCCATTTTGAAAAAGGATGCATATTTGTGTACTACCATCGATACCTACAATTTGATACCCCACATGATTTTTCAAAAAAATATTTTTTTTTTGGCGCGTGCGCGTATGGGCGATTTTGAAATTGCTAAAATTAACTTTGGAACTTTTTCTCCGAAGAATTTCTTTGGCCCGGAAAGTGCTTTTATTGGCTATTGGTCCCATATTTTTAGGGCTTCTCCTTATGCCTTAAGGGGGGGGGACAAGCATTTTTTGGTGGTTTTTGAGATTTTTGGCGGGTGTAATAGCCGCCATTTTGAAAAAGCGATGCATATTTGTGTACTACCCATCGATACCTACAATTTGATACCCCACATGATTTTTCAAAAAATATTTTTTTTTTGGCGTGCGCGTATGGGCGATTTTGAAATTGCTAAAATTAACTTTTGAAACTTTTTTCCGAAGAATTTCTATGGCCCGGAAAGTGCTTTTATTGGCTATTGGTCCCATATTTTTAGGGCTTCTCCTTATGCCTTAAAAGGGGGGGGGACAAGCATTTTTTGGTGGTTTTTGAGATTTTTGGCGGGTGTAATAGCCGCCATTTTGAAAAAGCGATGCATATTTGTGTACTACCATCGATACCTACAATTTGATACCCCACATGATTTTTCAAAAAAATATTTTTTTTGGCGCGTGCGCGTATGGGCGATTTGAAATTGCTAAAAATAACTTTTGAAACTTTTTCTCCGAAGAATTTCTATGGCCCGAAAGTGCTTTTATTGGCTATTGGTCCCATATTTTTAGGGCTTCTCCTTATGCCTTAAAAGGGGGGGGCAAGCATTTTTTGGTGGTTTTTGAGATTTTTGGCGGGTGTAATAGCCGCCATTTTGAAAAAGCGATGCATATTTGTGTACTACCATCGATACCTACAATTTGATACCCCACATGATTTTTCAAAAAAATATTTTTTTTGGCGCGTGCGCGTATGGGCGATTTTGAAATTGCTAAAATTAACTTTTGAAACTTTTTCTCCGAAGAATTTCTATGGCCCGGAAAGTGCTTTTATTGGCTATTGGTCCCATATTTTTAGGGCTTCTCCTTATGCCTTAAAAGGGGGGGGGACAAGCATTTTTTGGTGGTTTTTGAGATTTTTGGCGGGTGTAATAGCCGCCATTTTGAAAAAGCGATGCATATTTGTGTACTACCCATCGATACCTACAATTTGATACCCCACATGATTTTTCAAAAAAATATTTTTTTTGCGCGTGCGCGTATGGGCGATTTTGAAATTGCTAAAATTAACTTTTGAAACTTTTTCTCCGAAGAATTTCTATGGCCCGGAAAGTGCTTTTATTGGCTATTGGTCCCATATTTTTAGGGCTTCTCCTTATGCCTTAAAAGGGGGGGGACAAGCATTTTTTGGTGGTTTTTGAGATTTTTGGCGGGTGTAATAGCCGCCATTTTGAAAAAGCGATGCATTTTGTGTACTACCCATCGATACCTACAATTTGATACCCCACATGATTTTTCAAAAAAATATTTTTTTTTGGCGAATGTGCGCATTCGCTCATAAATCGACAGATGCGCGTGTGATATAGTTGGCTATATTTTTCCTGTTGTTGGATAAAATAGTTACACATGTATACCAAATTTCAACTTCCTAGCTATTGTAGTTCCTGAGATGAGAAATCGGACTGACAGACGCTCGACAGAAAGTATAAGGGTTTCGAAGATTATCTTCGAAACCCTAATAAAGTAAGATTCGCGGCAAAAAGCTATTACGTCACTTGGGTTATTGAGTTGATTGGTTCATTTCAAATCTCAAGGTCAATGCCAAAGTAACAAATGTTCAAAACCCCTTTTTTAGTTATACCAATTTTCATTATATTGCGAGTTATTTTTAAGCCTGCAATGCTCAAAATTATCATACAAACCTGAATCTAAAATGTTTTAGGCAAAGCCGTACGGATATCAGTAAAAAAATAAAGTTTTACTTCATTGTTGTTTACCTTACGTTTCGTTCAAATTATGAAATTGCTTAGACTTGGAGTTGGGTCGAGTGAATTCGATTTTGAGCATCAGTATTCGGTGTTGAGAATACTAAAGCAAAAGGTCTATTGATGCCTTTTTTAATAAAGTTAGTACATATTAATTAAAGAATAATATTTCCTCAAATTAAATGTAATAATTTTATAAATTAAACGAAAAGTAGGGTGAACAATAAGCACTTCATAGTTTATTATGTGCACAAAACATTTTAAAACACAAAATTACCACTAATATTTCGTTTTAATTATTCAAAATATCATAAATATAATTAAATATTGTTAAAAATATTATAATTAAAAATCTGAAATATATCGATAACACATAAATTATTGTTATCACATGTGATAAGAGTGATTTCCCGCCAGAACTTGAGTTGACTTAAAAAAACTGTGAAGCGGTTTAGCGACAGATTAAAGCAGCTAGAAGTCTGAAAATGAAAGGTACGTTAAGCAACTAATGATAACCACGAAAAGTTTCTAAATAAATCCGCTGTAGTGCGGTACGGTCTTGCAATGAACAACACGCCCCAACAACAACAGTAAATTTTAAAAAATAATTAGAACACTCTAAAAAAATTTTGCAAGTGCTATTATTACTTAAATGTAGTATACTTTTAAATAAAAATATATTTGGCAAACATGTATCTTCCTCATTGGGACTGGTCTACTTGTAAAGCATTCAGCCGACTAAATTTCTAGGAGCATTTGTCTGTAAATTGCACGATGAAGTATTATGTGATGAATTGATGTGATGAAGGATGAACTGATTATAACATCCCGTCTACAGTCTTTTTTTATTTTTTATTTTTACAATTAACAAGTAGAAGGCTGGAAGCCTGTATAAACTTGAAATATAAAATAACAAGAAAGTATACAAGTAAGAGGTACAAACATATATATATATTATATATATGTATATATATATATATATATAATTATATAGAAATAATTCAAAAACACCTAATATTTGAAAAAAGTTAAAAAAAAAAAATCTAGAGTACTTTGGTATCTTTGAAAAATTTGGTAACATACATTTATCAATTATAGAAAGAGTTAATCTTTCTTTAACATTATTTTAAGAAAATTCATCAATAAGTTTAAAGACCAAATAGTCTGATTCAAAAAATAAAGAAGTCGTTCTTATCAACAATTCTCTCTTTTTTACAAATTATCTCGAAGGCTTCATCATGTCTTAAAAAAACGTTAAATGCCTTTAAAAAAATCCAAATTCATTTGGATTTTTCAGATCAAATTTCATTTGGAAGTTTGGTAGATATTTTCTTCGGAAGATAAACGGTAATTCCATAAACAAAATTTTGTTTTACCGTGAATCAAGAAGTGTTTTAACCAGTAGCAGTTTCTCTTTCTTGTATCTATTACTGTGTCACAGGTTTCTATTGATTCAATATTCATTATAAAGAGGTAAGGGCTCTCCAGGGGCTGTTTAAACAACTGAAACAGCTTTAGTCCCTCGGTAGTGTATCAATTAGGTTTTGAAAGAAACATTATGTTGGCACCACTGCCCCTTGTCATTTTAAAGGTGTGATAATTCGGACGTGACTTTCTAAATAAAGAGCAACATTGCACGTGCACGCAAGATGCAACACGTGTGCAGTAGGGTGATCTAGGGGGAGGGTAAGTCATTGACCTTAGTCCCTCTCCCCCTAAAAGATTTGTGAAACCGTCTCCAGGGGGCAAGGTAAGAGGGGCACGAGGTTTCTTCGGCAGGGTTATTGTCCTCAAATATAAGCACAATAGTGGACCAAGAAAATTTTCTGATTAAATCTATCCCTCTTTCGCATGAGTTCTTTCCGAAGGTCTCATCCTTTTAAAGGGGAGAGGGCAAACAAATAACAGCAGATTTCGATGTAGACAATATTATCAAAGCATCAACTAATAAACGCAAAACTAAAGATGTCCAGCACCTTAATATACCTATACCGACATAATTGATGGCTTTAATTTATATACCTAAATTGGTATATTTTTTTGCCAAAAGTGCCAAAAAATCTTAAGAACCTCATGTTTAGATATTGTTGGTAAATACATATGAGGTACAAGCATAGATTATATAAAGATTTAGGTCTTGCGGTGGTGACCGCGTTAATGTAGATGAAGAATCCGACGTTTCGCTTCCACTGTGGAAGGCATCTTTAGGGATGTAGGACATCAATTCAGTTTTGTAGAGCATTGTGTTTCTATCCATGAAGATGCCTACATATTGAAGATGCCTCCCACAGTGGAAGCGAAACGTCGGATTCTTCATCTACATTGACGTGGTCACTACCGGAAACCTAAATCTTCATGACAATAACCGCGGAAGCCTACGCAGTTTATTATAGATTATATAGTTTAGTGATATAAAGGAACATGACCGTATTATATGAGCCCCTATATGATTAGACTCTATATATGTAGACAAGACATGTACATCTTCATTCTTGTTAACTATAGATTAAACAATTAATTCCATAATTAAAATCAAAGCAATTACAGATGTCAAGGCTCTGAAAAACAGCAGCTGATTAGCTTGATATTAATAAATCATTTGAGGCAAACATTACAGGCAGGTAAGTACAGGTGGATTAGGATATGTGAAGGTAAGGGCAGATAATATAACGGATCCATTAACACAACAGCTTTAATAGTAAGGTATTCCCCATTTCTCTCACATTAAAGATTTAATCTCGTCAAATAAAACAGATGATAATTCTGATCCTAATAATAACAATATTTTATCATTAGTTTTTAAAGTGAGTTATTTTTTTGAGAGTTATTATATTACGTCACGGCCAAAATATGCCCAGTTTTAGTCAAATCAAAGTGCTATTTTTATAAAAAAAAATTTTTTTTTTTAAAGAAAAACAAGAAAAAAAGGATTTCTTGTAATACTCGTACATATCAGTTTGATTAATTTACATTTAAATCTTTAAAAAATTGTAAAAAAAAGTATAAAATGGTCCAATCGAGTTGAAATTCAGTACAACTATATATTATTACATAATAAATAAGTACACAAAGTTTCGTTTCAATACGATAAGTATATTCATGATCATTGTTGGATCATAAAACTTAAGTAGCATTGAGTGTTGTGGTTAGTGCTGTATGGGTGACCGCTGAGAATGAAACGGACGTATTTACTATCTAAGGATGAGCGAAACGAGTCCGAAGCAGAGAGGATGAGCGTTGCGAATCTGATTTAATAAGGAAAATTTCCGAGGTACACTGTACCCGATTTTTTTATATATTTAATAACCTAAGCAAAAGCGTCAAAACTTGTTAATTAATGTTTTTTTAAAGAAAATGCACTAAAATTAGCATAAACTGAGAGCAAAAAATGCTGTGCCGAAAAGTATATAATCTGCGGAATAAAAATTGGCATTTTCTTTGAACAATTCAAAAAAATCAAATAACAAGTTTTGACGCTATTTCTTAGATTATTAAGTATATCAATAACTTAAACAAAAATCGGATGTCCGCGCCGGTATTATTTTGTTAAAAGCTTATAAAGTGGAAACATATCAGTGAAAAACTAACTATGACTCAAACCCGGGCCCCTGGGTTTGACGTACTTAAGTACTCATCGTACTTAAGTACGTTGAGTACTCGGATCGATTCCGGACTATTTTAATTCTACTCAGAGCCTCAAAAATATTAAAAACATCACCCTACTCGACATTTGTTGTTTTAAGTCATATTGTTCGTTTTTTCTGATATTTCTTCATTAATTGACCAATACAATAATACATTTATAAAAAATATGTTTTGTTCTTAAAACTTACTCCTTAAGACCACCAAAAAAAACCTGGTTCAATGTGATCAGTCAAATTCCATTGTGTTCACGGACCTGTGCTTCTTCTATAATAGGATAAATATTATTTTAAGAGTTACTCTACTTTCATAACTTATCAACAAGTTGTCTTAGATTTATTTCCAGAGGCAGCAACATATCTAGAAGCTTATTTTTTCCGACTAGTATCCCCTGCATTTTACTTTTTCAGAAAAAAGGGTAATAAAACCTTTAGAAAGAGGAAGGGAGCTGTAAGAGTAGTAAGAATAAAGTCGCTTTTAAGTGGTTCCGCTCTGTTTCTCCCGCAAGCAATCTTGAAAAATAAGTTTATAAAACATTAGATATCGTGTATTCTCTGCTCAACAACTTAGAAAAGTAAAAACAATACTTTTCCTAACACCTACGATAGTAGTTGAGGAAAAGAAAAAAAGTTACTTACGGCAGAAAAATGGAATTTTTCTGATTAGTTTTTGTAGGAAATTTGCTAAATTCCTAAGTAAGTACAAACGGTTAGTTAGTTCTTACGTAGCCCTACTCTTAAAAATATATTGCTAGAGAGGCCTCTCCCACTTTTATAAATTTTTAAACATCGCTAAGTCCATTGATTATTATAAGCTAATCTTACCAAAACCACTTATGTGGTAAAATACTCCCCGCCAAGTCTTTGGTCCAAAAAAGTAGGGAAATCAACTTTTCTGTCCCGCCAAGTCATGTCCTTATTGGGTGGAGACGGTCATAGGCGTTTCAAAGTTAAGTTGTAAGTTTGGCAATAGTTAAGGGCTCTATTTACATTGAGAGGCAATCATCAGTTACTCCTCCTTGGCGGCAAGCCAGCGATGTGAACGAGTTTTATATTTTCTTTTGCTATATTTTGAGGTATCAAAAAATTCAGGTGTTCGTGGAGATTAATTATAACAGATTTTAGCAGTTGTCTTAATTGCAGCAGCTTTACTTACCTGCATAGATCCAGGAGTATACAAAAGAAACGAATGAACAAATGAAACGATAAGGGTACGATATAATCAGGCACTATACCCTATATACCCTTGAAAACACTACCTCTATAGGTAATTAATGAGAAGTAGCTGATGATTGCCTCTCAATGTAAATAGGGCTCTTAACTATTGCTAACCTAGCAACTTCGGACAACACAGGATTTATAAATTTGGGATTTATTGATACAGGAATGTTAAAAGGCATCAGAAAATTTCAAAAGTCCTCAAACACCAAAATCCATTCATTAGTAAAGAGTGCAGATACCCATCTGCACTCTTTAATAACACACATTTTATAACGGAGCGTTCTAGCTCCGTGTTTAGAACAGGAATGTCGAATTTGATATTTTATCAGGTAGGACTACACACAAGCATAAGACAAATTCAAAAAGTCACCACATATCAAAATGTGTTCAGTAGTTTAGGCTGCAGGTTAGTTTTCGCTCCGCGTTAAGCGTAAGAACATCGAGTTCGAGATTTTATGAGGTAGGAATGCACACGAGCATAAGAGGAATCTAAAAGGTCCTAACACATCAAAATCTATTCAGTAGTTGAGGCAGTAGGTGCGTCAATATATAAAACTACCGTTCGCTAGCTTAATTTTTCGCTCCGCGTTCAGTGTTAGAATGTCGAATTTGAGATTTTATGTGGTAGAAATGCACACGAACATAAGACAAATCTAAAAAGTCGTCACACATCAAAATCCGTTCATTAGTTGAGGCAGTAGGTGCGTCAATGTATAAAACTACCGTTCGCTAGCTTTGTTTTTCGCTTTGTGTGTATGACTCGGAAGCAATGTCGAAAAATTAAATTATACGATCCGATTAAAATTTGGCACGCATGTAGCCATGTATCTGACTAACATATGTGCCAAGTTACTTCTCACTATCAGCATTACCATTTATATAAACTAGTAATATGACGAACTGATAAAGGACAACAACCCTACGGCCGCGAAGCGGCCCCCACGTGTGCCGATACCACGTACGGACCAAGAGTCCGAAGGCTACTTCTTGATCCGGCTCAAGAAATAATTTCCTCATGGAAACAAATATTTAATATTTTACTTTCGAATTTAGAATCATTAAAAAGGGTCCAAAAGGGAGTCCAGGTGGGATTACAGGACGAAATGAAGAGAACGTGCTAGGACGTTGTAAGACAAGAGTGCAGGTGTGCACGTCTCCAATTACACCAAACTACCGTTCTCTTCCCACATCTTTTCTTTTATTATTTTCATTTTTAATCATAGCAATAAATACAGGTTTAAATAATTAGGAGTCACCTGCTTTGGCTACTTCATTTCAAATACATGACTCCAATGACACTCTATTCATACCTATTAAGAAAAAAAAAGAAAATAAACTATAATCTTATTGTTTATTTAACTCTACGAATAATGTTTTAATCCAAGAGGTTTGTAATAAAATACGTCTCTCCACCAATAACTATTTTTATATTAAAAAGCTAGCTTTCGGCTGCATCCATCAGCCATCATCAGTCTAGACTCTAGACGAGTGTTTGGTAGCAGGAAGTACCGATGTCAGAGGTCACCAGCACACTCTGAGTATACAAAATAATTATTGGTGGAGAGACGTATTTTATTACAAACCTATTGGATTAATAGATGGACTCCACAATACAGCCAACTTGACGGAATAATAATGTTTTAGTTAATAGAGTAAATAAAAAAATGATATGTATTTATATGCTAGATTGAGCTGTGGAGTGCTATGATAAAAAATAAACTAAACACGTCTTCGTCACTCCACTCATTATAATTAGTAATAAAGAAGCTGACTTTCAACCGTTAACGGTCATCATCAGTTCCGGTGTGAATATTAAAAAGTAGATCAGTAGAGTCTATTGGTACAAACTTGACTCAAGTTAAGTTTAGTTGCTATTTAAGGGAGTACTATCGGCACTTTCTGAATTCCACGAATTGATCTCTCCGAATTGGTTTTAGACAAGATATTTAGTACATATGCTCAGCAAATAATACCGTTGAACCCTGCTCGTGGCCTCCAGTTATCAATACCATGTTTGAAAACCCAATTTTTACTCTTCTTGAATCTAACAACATAGAACAGTTTACAAACCTGAATAAAGCGTATTCGCGACAGTGGCGTAACTATGGACCCGCACGGGCCCGCAATGCGGGGGGCCCCCAACGGTTAGGGGCCCCCAAAAAGATAAGGGGCCCCTTGTTTGAGTTTTATACAATCTCTTCTCCTAAAAATAGGGCCCCGTTTAATCTTAGTATAATCTTTCTTAAAAGCATTCAGTCGCGGGGCCCCTTGTTTGAGTTTTATACAATCTCTTCACCTGAAAATAGGACCCCGTTTAATCTTAGTATAGTCTTTCTTAAAAGCATCCAGTCGCGGGGCCCCTTGTTTGAGTTTTATACTATCTCTTCGCCTAAAAATGGGGCCCTGCGTGTAATCTTAGTATAGTCTTTTTTAAGATCATCAAGTTATGGGCCCCTGAAAAACTTAGGTTTTGCGTCAACTAATAACAACTCTCCCCATATTCTTTTGATTTCGTATTCATGTATAGATATTTTTCCCTTATTCCCTTATTTTTTTCACTGCTTCTTTTAGATGGCGTGTGTGTTTTCTAATTTATAAATTAATAGTCGTTTTAGGTTTAGCTTATACTTTATTAATCGTTTTGAATTGTTAATATTATTCTGCTCAAATGTTCAAACATTAATTTGTGACAACATTAGGCACGGTACGTCTTGTTTTTCGGTGACTGTATATATTTATTTATTTTATATATATAAATATATATATATATATATATATATATATATATATATATATATATTATATATATATATATGTATATATACAAGCATAGTATAACACACACACAAATATATATGTATGTATATATATATATATATATATAGGGGGCCCCTGAAAAAAACTTGCGGGGGGGCCCCTAATGATGTAGTTACGCCCCAGATTCGCGATTCAAAGAGATAGTTGTAAGGTTGGCAATACCAATGGCGGGAAAACGAAAGGGTGATCAAAACTTTTTTTATCGTAGGATTAGCATAGGAGCCGATAGAAATTCTTCTTTTGTTTGATTATTGTTAGTTAATTTGTGATGAATAAGTAAAAAATTAATAGAACGACCATCGGTGACAAAAAATGCCAATATTTCAAAGATAAATACTTCGATTATTCCAGGATTTTAAATAGAATCAGGCTCTTATCACTACAGACTTGGATTTGTCCGATTTAACCCAGATATAATAAAACCTAAACGGATAATTTAAACAAACATTTTACAAAAAAGACTTAATTTAGTGAGTTTTTAATTATTTTAGTGAGTAAATAAAATTGATTAATATTTAATAAAACATAAGACTATTATGGTGAAAATCAGCTTGTTATCAGTTAATTTAAATACCTGTTACAACTAATTTAAACAATTTAATGCAATAAAAAGGTAATTTTTTGTGTTTGTACAAACTAAAATTATCTAAAAGTAACTTTAATTAACAATGAATAAAATAAAACACTATTGTGATTTTATCTTTCTTATCACTCAATTTAAATACCTACTCATGACAACCCATTAAAACCCTATTTTTCAATAAAATAGTGATTCTACGCCCTAAAATTTATTTAATTAAAGCACTTTGAAAAAAAAAATTAAAGAAATAACTTCACAAATAAGAAAACTCAAAAACCCCCATAAGGACATTAAAAACGATCAATTTTTCGTTTTATATTTCTTATCAGCGACGGTGGCGCTGCTACGGACTTTGAATCGCGAATAGGGTGCAAATACACTGTAAATTGGGGTAGGTCGTAGTTGAAGAAAACAAAATTTTTAATAGAAGTAGAGGAATGTGTGACATCTCATAGTCAGTAGGTAACTATTATCAATTAAAAACAGGAAAAGATAACGAGCTTGATAATCCAAGGTTAATTCGTAAAAAGGGATATCTAGTTCTGTAATCTAAAAAAAATTGCATTTTAAATTAGGCTGTTTTTAGCTCTTTAGAGGCTGAGCTTCTTTAATGTTAAGTTATTTAGGCGTTCCATGTAAAAATGAGATACATTTCACCTTATAACATTTCATCCTCATCGGTAAGATCCTAAGAAAAGGAAAATTAAGAGAATATTTGTCTCTAAAAATTTACAAAAACAGATGTATAAAATGAAAAGAACGATTTTGCCTATCGTAAAAGTCTAATTATAGCCTTTCAAAAGGGCTTAAATTTAACACAAATATTAAACCTCTGTTAATATGAACAAAAACGAGTGTAATAGTAGGATTATAGGGCAGATCTAAACGAAGGAGTAAATTACATGGTAGAGGGAAATGGGGGGAGGGAGGCCTGCTAGTGAAGCAGGCAGATCAATATCAAACCTCCCCAGGGAGAGGTTCTACTGGCACGTGCGGTTACCTCTACTAGTCTTCTTTATCTCGACAACCAGGCGCCTTCCTTAGGCGCCCAGTTATTGTCATTTAAGAATCCTTTCTGAAATTTCAGAAAACCTGTAAAACACATTCCATCTTTTGGAAACAGATGCAGATAGTCAGACTTGTCACGCCTCGCAGGCGCGAATCCACGGGGGGCCAAGGGAGCGCCCCCCCCCCCCGGTTTTATTAAAAGAGGGAAATAGAGTAGAAAGAAGGAGAAAAAAGAAAGGAGGAAAAAATGGGAGAACGAAAAAATCTATAAATAATAGTATTACATATTAATATTATATAAATATACATAAGAGCCCCCCCCCCCCTAGAGGTAGGAACTGGATCCGCCCTTACCAACCCCCCCCTCCTAAGACACGTAACGCTAGTTTCTATTATTAATAGTAATTTCTAGATTTATGACTGTAGCAAATAATTATAGAAAATATTAATTAGATAATTTCACCCACTTTAAAAAACAGCTATGTTTAGAAATATTACCATTTTAAAATGTTACTACTAATTTTTAAGACACTATATGGGACTGGCAAAACAACTTCTTACTTCTTTAAATGACAATATTTCGCCTGACCCCAGGCACACTCATGTCTAGAAACCTTAAATAAAAAGGTTATTATTAATTTATGGATTGACTTAAGTTACATAACAACCAAAGTGGAAATATAATGCTAAATCCCCATTTAAGTTTTAATGCTTGCTGCGCGCCATTTAACCTGCATCCTGCTGTAGACCTCTATCTTTGAATATATCTATTTCTACTATCTAATTGAATTTACTAATTATTGATTTTATTTAGCCCCTGAAGTAGAAGAAAAGAGGCAAATCAAATTAAATTACCCACCTACAAGATAAGCAATTTAAAATATGACTGCCGAGTAGAAACCGAGTCAACAAATGACTAATTATTCAAGACCTAAAAAAATATAATTTTTTGGAAATCAACAAACAAAAATGATTAGTTACTGAAACAAGAAATGGCAACAAAAGACCATATTTAGGTAATAGTTACACAAAAATATATAAAATCGATTCACAAGTGTCGATTTACTAGGGGCAAAGACCATTTTATGTAATTTTTCGTTTGGTGCACCTCAAATGTTCCAATAAATTATATTAAACCCGGCAAAACGTAAAGTTTTGACTTAAAATCGCCACTGTTCATACATCAGGGATTGATATATTCTGAAAATAAAACTATTTTAATCTAAAATAAAAAATGAATAAATAGGCGACAAATTTTGCCAAAAATTAGACCAAATTCTAATAGGTAACATTCAAAATTAAAAAAATAATTGAAATTTATTTCTAGATCGAGGACATGACTAGATTGTCCTATATTTTGTTTACTCGCCCCCTCATAACTCACATTTCCTTCATAAAGCGGCTGTTACATGGGATGATATGATGAAATTAATGGGCAGACCACGTGGAGCTAGGCTGAGGTCAAGGAGGCACTGCCAAACTAAAATCTAGGTCATTGCAAGTAGGTCGACACGTGGCCAACTGAAAAATCTATCATCTAGCTAGATTTTGAGTCAATTTTCAAATAAAATCCGCTGCAAAGCGCCACTAAACTTGGTAAATCAATTCTTTTGAAGAAAATAGCTGAGGATAAACTGCCTAACGGATATATACCGCTTATTTCAAATTATATAAGTTCTAAAAATGGTCATAATTATTTTACAAACAATTAAAAAATATCAGCTCACTAGATTAAGCATATATATGTATGACACTAGAGTTCATGTTTCAGGCATGGGGAAGGAAACGGGGGTGTAATGGGGATCATTACTCCCTCCCCCATAATTCCAAATAAGGAGACAATTCCATACGTTGTAGGCAAAAGTATTAAAAAACTTGCATTTTTTGCCTTATTTCGCTTGTCGATAATGTTGTTGCAACTGTATACAAGCAGAGTTTCTTTCAAAAAATTTTTTACCGGGGGGGGGGGGAATGAATCTCAAAATAGTTAGGGGTATATACAGAGATAAAAACTATTGACCGGGAGGTGAGTGCAACACTTTTTATTTTTCCTCATTTATACAGTAGGTATATAGGAAAAGTATTGTGTTTGCATAAAATTCCGAAAGCGGTATGAAACAGAAATTATCCGTTTTAGGTGTTTTAAGACCTCCTAAGTGGTTTTCTCAAAGTTGTCTGTATGTATGTGAGTGTGTGTATGTATGTGTGTATCTGTTATCATCGTAGCTCCTTGTGTATGCTTGATAAATAGTTGAAAATTCGTACAAAAATCACTCTGCCTCTGTAGTTGTCACAAACCCGCAAAACTTACTCAACGGAAATTTCGAAAAATCATAAAACGCGGAATAATGATGCGATCCAATTGGAATTTGACTTTCATCTAGTTATGTATAAGACTAACATATGTGCAAAATTTCATCTCAATAATGCTGACATTATTTCAATTTCTATCGAATGACTTGTGTACGTTTTAAAAAAAAAATTAAATAATCATGAAATGATTCAATTGAGTTTAAATTGTGTACAAGTGTCAAGTGTATACCATTACGTAATAAATAAATGCACTGCAAGTATATCTATGATTTTTGTAGTATCATAAAAGCTTTATTTTCATTGTGTAAAATAATTATTTAAATTGTTTTTTTACAAATCTTTTAATATTGAAATGGTAACTTTAATTTTACATTCTATTTAGTTATTAAGTTATTTACGTTTTTTAATTTTATTTTTGTTACATATGTTAATTTAAATTAGTTAATAATGATTAATAATAATAAATATACTTAATTTTTATAATTATTTGAATCAGTTTATTATTTTTATGTGAATTTTTACTATCATTTATTTATGTTATCAAAATTATAACATTCTACTTTAAGTTAATTATTCTACTTTGGTTTAATTTTTTTTAGGTCAAACGCAGAGTTATGTTCCTCCATTGAAGTTCAATTTGATATTTTTGATTATAGAATGATAATATATAATATTTAGTTTTAAGTAAATATAGACGTTTATCTCCAGACGGCGTATAAGGTAAAGTTTATTGACTAGTTTTTAGGGAGTAAAGAAGCACTTTTCTCCCTTGGGGAAAAAATTATTTCCTATTATTGGGTTATTAGAGCCAATTATGTCAATTTTTTAGGGGAGTGGTATTCTCTAAATTTATGCAGGTGACTGAACAATTTCAATTTCCCCGTGGGTGGCACCCCCAAAACATTTATAAGGGGGACCCGACCCAAAAAAAATGTATTGGCTCAAAATCCGTTTCAGGCTAAAAGAAGTTGTTTGGGACAATACAAATTATTTGGATTTTTTTGGGGGCAGCACCCCCAACATTTATAAGGGGGACCCGAACAAAAAGAAAAAATTATTAGCTCAAAATCCGTTTATGGTCAAAAGGTGTTAGAAGCAATAAATGTTTTTTTTTATTTTTTTTGCCGGCAGCATCCAAAAAATTATTAGGGGGGTCCGACCCAAAAAAATTATAATAAAATACAACAAAACTTAAATACAATGAAATCAACGTCTGGAGATAAAATCTTGTATGCACCTTGGAAGTAAACTGCTATTTTCACCCTCCCAATTACCTTCCTTGGCTTCGCCTCGGGAGTTAAATACTTTTGTACCTTCGGCTTACACCTTAGGAACCAACTAACTGCACGGGGAAATAATAACATTCCTTACACCCTTGGTGCATAAATAACTATTTTAAAGTATAAAATAATAAGGATAGTTAGATGAGTAGTAAATAAGAATTAAGCTTAAAGGTCAGTAATTTGTTCAGCTTGATGGAGGTATCGCAATAGTATTTGCACGTTTTGTTCGTTGTCCTTAAGAATTTCAGGCATGTTAGCATATATATATATATATATAATATATATATATATATATATATATATAATATATATATATATATTCTCATATCACCAAAAAAAAAAACAAGACGTACACCTTAATGTTGTCACAAATTAATGTTTGAACATTTGAGCAGTATAATATAAACAAATCAGAACAATTAATATATGATAAGTATTAGCTAAACTTAAAACGAGAATTAATTTAATTAATAAATTAGAAAACAATTAACCATCTAAAAGAAGTAGCGAAAGAAAATAAGGGAATCAAGAGCAAAATATCTATAAATACATACGAAATCAAGAGAATAAGTTGTCGCGAAACCTAAGTTTTTTTATCTTTTAATTTTATTGATGAATCTGCAAAATAAAATGACATAGGCCTTCCTACCAACTGCGGCCCATGGGAGTTCCTTAAGAGGTTTAATCAAACCTTGAAAAAGATTAATTTCAAAAAGTACCACATTATCTCAAATCAAGATAATAGTTATTAAATAAATATTAATCATTAATAATTCTGCTGGGGCCAATAAACAATTTAAAAAAAAACGTTTATTAAAAGGATAATATATATTATGAAAAATAAACTTTATATTATAACAAAAAAATCGGGTACGGGGTGCCTCGGACCTCTGAACTTTTCCTCATTACATCGGATTCGCTATGCTCATCCTCCCTACTTCGGACTCACTTCATTCATCCTTAGAAGTTACAAGTCATTCATTTTATACTTGCAACACCTCACAGGTCCCCGCGACTTGATGATGATAAGATAGGCTATACTAAGATTAAATGGGGCCGTATTTTAAGGTATAGATATTCTATAAAACTTAAACAAGGGGCCCCGTAATTTGATTATCTTAAGAAAGACTATACTAAGATTAAACGGGCCCCATTTTTAGGTAAATAGATTGTATAAAACTGAAACAAGGGGTCCCGCGACTGGATGCTCTTAAGAAAGACTATACTAAGATTTAACGGGGCCCCATTTTAAGTTAAAGAGATTATATAAAACTCAAACAAGGGGCCCCATTTTTAGGTGAAGAGATTGCATACAAATCTTTTAGGGGCCCCGTGACTTAATGATGTTAAGACAGACTATACTAATCTCTACTGGGGCATAGAACCATTTTACTTTATCTTTTTGGGGGCCCCCGCATTGCGGGCCCGTAGTTACGCCACTGGTACCTGAGTTCAAATCCTGGTTGGAACGATAATTTTTTTTTATCGTTTTTTTACTTAATATAAGTTTACAACTACAAAATAATTCTGGCACGGTGGTCCGCATGTCGAGCGAATTTCCTTTGGGATGCGTGTTTCCGTGCTTAACAACAATGCTGGTTAGAATGATAATTTTGTATAGTTTTTTACATTACATAAGTTTACAACTACTAAATAATTCTGGCTCGGTGGTCCGCTGTCGGGCGAATTTAATTTAGAAGGCGTGTTTCCGTGCTTAACAACCCATTTCTTGCTTAAGGTTCCGGTTCATGCTTTATTTATTTATTTATTTACAACACGGGCAAAGCCCAATTTACAATATTTATAGAAGAATATATAATTTACAAATAATTCTGGCGCGGTGTTCCGCATGTCGGGTGAATTTCCTTGGATGCGTTTTCCATGCTTTTAACATTATATAAGTTTTACAACTACTAAATAAATAATTTCCGGCGCGGTGGTCCGCTGTCGGGCGAATTTCATTTAGAATGCGTGTTTCCGTGCTAAACAAGCCATTTCTTTCTTATGCAAGAACCATGCCATTGCGTGGTTCCGGTTCATGCTTTAGAACCTAAGCAGTTGCTCAATTGTTCAAGCACTGCTCGTACTCATTTTGTCTGTATTTTCCAAAGGAAATGCGCATAATTATCCAGTTGGTTGTACAAAACTATGCCTCTAAAATTAGAAGTACGCACTATTATTTGCACTAGTTTAAAGCTAGTACTTATCTTTAAGCTTAAACAGTTTCTTTAAGGTTTTAGCGCATTTCCTTTGGAAAATACAGACAAAAATGAGTTACGAGCAGTGCTTGACAATTGAGCAACTGCTTAGGTTCTAAAGCATGAACCGGAACCACGCAATGGGCATGGTTCTTGCATAAGAAAGAAATGGCTTGTTTAGCACGGAAACACGCATTCTAAATGAAATTCGCCCGACAGCGGACCACCGCGCCGGAATTATTTATTTAGTAGTTGTAAACTTATATAATGTTAAAAGCATGGAAACACGCATCCAAAGGAAATTCGCCCGACATGCGGAACACCGCGCCAGAATTATTTTCTAGTTGTAAACTTATATTAGGTAAAAAACGATAAAAAATTATTGTCCCTCTAGGATTTGAACCCAGGTACTCTGGGTTTGAGTTTTCGCATCCAAAGGAAATTCGCCCGACATGCGGACCACCGCGCCAGAATTATTTTCTAGTTGTAAACTTATATTAGGTAAAAAACGATAAAAAATTATTGTCCCTCCTAGGATTTGAACCCAGGTACTGGGTTTGAGTTTTCGCATCCAAAGGAAATTCGCCCGACATGCGGACCACCGGCCAGAATTATTTTCTAGTTGTAAACTTTATTAAGTAAAAAAACGATAAAAAATATCGACCCTTCCAGGATGTGAACCAGGTACCCTGAGTTTGAGTGGTCGTATTGACTCCGGACCACTGGCATTCAACTCAGAGGCCCAAAAAACATTGAAAACGACACCCTACTCGAAATTTATGTTTCTACGGCCGTAATTTTGGTTTCCTATAATTTTTGTGGTTTTTTCGACTTTTTGGTAATTAAAGTTCGTATCGACATCGGACCGGTTTCATTCGATTCAGCGCCCAAAAGTTACATTGAAAACGACACCCTACTCGAAATTTATTTTTTATCGACCTAAATTTGGTTTTGGTAATTTACAATGGTTTTTTCGACTTTTTGGTCACTTAGAGTAGTCGTATCGACTTCGGACCGGTTTCATTCGATTCAGCGTCTCAAAAAACATATATATTGACATTTTTTGCGGCAAAAAATATTAACCCTGAATTTTCGATTTTTTGAAAATTTCGCTGACTCAGCAAACCGGGTTAATGACGTCACAAAACCTGGTTTTCAATAGGGTTCGTGTCCTCCCAAAGGTTGTTTTTGTACCACGTTTGGTTAAAAAATATTATCCGTTCGAAAGATAGAGTGTTTACAAGAAAGTGTCTAGAAATACATATATATATATATATATATGTATATATATATATATTATATATATATATATATATATATATATATAGATATATATAATAGTATATATATATATATATATAATATATATATATATATTATATATATATATATATATAATATATATAAGTTCGCGAAATGTATTTTTTTGTCATTAGGGACCTCTGAAACGGATTTGTGTCGTGGTCCGAGGTTCGAATTCCGCCATGACGCCTATCCCATTAGCCGAATTTCCAAAGGAAATTCGCTAAAAGAAGAATAAAAAAAGAATTTCAATGAACAAACAAAAAAAAGAAAATAATTTACATGATTAATCACATTAGAAATCTATTAAAAAAAAAAAAAAAAAAAAAAAAAAAAAAAAAATTAGAAATTATAGAAAATTAGAAATCTATACATTAGAAATCATTAAAAATCTACAAAAAAAGAAGTATATAACAAAAAATGTAAATATAAACATACACATACATATATACCTACATATACAGCTGTATACATATATACATAAATACACATATACATACCCAAACACACCTACATATATATAAATACACACATACATACATACACATACATACATATATACATACACACACATACATATATATATACACATATACACATATATACATACACATATATACACATATATAAACATATATATATATATATATATATATATTCACATACACACACATACATACACACACACATATACATACACATGCATACTTACATAATTAGGCACATAAAGAAAAGAAAAAAAAACATTTTACTATAATGTATGACTCATACATATTAATATAATGGTCACATTTTGACCAAAATTGGTTATCATTGATTAGGGTTACATTAATTCTGAATACATTTTAAAAAGGATTTAAGGTGAGGTAAGGAGATATTGAAATAATCTATGGATTGGCTAAAGGAGTTAGCGGTGCGTTGAATTCTTGGAATGGATGTGTGATAACTATAGTTGGTAGGAAAGTACTTGGTAGAAAAAGTGAGGGGTGTTCGAGTGTAATGACTAGGCACATTGAAATTAATTAATTTAATGAGATCAGGACAGTCTATTAAATTGTTAGTAATTTTATAAATAAACATAACATCTGCTGATATTCTCCTCTGCTGCAAAGTTTGCAGTTTTTGGGACGACAATAAAAAATTATAATTTAGCTGCTCAACAGGAATTTTTAATTTATAGTTCAAAAATCTTAGAAATTTATGTTGAACTGATTCTAAAGTTTTTATATGATTTGTGTAATATGGAGACCATATGAGAGAACCATACTCAAGTATGGGTCTTACCAGAGTTGTATAAAGGTACACAATTGATTTTGGATTATTAAAATCTCTGGTGTATCTAATTAGAAAACCTAACATTTTATAAGCTTTTGATGTTATTGTATTAATATGTTCAATAAAATTTAAGTTTGTATCAAAAGTAATTCCTAAGTCATTTACACTCAGTAGTTTTTCTAAATTATTATTGCACAATTTATAGGATGTTTCAATAGGACTATTTAAATGATGAAAGACAATAAATTTACATTTTGATATGTTCAAAGGTAATAAGTTATTACAGCACCACTGATACAGTCTTTCTAGATTTATTTGAAGAATAATTGAATCATGATAGCTCCTTATCACTCTGTACAACTTCAAATCATCCGCAAAAAATAAATAAAAAACATTCTTAAAAATAAATTTTATGTCATCAATAAATAATATAAATAATAAAGGACCAAGGTGTGAACCTTGTGGCACCCCAGACACGGCTCTATACGGAGAAGATATGGATGATTTAATTTTGACAGAGAGACTACGGTTGAACAAGTAACTAGCAAACCATTTTAATAAAGGGCCATGGAAACCTATCATTTTTAAATTTGTATGGCAACAATTCGAGACAAACTCTGTCGAATGCTTTTGAAAAATCAGTATGTATAACGTCCACTTGACACTTCTCATCAAAAGCCTGGAAAATATAATTTTGTAGAACCGCAAGGTTAGTAACAGTGGACCTTTTGGGTAGGAAACCATGTTGTTGATTTGAAAGAATTGCAGAAACTTGAGGAAATATACTATCTAACACTATGCTTTCAAATATTTTTGCTAATGTCGATTGAATGCACACTGGCCTGTAGTTAATAACATTATGTTTATCTCCTGACTTGTAAATTGGAGAAATAAAGCTATATTTCCATATAGATGGAAAAACACCGCATTCAAGAGACTTATTAAATATAAGTTGTAATGGGTAAGCTAGTGTATTAGCTTTAGAACCTAAGCAGTTACTCAATTGTCAAGCACTGCTCGTAACTCATTTTGTCTGTATTTTTCAACGGATGCATTATTATTTGTTAGATTTAAAAATAAATTGCTTTGTGAATACTTACTTGCATATAGTAAATTCAGCTTCATTAGAATTCCTCAATCACAAGTTAAACAAATGTCTTTGAATTTACATCTTTAATGGTCTTTCGGCATAGTAAATATTAAAATTTAAATAATACACACGACGGAACAAAAAATCTTAAAAAATAATGATTTAGTAAGAAATCTTTTAAATAAAACCAAGCTGGTGATATATGAATCAGCATAAATTATAAAATTTCAAATACTTAAATACAGTGTTGCCACTTAATTTTATTCTTTTCCTGTTGTTAAAAAGATAATAATTTTATTAAAAAGTAGATTGACTCAAGTTACAATTTATTCCATGTTTCTGTTTTGCATCTTTTGGTAGCATTTTTTCAAATTATAATTTTAAATTGTGGTATCATTTGAATTAATAAGTTCAATTATTATAAATTTAAATATCTGTAAACAGTTTTTTAAATTAACGGGGGGAGGGGTCTTGAAATCGAGGGAATTTTTCTCGTTAAAAAACTGGTGAAAAGGTAACTCTACGCGGAAGTCCGCAAGCTGGTAGAATTTAAAAGCTCGATTTCATGCTCACCAATCTTCTTGTTCTGGTTTTCGGTTAATGCTGCATAATCGTAACAGTTACAGATTACTTGTTTGTCGATATTCCTGGATTTTGTTAAAGGACATGCGTAACAACATATTAAAGAATAGCATTAATTAAGCTTTGTATAAGTGCAAGCATAGTTATGTACAACATAGGCGCATATAATTTTGCTTAAAATCCGATTGTGAAGCATAAACCAAAAACTTGATTAAGAACTAGATTGGTGATCAAAAAAGCAAGCAGAATTTTTAACTCGGGGGCTTCAGGTTCAAACTTGTCTTGAATTATTAAATTTTAAAATAATATTATTCTTAAGAAAAAGTTTCTTTCCTTTTATTATTTTTATAGTAAAATTCTTTCTTTATTTGCTCTTTTGCGGCCATTCCGCCTATTTATGATAAAGTAAGTATTTCAGAGATAATTAATGATATTTAACATAAATATTCTATGCCCTATAAATATGTATATTAATTATAATTTTATTTTCATTCTTTTGTCTTTACAAATGCACCCCTGTAGGCCTGCATCAGCAGGCCTTAGAGCCCTGATAGCTAAACCACTGCGAGTAGTGCTTGATAATGGGTTACTGCTCAAGTTATAAAGCATAAATCGGATCCTTAAGCAAGAAATGGATTTTTAAGCATGGAAAAACGTATTACAAAGCAACCCTAATAAAACACGGGGAAATTATATAAACACACCAATTGAAGAATATAATATGATCAAACCGATATGATACTTGGTATGTGTTTATGTTTAGTCCTATATAAGAACATAACAAATGTGACAAGTTTAATTTTATCGTCAGTATTAGTTCAGTGTTTGTAATGTTGTGTATACATTTTTAAAAAATCGTGATGTAGTATAAATTTAATGACTTGTTCATTCTGAGGACGAGCAAAGCAAGACCGAGGTAGGGAGGATGAGCGCAGCGAATCTAATGTGATGAAGATAAGTTACGAGGTACCCCGTACCTGATATTTTTAATTCTATTAGATGAAATAATTTTATGAGTTCTTAAAGTAATAAATTTCTCTGGCTCGGAGGTCCGCATGCTGGTTGGATTTCCTTTAAATGCATGTTTCCGTATTTAACAATCTATTTGCTTTCCATGGCATGAGGAATTTCGCACCAGAATTATTTATAAATATTAAAAACAATAAACATAGTGATTTATGTTTATATAGATGGGAGAAAAGTGAAACTTAACTCAGAGTCTATTGGGAGAAAATGCACTTTACAGGAGTAAAGTAGCATAAGTCATCATGGCAATTACCTTGCTCCATGTTGTCTCTTTGGCTTAGTTTGTCGTTATTTCATCTTGGACCTTAGGAACCAATTTGACAACAAATAATTTTAACAGTTAACGGTTTTTTTAGATTTTCATAATTTATAATTATATTTTACTTTACAATATTACATACAAAAATACAAATCTATTTACAAAGAGTAGAATGTAATAGCTAAAATGAATAACAAAAAATATTTGTGTACCGACAAAATATTAGTTTAAAAACAAACTCTATAATAAAAATACTTTTTTGAGAAGAGACTCTTTTCTTGGTTTCCTGTGATCCCAGGCCAACAACATAACATTGAATATTTTAGAAGCTGTGGAAACTAATGATGTGGTTGAGGCCTATAAGGAACATAACACTTCTCACTAGTGGTCAAATAGCCTTTGAAATCAGTTTTAAATACCCTTCGTTTTGAAGCACTATTTTGAATTTCTCTCGGAATATAATCAATCTCACAGAATTTAATTTTTGAACTAAGTTTCATTAAAATTAGGTTTACTACAGCATGTTTACTGAATCTGTAAGAGCATAGATTCAGAAAAATGAAAAGCAGTGGTATGATCATCTAGTTCATCCATGCTATCAGCAGAATAACCACAGTCATTACAACAAAACGAATCAGCTGCCTGAAACACAAGTTTAACCAATGTTAGCCATAGAAAAAAACATACTAGCTTAAGAACAGCACTTAAAATAACATGACTTATTTTGCATTGTGTACAACTAAATTATTAAACATGCAAAAATATTGAACAAATTTGTCAGCAAATGGAAGAAATATAAAATACTAAATCAGTTTATGAAAAGTTCAATATCTTAAAAAAATACCCTTTTACCAAATTTTTATTAAAAAATGGCGCCCAGTGAAACAAAAAGTTGTGTCTTATTATCCTCATCAAAAGTGTCAATTGAAACAACATATTTTTGCTATGCCACCAGTATAACATGTGGAGACATGTTACACCTTGTCATAATCATTACAAGTTGTAATGTTGTGTTGTGGCTTTTAATGTCAACTAAGAGGTCAATTGGAACAACTTTATCTTAGCTAAAGATGATTTAAGAAGAGACAAATTTATAAAAATACCTCATAAACCTTTCGATGGGGTTCCAAGATCTCCTGGCTGTTTGGAATGGGACTGTTGTCTGTCTCTAAATTCAGTGAAGGTATGCTTTTATCACAGCTAACTAATTCTGAATTGAGCCCAGGCATACTCCTCCTGCAATCTACATTCTCCACTGTCCCATCACTTTCTCTATTTATGCTTTTATTTTTCTTTTCCACTGTACTAACATCTGTGCAATCATTTGTGTTTTTAGATTTATTCTCAACTGTCCCATCAATAGTGCAATTATTATTAATGTTTTAATTTGTATTATTCACAATCAGATCATTAGGGGGATTCTCAATTTTATTTTGATTAAGTTTTTTATCACTATTATCAAGAGATTCATTTTCATTAGATTTAACTGTCCTCTCACAACTTCCGCTTACAATTGTAGATTGAAGACTTCGTTCCTTTTGACTTTCTCCAGAATTATTTTCATTAGTTTCCACTTGACTTTTCCCAATTCCATCATTTTCCATTCGATTATCATCATCATCAATAACATTTGCATTCTGATATTCACATTCAGACTTCTTGCTACTAGTTCCAGGTTGAAGTTGAAGATGATTCATGTAATTATCTTTATTACTAAGGTTCTCCTTAGGCTCCGCTTTCAAGACAACTCTGAACCTTCCCCCAGAGGACAACTTAATCACTTTTTGTTGCTTGTGGAGGTTGGAATGTTTGATGCACTCAGACACACTTTGGGACTGAAAATTACAACCCCTTACTCCACATTTATTCCCGTCAAAATTTATTTTCTGCAAATGAAAATAATTATAGTTAATCAATAAAAACATAAATTCATTTTTACAGTCACTGAAAAATAGACCATTTACAGAGGCCAAATGCCAGTAATGTATGATTGTATTGCTTGAGGCAAAACAAATTATGAAATAATTTTACAAGTCCTGGGTGGCATACTATACATTGAGAATCTTCAATAAAATTTGAAGTTAGTTCACAATTTTTTATTTTACTATACTTTTACATGAGACTGTAAGTTTATACAGTACATACCTTAGAAACTACAGTGAATTTTTTAACCATACCTCTGCAAATTTAATTTAAAAAACAACTTTAAATTTATTGTCTACAATTTCAAGATTTTGAAATAGAATTTTTATTATAGAATCGTAATAAGAAAATAAATCAGGCAATTTTCATCTGATTTTGTAACATTTATTAAAAAATAACTTATCACACAGCTTTTTTAAGGAATTTTTAATTAAAATTGCTTATGTTAACTTCTTTTTCAAGAGTAAGGCTAGAGTTTCAAAACAAGAGTTCTTGACATGATGAGCTTGTACAAATCTTAATAATACATGTATCATAAAATGGAATACATCAAAATTTTAAATGAATCATGTCATGAATCATAATCTTTGCATGTGATTGACATTAGTTCTATATGCTTAATACAAACAAATTTTAAGAGATTACTACTGCTCTACCCTTGAGAATATTTTTACATGCCAGATTTTTTTCTTCAAATTGCATATATTATATATTATTATTACAAGTGGTAAAACCACAATAAACCACTAATTTATCTGATTTAAGAGTAACTAGGTATGACTAAAATTTTAGTCAAACAAAATAAATTTTCTCTGTGGATACTGGTGTAAAAGAATTTACCTCATGAAAATTAGATCTATGAGCAAGCAGCATGCTATATCTGGGAGAGGAAAATGGACAGTCATCGCACTGAAACCGATGAGCCATCACTACTCGATCCTTTCTAATGAACTCCTTACTGCTCACAACTTTCAAATCTTTGCCTAAAGGCACATCTGTGTTCAGTCGTGCATCACCAGATTGTGGTTTGTTATCATGATTTTTACTAATGTGATCAAACAACAAAAGTTTATCAACCGTAAGAAAATTACAATAAGAACAGTTAAAAGCCTTTTCTTCAATGATCAAGTTGCTTTCGTTCTCTTGATCCGTATAAGTCCACTCCGTTCTGACCAAAGTCCTAATGCTTTCTTGAACTTTATTATTGTCTTCAATTTTAATAGCAGGGTTTTTATTACTTTTTACAGGATTACCAAGTCTCCTTGTCCGATCAAATTTCTTCATCACATTAGTACCATTAGCTATAAACAAAGATGTATTACCAATTTTTACTTTCTTGCCATCTTTAGGAAACATCTTAGAATTACTAAAATTTAACTCAGAATTTCCCCTGACTTTCAAATTTGGGTTGGTAGTATTTTTTTGAGTCAATACTTGAGTTAAGGAATTCTTATGAATGTCGAGTTTACAGTACTTCTCTGAGCCTTTGGGAAGAATGGATTTCAATTTCTTAGCATCCTTAGATTCATCAGTGGAACACCTCTTGTTATTATGTTTCATGGAAATAGTTTGTAAGTCCTTTATTTTTGAATCTTTTAGAATATTTTTTTCAAGACTCCCATCAAAAGTTACTCCATTATTCAGTGTATTCCTAAAAAAATACATATTAATAAATATCTGCAAAAAATATTGAAAAACATGGTTTTAAACCATATCAGTAGAACAAGGGTGAATGGAATTCAAACAAATAAACACCTTATCATTTTTTGCCTGTCAAAATTATACAGGCTTTTTATAATTTTGTGTACTTATTCTATTTTATCAATGTACTTATTCTGTTTGCTTGTTAGGCGTTGCACTGATGATGGCCTCTAGGTTGAAAGCGCAATGTGAATTAAGTTTATTTGTGGAGACACTTCTTTTCTTTATTTCTTAAGAGTTTTTTTAAAATGTTGCCCTGGTAAAAAGTTAGAAACATATTGGGACATAAGATTAAAATATAAATAAAGAAACAATGGTAAATTTGTGACCTTATTTTTGTCCTATTTCATTAAAAACAATCACAATACACTTAAATTCGTAAATAAAATTAACTATTCCCCTTAGCCTCAAAAAAAAATCTAGAGACCAAGCCTTAACAGTTAAACCCCCAAACGTAAAAACAATAATAACATAACCTTTACACCCAAGACCCGCGTGTCCGATCAACCTGATTTTCAGGAAAAGTATTGTGTTATCAATCAGTTTCAGGTGATTGTTATCATCATAGTTCCCGGTGCATTTATGCTATAGAATTGATGCATGATACAAAAATGTGCTATCATTAATATATATAATGCTGTCATTAACTGGAAATAATGACAGCAAAAAATTTTGAAAATTTGCAAAACACAGAAAAATTTGTCAATCGGTTGGAGATTTGGCACGAATATAGTCAAATAAGAGCATTATTTTCGCCAAGTTTCATTTTAAAACAGCGACAAGATATACAATGACTTGTACATCTTTTTTTAAAAATAAAATAAAATAAAGAGACTTGTTTATTTAGAGGATGGGTATAGCAAATCCGATGTAGTAAGGATAAGTTCTGAGGTAACCCATACCTAATTTTTTTATTTATTTAATCTTCAGATACTATGTAATGTAAAATTAAATGACTAGTCTTTAAGGAGCAAAGACGTACTTATTAGCTCCAAAGGAGGAAAAGTTGTCTCCATAATTAGAAATAAAGCCTAAAAATCTTAAAAGAATGGGTGTTTTTTTCACTTTTTTGGAAGCTGAATTCCCTAAATGTATAAGGGAGATCAACCAATTTTTTTTGGCAGCCCACCTAACATTTTTAAGAGAGGCCCAATTAAAATAGTTATTTAGGCACCAAAGGAGTAAATAAAATAAAACCAAAGCAGTTTGGTGGCTCTTAAGGTTAAATTCAAAGGAACCAGAGCACTTAACTCCCAAGGCAACGCCAAGGGAGTAATAACTATTAACTACTTCGTTATAGAGGTAATTATTGCAAGGGGAAAAATAGCATTTTACAACTAAGGTGCATACAAGATTTTCTCTCCAGACGTTGACTTCATTTAATTATTGCTACGTTCTTATTTTCATACGTCTTTTGTTGTATTGATTTTAGGTTACATGATATACGTTGAGTGAGTTTAAATATTTTTTGGGTTGGACCCCCTCATACATTTAAGGGATACCGCCCCCCCTAAAAAAACATTTTTTTATTGCTTTCAAACAGCTTCTTTTGACTTAAAAGATTTTAAAATACTAAAAATTGTTGGTACCCTCCTTACAAAATGTTGGGGTTAAACTTCCACATAATATTACCCTCTGGCAGATATTATTTTTGATTGGCGACAAGTCTGTTTCAATAATATAAAATGCAAATTTGAAGTAAGAATTTGGATAGAAAAATGGAGTAAATCATGCTCATTTGTATTTTTTCTAAGGTAATAAACCACAGCATAGTAGAGTTCTGAATCTTAGTCTCTACAAAGTTACATCTCAAAGAAGTTGGAGGAAATTTCTTATTATCAACGGCACGAACCTTCAAGTAAGTCTTACCTTACAATTCAAGAATGATACTGTGGTTTATCCTGAATATTTGAAAATCTTTTCTACACCCAGGTGAATGTTCAGTATATGACTAAATAATTATAATTTTGGTTTACATAATACAATTAACAATAAGCTACTCGTAAAATACTCACACAGTCAATTTTTCGCACCGTCGAGAATAACTGAATATCACAGAATATCTCTTACGAGCTATCACTTCCAAACTCGCTTTAAAATTTAATTCTTTCGGAATAACTATGACGATCAACATCTGAAATACGAAACATCTTATACCATATTGCTCAACTGTAATTGGTCTAATTTGTAAAAACTAAGTCAAAAAACAAATAAAATTCTCGAAATAAATTTATCTTTTAACAACAGAGATCAAATAAAGTGGAAGACCTTATCTATCAAAAACATACTACATATATCATATGTTCATTCAGTATTAAATTTAATAAAATAATACTTATGCATTTCAATAGAGTATTTGAGCTATTGCTTACAGAATGTTAATTAAAATCTCACACGAGTAGTATGAGCGAATAGTAAAGTTTATTAAAATTTGTTATTCGTTGGGCTTGTTATTCCATATATCCCTACGTAGACTTGGTTTTGCATTCACAAAAAGAAATTCTACTCCAACATTCAAAAAAATATATACATTCATTTTTTTATAAGATTTATCTTATAGTACTCTCAGTTCAGTGATGTATCTTCATTTAATTTTTAATAATTATTAATACTTATGGGCCTAAGAAAGACCAAAATTATAAAGATTAGCATAATAAAATTTCAAAGTATCCATTTGTTATAATAACTTGTAAGTAATTGAGTATATGCTAAAATTCAATGATAAAGCTATGTAAATATTACTATATTATCAGTAAATACTATCAATAAGTATTATATTACTACAAAGTACATAATTTATCTTTTACAATCTACCAAATATATCTCATAATAATATTAGCATTCCTCTAGTATGAAATCTAACAGCTAGTACCCAAAATCTTAAGATCGTTCTATTTACGAGTACTCAATATCGATGTACGCTATTGAATATATATCAATCTGTACATGCCTAACTGCTTAGTTTCTAAAGCTATCATAAACCACTAGCTTAACTCACATTACATACTTCTATATTTATAAATATAGATTAATTCTCATACTTGAATGCGGTGTTTTCATTATTCACTAGTTACTCATATTAATGGTCGCACTAATTCAATTTGCTTCGAATATTAGACAGCTCTATTCTGATTTCTCACATCCAATATGTTTCCTAATCCCGGAGAGATGGAGGGCGCCTTTGGATGCCCAAGACTATGGACTATAACATAAATGCCATTGAAGTCCAGACCTGGCATTTGTAAAAGACTTTAGCACATCTCAGCGCAACTTCACCGTCCGCACTCGAGCCATTTGATCATATAGCTTCATGCCTGACTGAACACATCCGCCACCATTTTATTCCTGTAAGCAAAAATACTACTTTGAAAGCATAGCATCTAAAGTTCGAAATTAGTTTAAGTATTGTGGTTCTTACTTATATTCTTAATAAAAGTTAACAATTTCACTGGTTTAAAGTGGCTCCTTAATGGCATCTAAAATCTAACAATCATGAATGTTACTTTCTCTCTAATTCTAAAAGAAAATCACAGCTAATAGGTGAAGTTCAGTTCTCACTACTGTATTGATGAGGCTCAAATCCTGATAGCAGGTATTCCGAGTCAAATTTAAGTTACTATCATATCTTAATTCACCAATGCTATCGCAAAGAATGATCCATTTGTTCACACGATATGAATACGTATGTCAGAACAGTTAACGTTGAGAACAGTCGAGATGGTCAGTCGAGCCCAGTAGGGTTTTTTGTTCTCTCGAGAGTATTGCTCATTGCCATTGATATCTTACAGAAATATCAAATAATAGGCATTATCTAACGTACTACATGTAGTCCAATAATTGTTATTCTTGTCAAAAAATATTTAAGTTGTTAACTAGAGAGAGATTCTCATAGATTATCTAAATTAATTAGTCATCATTCGTCGGTAGTACAAGTGAAAGTACATTTAAGATAGTTCCTATCCTATTCAAATTTGAATCATACATTTAAACCCACTTAAACATGCATTATGCACAATCGTCAAGAAACAGAAGTTATAAGAGTTAGTGAGTTCTGCTACAGAGAGAGCTTTTCATCAATATCGGCGAACTCTATCGACTCGTCATATATGTTAGAGTGTTGCGACGGACGGCTGGTCGTCGGTAATACTCTCTAAGTGGGCCACACCGCGGCTGCAACACGGGTCCAGTGGCGGTCGGAAATCTGGAACCTTTCGTAGTGGTCAGAAGATCTCATCGCCCTGTATAAAGCGTGGTTTTCGAATTTACCTGTATCACAACCACATTAATCTAGAGGCAGGAGCGTCGTTCACCTGTACTGAGATAACTGATACCAGAAATAGTGTATTCATATCAGATTTAAACTAAACATACCCACGTATTTTACAATGTTCAGAGACAAAATATATCCATTGAGTTTAACTCTGAGTGTATTCACTTCTAAAAGTGTCACACACACAGGACAATGAAGTGTGTGTGAGCATCCTGACCCCATTGCACGCACAGATGGGAAATTCAACGTTGAGTGTTTATTCATACGTTTTTAATGGAGAAGTGGACACAATTATAAAAAGCTTATTTTCTTAATCAAATAGTCGATTGATACACTGAATGAATGTTCAGCGAAATTTGTCTTGTTAATTCTAGGTTTATGGATGTCGTCTTGATTTCAACTGACAACAAATGATAACAGTTGTACAAGGTGAGCGCGAATCTCGTGCGGTAGTGATCAACTAGCCACTTTTTTAGGACACCTTAAACAGGAGTTGGACCAACTGGTGTCCCGCGCCCCACCCCAACTGTATGCATTTCTACATCACTTTAGTAGTCATGTTACTTTTTTGATATTTCACAACCTATAGGGCCCCTCCAGTAATAATATCTCTATTTAGTCAATAATAGAATGTCAATTTAGTCCGAGGATCAATGAAATAGATATCCTATTGAAAACCAGGAAAACTAAGCGCTATTTTCACTATTTTACTGATACGATTCGTTATCAATAGAATGGTTATCCTCACAGGGTTTTCAAATATTTAATAAGACGTGCTGAATAGTCAAGAACCAGTTCAACAACGGTGTACAACTTACGACACTACTAGCAGCTGTAGTATTATGGCAATGAATTAGAACATTATTTACCATTGTAATTAAGTTTGATCTCTTCAATAGAGCTGTTTGGGTCCACTGGCGCAGAATCAAGCTCAGATGGAATAAAAACAACCGGAATGGCTTGATACTCCATACTCAACACACTCTAATCAACATTCACACAAGGAGATCGCTTTAAATCTCATTTCAGCAAATTAAATACCAAGAAATTTCTTTTAGAATAAAATTAAAATTCTGTAATTTAAAATCAACTATGACCATAAGTTTGTTTACAGAATTTCTATCTTCTTATTTTTCTTGTATATTCTTCTCGTTTTTTTCGTTCTTCTTTGTAGCTATAACCAAGGTTTATATAGCTGCTTTATCTGATGAAATGTAATTCTTCCCTAATTGCTAATTCATTAATTTCATTATTAATCCAATTAATTATTTTTCAGAAAACTATGTTATTTTATTGCCACAAAGAACATTTCTATTCCTCCAACAAATCAAGTTTAAATCATGAGAAGTAAGTCCAAAGTATTAACTAGCGGCTTCACTAAAAGATGAATGAAACATTTCTGCTTATCACAAAACTTGTAAACTTAGGCGTCGTATCAATTTTAATGTGGTAATTAATCTATTTAACTGGATTGATTTTAATTATCTTGTAAGTATAATAAACCTTTAGGAACCTATTTTAGCCTAAATCTTATTAGCATTCAATTTGAAGAGTGTTATGTAGTATATCCACTGTTTTAAGACCGGTATATGACGAACCAGTGATAGGAAATTGTTTTTTATTTCAGTAAGCCTGGTTTAACTGAAATTTTAGCGGAAAGTTACAATCATAGAGATTTATACTAGAGGGGGCATAGCCTATCTCAATACATCTAGAGGCTTCTTTGGGGCTCTATGTAACCTCATTGAAAAAGAGAGAGAGAGAGAGAGATAGTTAAGGTTATAATTATAAAGAAGGAGCCTTAGAATAATACTATATATTCGTGATTCAAAGTCCATAGCAGCGCCACCGTTGCTGATAAGAAATTGATAACGAAAGGGTGATCGTTTTAAAGTCCTTATGGGTTATTTTGGTTTTTTGTGTTTGTGACGATTATTTCTTTAAATTTTTTCTCGAAGTGCTTTAATTTAATAACTTTTAGGGCGTATGAACTCAGTAAAATCACTATTTCATTTCACAACTATCTCTTTGAATCGCGAATAGAAGGAGCACTACTGATAACACGAAAGGCGGTTCACTGGTGCACTTAAGTAATGCCACCTAACTATACAATTTCTAAAAAAAGTTGGCAATACTTCCGGTTGCTGAATTATTATGTTCTATTATGAATTAATAATTGATTATTCATAAAATACTTATATAAATATCGGTGCATTACAATATTTTATGCATTTTGAATTGTAGTTAATGTTTTAAATTAAAATGATATTAAATGTAGTCCTCATCAACTAAATGTAGATTCTTGTATTCTTTTGCCATCTAAGACCAGTTTTATTAAATACTCAGCTGGTGTTTTAAGTTATTATATTTTTTCTTTATGATCTTTCTTCATTAATGGATATTTATGACACATATTTAAAATAATGTTTTGTTAGGGTGGTACCCCTACTTATGACCACCATCAACTGGCTTTTGTATTATCAGTGAAATTACATTGTGTTTACAGTTATATGCTCCTTCTATATTAGTATTATTCTAAGTTTCTTTCCGCACATTGTTTGTGTTTTGATTTGTATTTTGAATGTTTTACTATATAAGTCATTGTAATTTTGTACTGATTATTTGATTATATTTATAAGAAAAGGTGGTCAGGTTACTTTTTAAATGCTTCAAAATTTAACCTATAGGGCCTCTCTAGTGATATACCTCTATGGTTACAATAACTTGTAGAGAAGAGTAAATAAGGTTATTAATTATAGTAGGTTAAAATTATAGGATTAGTAATATTATGAATGCTTGTTTTCCTGCTTCCTGGCTTGAAAAACAAGTCCTGAGCTAAAAGAGTGTTACTAAATTATGAGGGGGAAGAGGAAGTCTTCTCCAAAGACTATAGATCCTTAAACAGTATGACTGTCAACTCAATGGTGGGAAATTTGGATTCTGAGTGGACGGGGCTTGATTCCCCCTTTTTGCCCATATTCAATTTGTAATTAACTTTTCATACTTACTAGTCATACTTCTTGAGAAAACCTTTTAGCAAAGGTCTTGAGAAGACCATGCAGAGGTCTTGAGAAGACCATGCAAAGGTCCTGAGAAGACCCATGCAGAGGTTTTGAGAGACCATGCAAAGGTCTTGAGAAGACCATGCAGAGGTTTTGAGAAGACCATGCAAAGGTTTGAGAAGACAATGCAGAGTCTGCAAAGGTCTTGAGAGACCATGCAATTGAGAAGACCATGCAAAGGTCTTGAGAGACCATGCAGAATTCTTGAGAAGACATGCAAAGGTCTTGAGAAGACCATGCCTTTGCAAAGGTCTTGCTTGGTTTTCATATTTGCATATCTTCATATTGCATCTTTTAAGGTTACATATTATTTAATTAGGTTGTAATGAACATTAGTGGCTAAATTATCTATATGCTAAAAGTTAAATTTTGGCATTTAATGCTGCCTGAAACAATTTGAAAAATGTCATATATATATATTTATATATATAATATATATATATTAATTATAATATATATATATATATATATATATATATATATATATATATATATTATATATATAATATATATATATAATATATATTTGTATTTGTGTGTGTGTGTGTGTGTAGCCTGATGATTTACTTTTAAAAAATAAATAGGTAAATAATTTTCTTTCAATTTTTACTGGTATAGGTAGCTGTTAAAGTCACCTAGTGGAGAGATGGGTGACTATAAATCCTTCCTATATATGTGGTGTGCCAAGAACAAGCGCCCCACTCCTGAAGTCACTTTCAGAGAAGCAGGTAAGAATTTTTTAACATATTTTAATTTTGCCTTTTTTTTATTATTTGCTCATAAAGTGAATAAATATAGTTAAAAACAATAGCTGCCAATTATGGAACTAGCCTAAAGTAGTAGCCTATGTAGTTATGAGTCTACCATTAAAAATAAAAAAAATATAGTTTGAAAAAATGCAAGAGTTTTTATCTAGAATAATTTTTTTTTTCAAAGAATGAAATTTTTTTTCATTTACACGTGTGTATCGTTAAGTCCATCCGGGGACACCCTGTATATTTTAAATAAAAACATTTGGGTTAATTTTCATTATATGTTTAACTTTTTGTCAATTTTTACTTTCACAGGCACTAACCAGCAGAAGAGGTTCATATGTGAGATCACTATGAGTGATCTAAATTATGTAGCGGTTGGTAACTCTACAAGTAAGAAGGATGCTCAGCTTAATGCTGCCAGGGACTTTGTCCAGTTCTTGATCAGGTCCAAGGTGGTCAGTGACACTGAAGTCAGGTCTAATGTAAGATAAATAATATCTGGTTTTGATCTTTTCCTTAAAATTTTTATTTACCTAAAATGAAGTTTCGTTTTTACTATGATTTAGATGAGTGGATTTGTTCATGATGTAAGGAGTGAAAAAAAGAGTCTCTCCGCAGAATAATATTCTATTCAGAGAGCTTTTAAACTAACATGGGGCTTTTGACATCGTTGAGTCGAAAAAGAAGAGAAAGAAAACTGCTAATTCTGCTTTGTTTACCTTTAATGTCTTTCGATTAACCGTTTTTTCTTTATATAACCTCTGGCACTGATGATGGCCTCATGTTTGGTCGAAGCCGCTTTGAATAAAATATTGTTTTGCAGATGGACTCTTTGCTTTCCTTTAAATTATTTTCACTCTTTGTTAAATATGACTGGCTATGTTTTAACTGGCCTAAATTATACTTAGACAAATTTGAGGGATTTAGATGATAATCTTGGTCATGGGGGAGTAAAGTAGAATTTTTGTTCAATAGAAATAGAGATGGTTGATGCCTTATGTGGCAGTACACCTGTAACATTTATTAACAAAATAGTTGTTAATTATACAATAAACGAGTTAAGAAAGTTTTACTGCTCAAGTTTCAAAAGGAAACTATTAGCTCCTGAGGTGAATAGGCCAACAGAAATAAGCTATTTAGCTCCAGAGGCTTTCCAAGGGAGATAACTAACATTGGGCTTCTGAGGGAGATAACTAACATTTAGGCTCCTGAGAGAGATCATAAAGAGACCATTTTTTACAGCTGATAAAATTTCCTGTAAAATGAGCGTTTTATCATTTAAATAAGACGACTAGAACCAAAGTTATGGCTCTTTCAAAAACACCAAAAAATGGTTAATTCATGTAAAGTCAGGGAATTTCTTTGAAGAAATATTGACTCTTTGTGAATTTTTTTGGCCATTTAACAAATGTCATAACTTCAGTAATATTTATCAGATTTTGACAAAAAAACACTCGTTTAATAGGACATTTTATTAGCTTTAAAAAATGGTCTCTTCATGATTAGCACACGACTTACAGGGAGCCACTATAGCAAGAAGACTGGAATTAGTGCGATTTTATATAATTTTGAGCATGCACGATCTCATGAAAGGCTCCACTCTGGATAGGCAGATTATGCTTTTCCTTTATAATTAAAAGTATATTTTCAGAATAATTTGGTTTGAAGTAGTACAAAATGAGTCACATTTTTTAGGCTTGGCTCTTGGAGTAACAGCTTTACATACTGATTTATTAGTTTTTATTCTTACTCATAAAGCCTAAAGTATTTGGCTGATAATAATATGGAATAGGTCACATGATAGTGATGGTCGTGATAATAGTATGAGAGACAGGAACCACGGTTCAAACTCTAATAGGTTGTCCACTTATTTGGGACCTTAGATGAAAATTCATTTATTGTTGTTGAACATTAGGTGATAGTAGACATCACCTAATGAGTTTGAAGCTCTATAATTTCATTGTTGATCTTGTTTGTGTAGTTAAGAAATGAAGCCAATGAACTACTTGGTTCCTCCTCATCCAATTTGAGCAATAAGCAGGTTTCTCTGGGTTTAAACCATCCCAGCACAGGCAGCGTTTTCAAAGCTGGTTTTGGACCTCAGTCTCTGGGTGTGGCCTATCAGCCTGTCAATAACAGCCGACCTCCTATTGATTTTTCTGCACTGGATAAGAAAACTGTCGATGAGGTAAATTATCAACTTTTATATTTTAATTTTGAGCATGCGTTGTTAATACCTTGTTGCCGAAGTTTTTACTACACTGTGTGTAGTAGTAGACACTGTGTGTCCCTATTTGTTCTTGAAAAGAAACCTTACGACTGCCTCTGAGTAAAGTAGGTGTTGTGTGAACTGTAATAATATTATAACATTAAAATGGAATATTTTCACGTTTTTAGCTTAAAAATGTAACAAAAGAAACTAATAATGAATTTTAGGTGATTTTCATCTCACTATTTATATTTGACGCATTGTTTTGGGGTGAAATTTCTTATACCATGATGGTGTATCAAGATTCTGCCAGTGAGCCCAACATTGAGCACGTCTTGCTTAAGCTTTAGGATTCCCTCTTCACTTTGGAGATTTTTCATAATCTGTTGGAATATACTTTTCTTAACCTATAACTATTGGTGTGAACTACTAGCTTAATATATCATTTGATATTACCGAGTTTTGCAACACAACATTCGACATTCGTCATAATTGATGGCTTGACATGTCATGTCCCACTTTGTTTCGTTAAGTGGAATTCATCTCGGGAATTTTAATTGAAGGTCAGAGTGAGTTCAGGCTCTGTCTGAGCCCTGATAAGTTAAACTTAACGAAACTGGGACATGGCATTATGTTGAGCCATCAATGATGACAAAAGTCGAATGCTGGAACATTGCCCAGATGTAGCATTGCATTATTCTTGTTTTATTTCTTAGGTGTCTCTCACACAATTATGTTTTATCTACTAGCTTAATTGTTGTTATTTCTGTGACAGCAAGAGTTGGTGGACGTGAATGCATCTATACATGGAAACTGGACTGTGGCTGAAGCAAGAAGTAGACTTAATCAGTTCATGCAAATCAATAAAATCAAGGGAGATTTCAAATATTCGTTTATAGGACCTGATAATGCTAAGTGAGTCATCATTTCCTTTGTCAAACTTATTAATTTTCATTTCCTAAGACATGAATGGAATCATTGTTCTAGCACTAATGTGGCACTGTTCTTTTTCATAAAATACATCCCTCTTTCAATAACCTAAGAATTGATATTTATGGATCTGTGGATGTACACACTTTTAGTGTAAACATAAGTCCCAAAAGATTTAAAAATTAAAGTTAGTACAGAAATTAGTATTATAAGAGAAACTGAGTCCCTACGAGATAAATAATTGATAGGATGAGTAAAATTCAATCAGCTGTCATATTTACTTCAAAAAATTTTCATAAACAATCTGAAATTCATCAGCAAGGAAATGGATGTATAATATATATATATATATATATATATATATATATATATATATATATATATATATATATATATATATATATATATATATATATATATATATATTAATATGTAATTACAAAGGAAAAGGAAAATACTAAAAGTATAACATAACAATCTTTTATAATAATAATAACTTACAGGAGGTGAAACGAAGAGATTTAGAGGGGTTTGAAAATTTTCGACGTATGTCTTCTTCGGTCAGATTAGGTTGGGAAGTCCCGAGTGACTGAAGGCCGCCACCGCGTTGTTAGTTATAAATATACAGTAGGTTTGGTAGTGTTGGAATCTAGCGGATGAGAGCCTAACTAATGTTAGGTAGTCCGTGAGGTGGTGGTTCCAAGCGCACTGAACTGAACTACTCAAACTCGCGCGGATTTAATACAAAACTATGTGCCATAGTTTATATATATATATATAATATATATATATATATATATATATATATATATATATTAATATATATATATATATATATATATATATATATGTGTGTGTGTGTGTGTGTGTATGTATGTATATCTTTTAGCTTTATGGCATAAATAACTTATTGATTTAAAGTATTCTTCTTAATTTTGCAGGACATTTATTGCTGAACTGACAATCTTTGTACCTCAGTTAGGAAGAAGTAAGTATGGTTCTGTAATATAGTACAGGGTTACGTAAAGTGTGTGCCGCTGATCTCTGGGGGTATAATAAGGTCAAAATGAAGGTTATGAAAAATTCAGGAAACTGTACAATTACAAGAGTTTACTGTACATTATACCATTTTATACAGCGATTTTAGTATAAAATGTTGAATCTGATTAAGGCCGATAAATCAAACTAACACACTCATAAAAAATATAAACATTTTTAAGCTCTTTCGTGGTGCAAATTCTAGAACTGCTTGGCCTGAATTTATAATGCTAAAAACTGTAAGTTTATTGATGAGCATGTAATTGATACACCGATAAGCTTTCTAGATTTGGTATGTTGAAGGCTGAACGAACTTAATATAAATTAGTCTTAAATAAATCTTGTCTCTGACACAAGGCTTTTGGTTTTTAGGGATAACTTTTTGAAATAGAGTGACACAAGTTTGCTAAAATTGAGAACTAAGTTTTCCCTAGTTCCCTCTGATTTTTTGGATTGTAAAAAAATATTGATTTTTTCATTAAGTTTATCTTTCTAGCTTAAAAGAAAACTGTTGACTTTTAAAAAGCATTTTTCCCTTGCCATTTTTTTTGGCTGGATGTTGACTGGTAAAAGTTGTTACTAATATTCTAACAACATAGTTGAATCGTCACTTGATTGCAGAACTGACCGGTCGTGAGAGTGGCAGCTCCAAGATGGCTGCATCAAAGTCCTGTGCTCTATCACTGATCAGACAACTGTATCACCTGGGTGTTGTGGAGCGATGTAGTTCAGTTACTGGTACGGCTCCTAAACGTCAGGAACAGATGCCTCCGTATAAGGTGTCAGTAGACCCTGAGCTTTTAGAGGATATCAGGGTCTGTTTGGAATCAATTGATGTTAATGTGAGTACAATTATTTGTGTCTAAATCCTATATTGATTTAGAGCTGGGCTTACAATACTATATACTATAATATAATATAGTATTATATTACTAATACTATAATATAATATAGTAATATATAATATAATATAGTAATGCATAAAATAATAGGCGTTTATTGATCTGTTCAATTCATGGCTTATTTTGATGAGAATATTATTGTTTTCTTATTAAAATCAAGATACGCGGTTTAAGAATTCCATTTCTGATCATCAACTTATTGAAACAAGGAAGTTATCAGATATGATTCTTCAGGCTTGAGAATCACCAGATAGACAAAAACATCATAAACAAAGAAAAATCTTGCTGTTGCATCAGCTGTTAACAACTTTTATTTTTTTATTCCTCAAAGAAATAATTAATAATTTGTAGTTTGACAAATAAAATATTTGACGAGAGAAGCTTGGGTGTCACTGCTAGCAATTTTATAATTTGAACAAAAAGTATGGTGAGCAACAAAATAGTTTTTTATGAGCACATAAACATTTTAAACAAAAAATACCAATAATATTTCGTTTTATTAACTTAAAATAGCATAAATAGAGTTATAAATTTATTATATTTTTTAATATACATTGATAGCTCATAAATTATTGAAAATTGAGTTGTGGAGTTTCAAGTAATGAAATAAAACAGCGTCTCCACTAATAATATATATTTTACATAGCCAGCTTTCAGTCTTAACAGATTGAAGTTTGAGTAACCCTAGGTTACTCTAGTGTAGACTAAGAGTAAACTCCCACTGTGCCACATATCCAAGTTGCAAGCTTTTTCCAAGGAAGTATACTGTCAAGATTGATTGTATTATGTTATAGTCCAAGAGCCGGACCTTTTGTATTGCTTCAAACCGAATTATTCTGAAAATATATCATAAATTATGAAGGAAAAGTATAGTCTGCCTATCCAGAGTGGAGCATTTCATATGATTGTGAATGCTCAAAATTTTATAAAATTGCACTAATTCCAGTTTGCTTGCAATAAGTGGTTCCCTTTAAGTCGTGTGCAAAATATGAAGAGACTATTTTTTAAAGCTGAAAAAAATTTCCTATAAAACGAGTGTTTAATCATCAAAATCAAATGACTCAACCAAAGTTATGGCTCTTTCAAAAACACCAAAGAAATGGTTAATTTATGCAAAGTCAGCAAATTTCTTTGAAAAAATATTGACTTTTTGTTCAATTTTTTGGCCATTTAAAACTTTAGTTTTATTTATCCAATTTTGAGGAAAAAACACTTGTTTTATAAAAAATTTTATTAGCTTTAAAAAATGAGTTTTTCATGTTTTGCACACAACGTACAGGGAGCCACTTAATGAATGAAAACTGGAATTAGTGCGATTTTATAAACTTTTGAGCATGCGCAATCATATGAAAGGCTTCACTCTGGAAAGGCAGACTATGTTTTTTTCTTCATATTTAAGGTATATTTTCAGAATAATTTGGTTTGAAGCAATGAGTCACATTTGTTAGCCCTGGCTCTTGGACTATTAGATTATCTGTTAAGATTGAAAGCTTGCTATGTCAAATATATATCATTAGTGGAGCGACTCCTGTTTTATTTCATCATAAATTGTTATTACAAATGATAAGAGTGATTTCCCAACAGAACTTTATTTTACTTGGTCTTTTAGAAGGAGTAAAAAGTGCAGTTTAGAATAAGAATCACCTTGCTTGAGATTCGTTACAAAACAAAGTGTAGTGCAGTGCCCATACATAAATCTTACACTAGGTTACTCTAGTCTAGACTAGAGTAACTCCCATAGTACCACATATCCAAGTTGCAAACTTTTTCCAAGGAAGTATACTGTCAAGATAGATTGTATTTTATTCTATTAGATTATATAGAATCTATCAACTACAGTGTATCGACGACTTTAAAAATCTTGACAGCTCAGTTTAGGCACCACCGATCCTAAAAAAAAAATCCCTACAAAAAGGCAGCAGGGAAAAAACTTTGTAAACAAATCAGGTTATGTTACCCGTGTTTTCTTGGCGATGTTTCTACATTTCTTTTGTGTAGTTTTATTATTTAGGAAGTATGCAAATGTGAAAAAAATGAATTGTGAAGGGAAATAATAAGTGTACTCATATGTTTTTACATTAAAAAAGAATTGTATGTTTACTAGTTTTGACAGCTCTTAAAAATTGCTGCATAAAAGGCAGCCTTGAAATAAAAGTTTCAGTTATGCTTATATTTACTTAAGTTATAAAAAAGAATATTTGAGTGCAATAATAATGTTAACAGTCCAACACAAACACAATTCACAGAACACAAAAACTCACAAAACGATGTAAACACAAAAAGAACCACAAACAAAGTGAACGAATGCCGGGAAGGAGGTTATTTCCCTACAGGGGTTATGGGAGTAGGGAATTTTTTTCTCTTTCAAGAGAGGGGTTGGCAGCGGCTTCTCTGATTGGTCAATCCCCAAAATGCTTATGACCTTGGGGATTTTTAAACTTAACGATACACTGTACTTTAAAAATCTTGACAGGTTAGTTGTGGTAGGGATTTTGTTTATCTTTTTAAGTGGCAGCGGCTGTCTCTGATTGGTCAATCCCCATAAGATTTATGACCTTGGGGATTGTTAACTAAATGAATGACTGTAATATTTTATTTGATTTTATTTAGAGGAAGAGAATTGGACCCCTTGTAAAGTAAAGGGATCCTTTCAAAAATTGCACCTTACCTGACCAGTAATAACCAGTCAGGGGCGCCGTTTAGCAATGTGTTGTGGGGTATCAGCATCTATGCCCTCGATAAACTCTCATTGGACATAATGCTCCCCTCGACAGGGATGGTAAAATCAATCATAGAAATTCAAAATAATCACTATTTAATCCTTTAAGCAATATTTACTGAGAATTATTAATAATTTTAATTGAAATTTTAATTATTAAGAAATAATTAAATTATCATTTTATTAATTATAACACTTCATTATTATTGAAAGTATATTTTAAACTCAAAACATAACATAAGCTGTTTACATTATGTCCTATGAGGCTGGAAAAGAGACTTTTTGTTAATAAAAGAGACTCTAGCGCATCCTAGTAGTCAGTTTTGGAACTAAATTCTTACTTCAGTTTTTGTTTTGACTCTTATAAACTATTATTAAAATGTAACTTCAAGTTATTATTTTCCTGTAAAATGCATCCTTTATTTATTTGAATTTTTGGGAAAATAAAAATTAATTCTAAATAACAGGATTTTGCTTCCTTGTTTCTGTAAATAGTAGAAGCATTGTAATAGCCGAATATTATGAAGTAACTATGGTTTAATACTTCTTGGTGATATTAAAAATCTTGGAATTTTTTAATCCTTTTTCTATACTGTTGATATCGGGACACATCAACACAGAGAGACTATTAATTTCTACAAAAGAAAGCTCTGCGCATCATAAAAGGCTGTCATCAGATGGAGTCTTGTTGGGGTCTCTTCATCAAGTATAAGATAATGACAACTGTGCATTTGTTCATTTATCAATCACCAATTTATGTTAAAAAAAAATCCTGATATTTTTTTTGAAAAATGAAAATTATCACAATTATCCAACTAGAAGCAATTCCAAAACATAGACTAAAGAAGCTGGAGGTGGGAGCCAGCGTGTTAGGAATAAAAGTGTTTAACCACCTTTACTACTTTAAGCAAAGTAGTAAAGAATTTGCTTTTGAAAGTGTTTTATAATGTTAATGAGTACTTCAATTTTAAATTTTACTTACTCTTCTGCCTGTATGTCTATAGATTAATTGTTATATTATAATTATTATTATCATAGTTTTTCCAGGTTGAAGTTAAATAAATAAAAATAATATTATAATTCAGGTTGAGTATGCAAGAATGGAATGAAATAACTCGTTTATTTCTATTTTACATGAATTTAGAACTAGGGAATTTTTAGTCCGTAAAAAGATGTTTCAATCCTGCCATTCTTTCGAATCAGATATGGTAACAGGTGTAAAAAACTACTAGATATACCGTGGTATTTGAACTAGTGATTTCCCTCTACCTTTGAGTAAATATTGGAAGGAAATAAATGAAATGTATAGAAGTAAATAAAACATTTATTAAAAAAAAATTATAAAATAAAAATAATTTACACTTTAGTTGTGCTGTTCACAAAATGTTTTTTATGATGTCATTAACCCGTAATAATGACCCAGCAAAATAATAATATCTCTTTGTTTCATTTTTTGTGGCAAATCCTCAAAATGATAAGGCGCGGTTGAATATCTAGAACGTTGGATCACCAACAAACTTTTTTTTTCAAAATTTTCAGTAATTAGCCAGATTTGTGATAAATGAGGCCTATTTCCGTAATCTGCACGCTCTTTTGGTTAATCTCAAAGAGTATTTACATTCACTCAACGATTTATTTTTAATCTAACTTGGTACATACATATTTACTGTTGAGATGTCAATGTTAACAAATATACATGTCAAAATATAACACAAAATATTGACGTCTAACAGTAGTTATGTATGTACCAAGTTAGATTAAAAATAAATCGTTGAGTGAATGTAAATACTCTTTGAAATTAACTAAAAGAGCGTGCAGATTACGGAAATAGGCTTCATTTATCACAAATCCGGCTAATTACTGAAAATTTTGAAAAAAAAATTATAAAAAAAGTTTGTTGGTGATCCAACGTTCTAGATATTCGACCGCGCCTTATTCAACCAAACCATTGTAGAGAATAAAATCAATTGGTATTCAACCGTAAAACATCAATTTAATTTTACTAGTAATAAATGATTAACTTTCACACATATTCACATCAAGATGTCATGATATTCTTAATAGGATAGGTTCTAGAGTGGAATCATAGGGTAGTTTCTCTAACCAGCATTTTTAAGCTACTGGAACTGCATTACCTCAATACTTTTGATTTATTAATAAATGGAAGTTTCATTGATAGTTTAGTATGTTGAGAAAATCTACCCGTCAATAATTTGCCGAATACTTGATATCAAAAGGGAAAACATTTAAAAATTATGACTTATATTACGTAAGTCTTATTTACACTTTTACTTTAGTTCTCAAATTACCTTAGCAAAAAATAATGTCATTTACAAAATATATTTACAAATTATATACAATTTTGTATATAATAGTATAACAAATGGTTATAATCAGTTGACAGCATGAGAAAATCGTGTTGGGTAGCTAATGAGATTGGTCTGATATGGGAATGTTGGTGTGGTTTAACATCAATGACTAACCTCATTGGCTCCCTGACATTATTTTCCCAGGGTATCAACTGATTATAACAGTGTGTGATACTAAAGCACTTCTCTTAACTGTATTATTTTCGATTCAAAGTCCATAGCAGCGCCACCGTCGCTGATAAGAAATTGATAACGAAAGGGTGATCATTGTTAAAGTCCTTATGGGGTATTACTTATTTGTGACAATTATTTCTTTAGATTTTTTCTCAAAATGCTTTGATTCAATTAATCTTTATGAACACAGTAGAATCACTATTTCATTGAAAAATAGGTATTTAAATTGAGTGATAAAAAGATGAAAATCACAATATAGTGTTTTGTTTTATTTATTGTTAATTAATATAACTTAAAAGTAATAGGATATGCCAACCAAAACTTATCCCCTCCGTGTGAGGTACCATGGCTTAATGCCGAAAGCGCATAAAAGACTTATTGATATATATGTAAAACCAGTGTAAAACATGTGAATATTTGCAAATAAATTATTATTTGTTTATTTAATGTAAATTTTAAATAATTTTAGTTTGCACACTCACAAAATTACCTTTCTATGGCATTAAATTGTTTAAATTATTGTAACAGGTATTTAAATTAACTGATAACAAGCTGATTTTCTCCATGGTTGTTTTTATTTATTAATTGTTAATCAATTTTATTTACTCACTGAAATAATTAATAATTCACTAGATTCTCTCTTTTTTTTGTTAATGTTTGTTTATCCGTTAAGGTTTTATTATATCTGGGTTAAATCAGACAAATCCTAATCTGTAGTGATAAGAGCCTGATTCTATATTTAAAATCCTAGAATAATCGAAGTATTTATCTATGAAATAGTGACAATTTTTTCAGCACCAATGGTTGCTCTATTAATTTTTAACTCATTTATCACAAATTAATTAATAAAGAAATAAAAGAAGAATTTATCTCGGCTCCCATGCTAATCCTATTATAGAAAAATTGATCACCCTATTGTTTTCACGCCGTTGGTATTGCTAACCTTACAACTATCCCTTTGAATCCTGAATAACACCTGGAACATTTCAAGTGTGCCTACATTAAATCCTTAAAATATAGGAAAACATGGTCCTAGTCTTTCCAAAATGGTCTACCCTAGCAAATTATCTCTTTGAGTTAAAATTTACCATTATTACTTAGGTAAATATTACCCAAATATGAAAATTGTTTACTCTTTTAGTAATTTAACATTTTTTAGAGCATACCGTAATATTGCCTTATTGAAAACTGGATTATGCTGTTATGTTGAAAACCAGATTGTGCAAGAATGTACTAAGTTAAGTAGTGCACACGAAAAAAAAATAGCTTGCGAATATTAATTAGCTGCTTATTTAAGGTAATTTAAACAAATCTTGGCACTTAAACCTCTATCGGATGTGACAAAACGTATTCCCTACACAAATTAATAACATTTTATACTAAAATGTACAAAGAAATGTAATTAAATCAAAATTGTTGAGTGCCGTAAATAGTTTGTTTACGTTTTACAAAGGTAATCAAGGTGTATGCACCCATAGGAAAATTTGAGCCAACTCCCTGGTGGACAAAATGTGAACTACATGCCAGGTCTGACAAAAATCACATTTTTCCCCCTATTTGGTTTATACATGACTTTACTCTAAGCTGTTGTTTAACAAAGATCATACATTTTTGTCAAAAATATTTCTTGTGGTTTTGAGCAAAATCTATTATATATGTCATACAATAGGTTGATAAAAATTACTGGAATATGATGATTTTAGTATCAAACATCTTAGAATTCAACGCAGTTTCCTAAGAATATCAAAAGTGGTGACAAAATTGCTATATTTGGGTGATTGTTACCAAAATAATGGTAAATTTTAACTCACAAAAGATACAATTTGCTTGGGGTAGAAACCAGTAACAATGACAATGTTTTCTCATATTTTTAAGAATTGAATGTTGGAGCATCTGAATGTTCCATCCAGAAAATGGATAGAGTGAAATTTCAATCCCCTCCTCAAAGTAGTATTTTTACTATGTAATTAATTTACAAGCAGGTTATGAGTAAATACAATTACTTTTAAACAAGGGAATTGTTTTTCAATCAGTTTAGACATTGATTTGGACTAATTAGTATTGCTGTCCTCGTCTAGTGGTTCAGTTTTGATAACCGTTTCTAAATAATCAGAAGGGAGCGGGGTATCACATCTGGGATCTAGTTGTTTCTCCTGTGTCGAGTACACCACTTGATATGTGCCGTTAACGTTATCTATGTTCAAAGGTTTATTGCTAGGCAACATCATCCTCGCTTCTTTGTTATCGTGATTATTAATCGGAACTTGAAACCTATTTGAAGATTGAGTGGGGAGGGAGTTTGAAGGCTGAGTGCCTGGTATATTAGATATGATGTAAGAAGGAATTTGAGGCTGGATTTTGATATAACCAGCAGGTATGGTGGCTCCTGGAGGAAGCTGTACTATACTAGGCTGGACTATATTAAACTGTGCTGGAATTTGAATTTTAGGTTGAGGTATTGGTATTTGACAGGGTCTAACAATGGTTTTAAATCTTTTAGGTAATATTACCGTTCCAGAAAATTCGTTTGGTGTTGCTATAAAATGCCGTTTAGGAACATTAGGCAATATTTTCCTATCAGCAACTTGCTTTTTGGTCTGCCTACTTTCTAAGTGAGCCACCTTTTGCTTTGCTGCTTCTATGGTAGCATCTATTCGACTCACGTCAGTCTTAGTTTTCTTTTGAAAGGCACTTAATTCCTTAGCAGCAGCTGCTTCCGCCATCTCTACTTGTGTTATAACGTCCAACTCGGCTTGCTTCTCCTGTATAAGTTTCTTAGCTGCTAAAGCTTTCTCGAAAAAGGAATCCATTTCATAATTCTTCTTGTGACTGACTTTCTTCTTGCTGTGAGTGGCTGTTTCTTCTTCGTCTGATTTATCTGAAATGGCTTGCTTCTCAATACACCGTTCTTTGTGATGATGGCGTGGCCATTTTTCTGAAAAAAAATAGTTACGCTGATTATAGTATATATTATATTTTGAATGGGATTCAAACTAGGGGAAATAAGTAAGGAAGTTCAATTCCCTTGGTGTCCTGTTAAATTCAACGGCATATAAAATAGAGGGGCTTATACCCTCTAAGAGATTACACCCTATATAAAACAGAGGGCTCCAGCCCCCAACATCACCCTTAAAAAGATAATACTGGTACACTTTTTGGAGTAAAAAGTATTTTTTTCTTTAGCTTGCTTCACCTTATTGTGTTTTATATTAGGTATAGTTCGGGAGCCCACGGCTTATTTCTTACCTCATAAGAGGCATTAAATTGGTCTATGGTATATTGAAGAGAGTAGTTAGTATGTAAAAAGCTTTAGTCCATGTAATGTGGGACCGTTTAGCTCCAGTCACGCCTCAAAATCTAAAAAAATACCAAAATTTAGCTCATTTTTGACATATTAAAAAGTGCTTGAAGTAGTATAACTCTAATTTTTGAACATATTGAAACAAAAAAACTGCCAAACTAAAGGTGGTGAACTGGACTACCAAATGTTCCTTAGCATTGTTTTGCCATTTCATCCAAGATTGAATAAAATTGCTATAAAAACTGTTAAAGAACAAAAAAAAATACAAAATTTAATCTTGAAAGTGCAGTGACTTGGTTACTTTGCTGATTTTCAGTAGCATATAACCATATTAAAGAGGTTTCTAAGAAGTTGGAAAATGATCTCTTTTATATCTTTTATACAATTATTACTTTAGAAGATAGAAGCAAAAATCCCTTGTGAACATCTCAATTTTATTATTCTTGTCATTGCAAAAATTATGGTTTGCATGGTGCTACAATGGTCTTTAAATCGCAAATTAGGCGAAGCAAGCTAAAGAAAAAATTAATTTTTACACGGAAAGGTGTACAAGTATAATCTTTTTACAGGTGATTTTATATTCTCCTTCTCTTTTATATGCTCCTGAATTTAACAGAACACCAAGGGATTTGAACTTTTTTGCTTATTTCCCCTAGTTCGAATCCTATTCAAAATATAATATAAGCTATATTGATCTTCTATCTTTGGGAGTTAGCAAAGAGCCTGGCAATATGGCTTACTTGCTAAGTTAATTACCTTTAGTTTAAGAATATTGGCAATAATGGCCTCGACGGCCTCCTGCAGTTTGGGCTCCTGCTCTTGATACTTGACTATTAGTTTACCAACTTGTTTCACAGCTTCGCTCCAGTCTTTAGGTTTTATTTCACCTAACGCTTGGATTGTCTGCATCTGTATATCTGACTGGCTGAATCCTCCGCTAGCTCCTGCTTTTAGCTCTACCTGAAAATAAAAGTCATTTGGTTGATTGATTGTAATGGTCTCTAAGTGAGAAGAACTTGTTCATACTTTAGTGTACAGTGTAGGTGTTCAACTTTTTGAACTCCTGGAACTTGTTGAACAAAGGTATTTAACAAATCAAGCAAACCTGGGTTTTCTCCTTTTAGCAAATATCTTTCCATTATAAGATTTCATTGGAAAACTCACATTTCTTCACAAAATCCTATATTAAGGGTTTAAGTTTTTGTTTAGCTTCTGATTTAAGTAAAATAACAAAACTTACAGATTTTTGTATTCTTAAGAAGAGTTTTTCTATGGGGTTAAAATGTGCATGGTACTCAGGTATCCTCACAACCTGATGTCCGAACTTGATGGCTAACTCGTCTACAGTGTATATGGGGTAGAATGGTTTGGTCTCGCTTACTATACCGAGTAACTCTGCTTTTGAGAACTCGCTGCCATTGTTGTTTATCCATACATTGTGTTTCCCTAACCAATCTATTATCTCTTCCCTGAACAAGACAAGACAAAAACATTATATAACCAGTAAAGGAACTACTTTCTTATAGTGATAAAGCTAATGTAATATGACATATGAATGAGATTTGCGTCAGGGGAAAGGCTAATATGACCTTACGGGTTAAAGCATTGAAAAAACTGGCACATCAGTCAGTTTAACCAGGCTCGTAGCCAGCTAGAATGGACTTCTGCTGAAAACTACTTCCTTTGAGAGGGCAATAATTTTTTCCTGGGGGGGGCGACTCCTGGCTACAGGCCTGAGTTTAACTAGAAGTAAATAAATTGTGACTTCAGCAATACTCAAAATTATGAAGGTATACAAAGCAAATGTAATAAATTTCTCTATATTTTTAAACTTCTTGGGTTGGCTTCAATTATTTTTTCTTAGAAATATTTTTTTCAAGGTATTCAGAATAGATCTATTATTACCTAGTGTTGTGTTCCTTAGGGGCCTTATCGAGTTCATCAGTGGTAACAGCATTATCTTCCATGACTATGACAGAGTTACTTGGTATGCAGACCATCAACCTCTCGAACCACTCTGCAAATTCCTTAGTACCAATGTCCTCCAAGTAAGGCAAGGTTTTCTTAGATATCTCTACGTATCTCGCAACATCAAACCAACCCTTAGAACTGCCTGCGTGCATTACGATCACTCTTCCTCCACGATTTATTGTTTCTCGTTTACTTGGAATGTAGGCTACCTACGACACAACATCGATTTGAAGAAATTAGTAGAAATTTGATAAAAAACTGGATTACAATACAATGCTCCTCCAGTTTTAATAATTAGTAGTCTCTTACTAATAAGAATAAGTCTTACTCAATCTCAGTAGTTATGACATTTAATAATGACCTTTCATTAAAGTGGTCGAAAGCGCTCTGCTTTACTTTTAATAAAATCTAAAACTGTGGAGAGACTTTTCATTCTATGTAAAGGATCATGTGATACGTTAATTTTATATAAATAAATAAAGTAGTTTAGTTCTAATAATTCTCATTTATATGCAAATAAATTATTACAAGGCTCTGAATGAAAGAAAATAGTGGTTGGATGTCTCAGTATTAAGATCTCTGGTGGAGGTGTCATGTTCGACAGTATGCTATAAGCCGGCCAAAAGGAATTAGACTCATTTCACTGTACAACTCTTGCTTTATTTTATTTCTTACTTTTTATTCTTTTTTTATATTTATTTGTTTATTTTACTTTTATCATTTATTGATTAGTTTTTTTTTATTTGGTTATTATTTAATTATAAGTTATTTAGTTTTAACATAGTTTGTTAGTTTTTGCAGTGTTCTATTTTGTATTTTTAAGTCTCTTTTATTGCTCTGTTTGGGTTTATAAGCACTAATGATGATTGCTAAGGTTGTAAGCTGGCTATATATTCAAATACTTGTGGAAAGCTAACGCCATTTGCTTTTCTTTAGTAGTTTATTCTAAAAAGACTCAAGTATTTACTATAAAGAGAGGCTATTTTTTTTAAAAAAAAGAATAGCCTCTCTTTAGTCCTATTCTTTCCTGATTCTTCTCAGTTACCCATCTCCTTTCCACAGAAAAGTCAGAAAAAATTGACTTGGATGGATAAAACTACAAGGTTTGATAAAATCACTACAGTTTCCTAGATAAATCCTCATACTAGTATTCTTACCTAATTCTTCTGGGTTATTTGGCTATGTCATTCTCATGTTACTATATTATTACAAACGGTTGTAATCAGTTAACAGGTGTGGGAAAATATTGTAGAGAAACCAATGAGGTTGGCTTGTTATAAAATTGTGGGCATGGTTTATCAACCAGAAGTAACCTCATTGCCTTACTCAAATTATTTTTCCATTTCATGCTTGCTCTGCATGATCTCTCAGAAAAGTAAAGTCAGTCCATGATCTCTCAAGAAAAGTAAAAGTCAGCATGATCTCTCAAGAAAGTAAAAGTCAGCATGATCTCTCAAGAAAGTAAAAGTCAGCATGTAAAAGTCAGCATGATCTCTCAAGAAAAGTAAAAGTCATGGAAAAGTAAAAGTCAGCATGATCTCTCAAGAAAAGTAAAAGTCAATGATCTCTCAAGAAAAGTAAAGTCAGCATGATCTCTCAAGAAAAGTAAAAGTCAGCATGATCTCTCAAGAAAAGTAAAAGTCAGCATGATCTCTCAAGAAAAGTAAAAGTCAGCATGAAGAAAAGTAAAAGTCAGCATGATCTCTCAGAAAAGTAAAAGTCAGCATGATCTCTCAAGAAAAGTAAAAGTCAGCATGATCTCTCAAGAAAAGTAAAAGTCAGCATGTCAAGAAAAGTAAAGTCAGCATGAATCTCTCTCAAGAAAAGTAAAAGTCAGCATGATCTCTCAAGAAAGTAAAAGTCAGCATGACTCTCAAGAAAAGTAAAAGTCAGCATGATCTCTCAAGAAAAGTAAAAGTCAGCATGATCTCTCAAGAAAAGTAAAAGTCAGCATGATCTCTATAAAATAAGAAGAAGTCTAACTCAATCTCAGTAGTTATAATAATAATACCCGTTTAGAGCCTTGCGGCTCATCAGGGATAAACCCTGTGGGAACCACATCGGGTGGTAGTAGCAACCGTTACGCTCAAAGTGTATTCTAAAGTTGGTGATAATTTATCTAAACAATTTCATATAAACTGAGAGCGTAACCTGGGATGCGAACCTCAGACCTCCGTAGTGTCAAAGGTCAGTGTAAAGACTAACACTCTAACGACCTCGGCCACGGAGGCGGTCATCTCAGTAGTTATAACATTTAATGTTGACCTTAACAACATGTAATAAATACGTTGAGCTGTGGAGTCAATCAATAAAAGGAATTGAAAGAAACAGTCTCTCCACTGATTTAAAAGATAATGTATTGACAGAGCCAGCTTTCAGTTTTAACAAACCATCAACAGTGCCTGACCAACACTTTTTAGTTTGTTCTTTGTTGGTTAGGCACTGATGATGGTTTGTTAAATCTGAAAGCTGGCTCTGTCAATGCATTATCTTTTAAATCAGTGGAGAGAATGTTTCTTTCAATTCCTTTTTAACAACATGTAGGTGAAAGGGTTTACCTTGTTGATGCATGTGGAGTACATACAAGTAAATCCTATCCATACAACATCTTCTAATTTTACACCTTCCATTTTCCTTAAAAATTTACATCTTTTGGACACATAGTCATCTCTCTCAAGTAAAATATGTTGAGTGAGGCATTCCTTCCAGTAGTATCCCATGTGTGAGAGTACGCAACTCAGACTGCGGTGTATCGGAGTCAAATTGTTCTTCTTGAGTTGTTTCTTGATTTTAGGTCTAGTTATCACTTCACATCTCATTGTCATCTCTCTTATCAGTTGTCTTATGGCTTCTATCTTGATGCAGTCTAAATCGTACCAGTCAGTTGTTTCTACTGATACTGTATCTTTTTCATCCTCAGATTCACTATCTGAGTCTTCATCACACCCTGTAAATCTACCTTGGATAATATCTTTTACTGTTTTAACGTCAAGTTTTAAAGCACAAGCAGTTCGACCTAAAGGATCGTCCGGATCGAAACCTGGCGATAAGGTGTCCCGCTCCTTAGCAAAGAAATCTTTCAATTTACTGACTAGCAGACGTGATTTAGCATCAATGATAGTTCTACTTGTTAAATTTTTCTTAGGTTTTTTTAAAGCCGTGTCAGGTTTTTCTTGATCTACAGACGATTTTCCTCTGGATTTTTTACCAGACATGATGACTTAATTTATTATCAATCAGTTGTAAACACAAGTCTTCCAATTAAATGGAAGTCGTGATAGTTAAACTAATTTAATAACAAATTGAAGGAAAACGCCAACTTTTATTAAGCTTACTCTAACCTTGATTTAGTGAAAGAAGGCATTTGACAGGTGCCGCAACTCCATTTGTTTATAAATCTTTTAACTTCGATTGGAAACTACTACGCACAACTCCAATACTTATAAATGTTTTAAATTTATCAAAATAACTAGTCAAATCGACAAAAACTCTATTAAAAGTATTTTAGTTCTTTATTATACTTGACGTCAGGTAAAGATGGCGTTTAACATCTCTATTATTAGCTTTAAGAGCCGACACCCTGTCATTTCCACCAATACAAATGCAAGTGAATACAGCGTTGCCAAACCTCGTTTCTATAGAAGTTGTACATTTTTAAAACGAATTTTTTCAACTTTAGTAGAAACTTATATAGACGTTTATTAGTCTAATTTAGTAACAAATGTTGCCGAGACTCTATCACTTTCTAAATTAAAAAATAATAAACCAAAACATTAACTACCTCTTATCAAAAATTATTTCAAAAGAGCTTCAAGCTATTTTCTGTTTTAAACAACAGCTTTCAGCTGATGTTTGTCAGACGCCATTTTATTTGGAACTCAGTATTTTTCGCGCGCTTTTTTAAGTTGTTTTTTTTAGTAGTTTAACAAGTGGATTTGTTTGAAGTAGTGAATAAGTGAATTTAACTGTAATTCACAAATTAATAAATTCAGAGACAAATGCAACTATAAATTAATATAATACCACATACATAATAAATAAAATGGTGGATAGTGGTGGCAGCATAACTGTTATTGGAAGACTAAGAAGAGATTTTACATGCAAACGAACAAAGAAAATAAAATATTAAAACAATCACAAATTTTTTTCATAAATACTTACTACAAAAGAAATATAATTGTTTAGTATATAATTCAATCCAAGCCTGCAATATTTAGTTTAAGGCTTTAATAAACTGAGAAGTAAACAACAACATTTAAGTAGTATTTTCCTATGGTATTTTCGAAGTATGACGTTGTTATCTGAAGTATGTCGATATAGTCTGTGGATAGTTTTATCAATCGGGTACGGGGTACCTCGTAACTTTTCCTCATCACATCGAATTCGCTACGCTCGTGTTTCCTACTTTGGACTCGCTTCGCTTGTCCTCAGAATATACAAGTCATTAAATTTATTTTGCAACACATCTTCTGACTCGCTTCGCTCATCCTCAGGATAGTAATTCGTTTCATTCCCGGTGGTCACCCCTCCTAGCTTTGAACAAGCTCGATGCTGCTTATCTTTTATGATCCATCAAATATTATGGATGTACTTGTATTAAAACGAAACTTAGTTTACTCTTTTATTACGTAAAGGTATATACTAGAAGCGAATTTCAACTCAAAGTATAACAACAAAGTATAACCCCGATTTTGTACAATTTTTAAAAAACGTACGCAATTCGATACAAATTGAACTAATGCTGATAATGATATGAAACTTGGCGCATGTGTTAGTCTTATACATTAATGACTCAGCAAAAATTTAGAAAATCATAAAATGTGGAGAAATGTTGCGATCAATTTGAGATTTGGCACGCATATAACCATGTATTAGACCAATATATGTGCCAAGTTTCATCTCATTATCAGCATTAGTTTAATTGTTATCAAATGACTTCTGTACTTTTTTTTGAAAAAGTGTAAAAAATAGAAAATAATCTAATTGAGTTGAAATTCAGTACTAGTGTATACCTTTACGTAATTAATATGGACACTAAGTTTTGTTTCAATACGACAAGTCCATGAGTTTTGTTGGATGATAAACGTTAAGCTGCATTGATCTTGGTCTGTGCCTGGATGGGTAACTGCTTGAAATCAAAAGGATATTATACTATCTGTCTGTATTGTACTATCTGTCTACCTGGTCTGTGGACGGGTGTAGCAAGTCTAATCAATAAGTGTAATGACTTGTATATTCTGAGGATGAGCAAAGGGAGTCCGAAGTTGGGAGGTTGAGCGTAGCGAATCCCATGCGATGAGGAAAAGATCTGAGGCACCTTGTACCCGATTTTGCTGTTTTTTTACTTAATATGCAATAGATAGATTTCTTTTGACTTACAACATATCGCCAGATAGCGTAACACTTTAAGAATTATCTGTCAAAATTCCATAGCTATTTATAGGTTTCGGTTTCTAAATTATAGTCAAAGATATATATTCATTGTGCTACACTTAAAATTGTATGGAAAAGTTTGTTTAATCTATAAAAAATAAGAAGGTTTACCGCAAAAAAATCAGATTTACAAATCACAAAATCATAAATAAACAATATTAACATAAATGGCTCACTCAAATATAAATATAATATAAATAAATATATAAATATATAATATAAATGGCTCAATAAATATAAATATTTGATGGGATGCAGAAGGCTCAAGTAGTTCACTCTAGTGGTGGAAGCGTTAAACTGTCAGATATTTGACTTATCAAACAACAAGCTGTTGAGGGTAATTAAATCTTTCCGTTCGCTATTCAGAGCTAGAATGATAGGAAGACGAAGGATGAGTGATCCTGTGTAAGCTCTAGAAGAATTTCGTATAAATTGGTAAAAAGTGAAAAATGTCATTTCTCACTCTTTATTTCCATACTGCCCCCTCCCTTGGATGATATCATGAAAACCTTAATGCCCACTCTTTACAGTTTTAAACTAATCCCTTAACCACAACGAACACTATATGTTTTAAATAATTCTACAGTGATGGTCTTACATTATTTTAACCTTGATACTTGAAGGGTTAAGGATCTTCAACAAGAACCTGACATGTGGTTACAGAATTTTAATCTTTCACGAATTCCTATAGGTCTGTGCTAGGTTTGAACCCATAATCTTTATTATACTTGAGTGTTTTAAGTTCAAATTATCTGCAGCATCACGGTTATCTCTGAAGGGATATGGGAATTATAATATAAAAAAGATACTATATTAAAGAAACAAAAGAGTTTTAATTATTAATATTAACCGACAACGACAAAAAAAAACATTAACTCAGGTTTACTTAAAGTAAAACTTGCAATGAGCATTGAGGGTTTTAGTATCAAATTGCTTCAACAATCTCCTGCATTTTAATTTAATAATTACAATGTTAATTATTAACATTAATGTTCTCTTTTACAGTGGATGTCTGGTCTCGAGAGTTCAAATGAGATTAAAGTGCTGCTACCTGGAAGACAAGGAGAGCTTCCTGAAGATGACAACAAAAAGGGGAGAGTTGTTACTTGGTCTCCTCCTCAAGCTAACTGGGATCCTTGGAAGGGATCTAATATAGACGATGCTAATCCTAACCTCGCTTCTGTGAGTACTACCAATACTCTGATGAGAAAGAAAAAACAGTGAACTCCACTGTGTTCAGACTGAATAGAACTGGCAAAACAGTTACCCTCAAAAGAGGGACCATAACACTTATACTTTAATTTAAAAAAATAAAATAAAATTATTCTCTTAATATATTATGACATGGTTCACACATGTTAATTATGAAAAAAACATCTGTCAAACTTATAAATCATGGTCAGTACATAAACCATGAGATAACAAATTAATGATTATTATGATATGGCGGTAGGCTTTGATGGTAAAAAAATAATTTAAAGTCAGTGTAGGAAGAAGGAACTTCCCCACATGGTTTGACAAAAGATGTATGAACTTATTTTTTATAAATAAGATGTAAAAGTAAAAAAATGAATTATTAACTGATAGACCTATCTCCTTGATAATCAGCTACCAACTAAAGAAGTTGGTTGTTACACTGGGGTGTAGCTAATTGAAGATGGTTATAATGGTGTAACCATCTAAAAAAGTATCAAATAATATATTATCTTTAATTTTCCTCATTTATACGGTAAGTATATAGGAAAAATATTGTGTTGTTATATATGTCACCGGAATTATCTGTTTTAGGTTGTCTATCTGTTATCGTTGTAGCTCCCAGTTTGTATATACTAGAGAATTAAAACTTTGTACAAAAATCAGTCTCTGTAGTGGTGCTATTCTGAAAATATTTTTTTATGACGTCATTTACCCACAATAATGACTCAGTAAAAATCTAAAAAATCATAAAAAGGTGGAAAAATTATGCGATCATATTCGAGATTTGGCACACATGTAGGAATGAATAAGACTAAGATATGTGACAAGTTTCTTTTCATTATCAGCATTAGTTCAATTTTTATCAAATGACTTGTGTACGTTTTTTTAAAAAAGTAGGAAAACAATTCAATTGAGTTGAAATTTGGTACAAGTATGTACCTTTACATAATTATTAAGAACTCTAAATTACGTTTCAATACGACAAGTATATCTATGATTTTTGTTGGATTATAAAAGTTAAGCAGCATTGAGCATGGTCCCTGCTGTATGGGTTACCGCTGAGAGTGGAACGGATGCATTTACTAACTGATGACAAACTAAGGGAGTCTCTTTAGACTCCCTTAGTTTGTCTTTTATTATTGTACCATGTCTTTACATGGTACAGTATAAATTTGGCGAATTGTATGTTCTAAGGATGAGCGAAGCGAGTCCGAAGCAGGGAGGATAAGCATAGTGAATCCAATGCGATGAGGAAAAGTTCTGAGGTACACTGTACCCAATTTTTTCACTTTTACTGTAGGTTTATGTAGGAAAAGTATTGTGTTTGCAAAAAAACCAGGATTTCACCTGACTTATATGCAACAGGTAATTTTAAGACCTTTGCATGTGTGTATCTGTTATCGTCGTAGCTCCCAGTGTATTTATGCTAGAGAGTTGAAACTTGGTACAAAAATCAATCTTTAGGTCTAGTTGTGCTATCCTGAAAATATTTTTTGATGGCATCACTAACCTACAAAAATAAGACTGCAACAATTTTAAAAATTCGTAAAAAGTGGAAAAAATGTTTCAATCGGTTTGAGATTTGGCACCCATGTAGTCATATACTAGTTATATATTCAGTATTACAATTGTTGCTGTATGAATTTGTTGAATTGCGGTATTCTGGAGGATGAATAGAAGCGTAGCGAATCTGATGTGAAGAGTAAAAGTTCTGAGGTTCCCGTGCCCCATTTTTTAAAACTGTTTGACAATTATGATGGATTAAATAATTTGTCATCATAAAAAAATCAAGTTATGTTACCCTTTTAACTGACAAAGTTTCAACCTTTCGATGGTTTAATTTCTGAAATATTTTGGTATCAATATATTTTCCAGGCTTCAATGGAGTATATATCTGAAGAATTACATAAAGGTCTGGCTATGAGCAATGCTGAGAAGGACAGAATACTGCGGGAGAGGAAACAGCTGCCTATATACTCGTGTAAGGATCAAGTACTGGATCTGGTTAACAACCACTCTGTTGTCATTATCAAGGGACAGACAGGGTGTGGTAAAACTACTCAGGTTTGTCATAGTTTTTTAATTATTATTCATTTGTAAAGGGCTGTGCTTATAGTAAAGCTCATAACTTAATGGCCATTTTATTTACTATAATTAAATATATGAAACCTAGATATCAATGATGATACTTCCACTCTGTGCCATACTCAATGTTTCAACAGAGTTGAAACTAAATTACCATGGTCAAGTGTTGCATCTGCCCAGAAAATATGTTTTCCCTAAATATAAAAATGTTTAGATTTTGTTTTTCTATTTTGCTGATTTATTGGAAATTTTGAATAATTGTAAAAGAAGATAAAATCCGTACCTGGTTTTTATGATTCTACTTGAGCATTTAACTTATATGAAATTAGTATTTTGTTGGGTAGGTTTGTCAGTATATTTTGGATTCATGGATACAAAGAGGGCAGGGAGCAGAGTGTAATATTGTCATAACTCAGCCAAGGAGGATATCTGCCATATCTGTAGCTGAGAGAGTTGCAAGGGAGAGATATGAGGACCTTGGAGTTTCTAGTGGGTAAGTATATATTAATTATTTAAATAAAAATACATACATATGTATAAACCTTATACTTTTCTTAATATATTATATATATATATATATATATATATTATATATATTATATATATATATATATATATATATATATATATATATATATATATATATATACAATCACACACACACACACACACACACACGATCTATAAGTCCCTCTTATTCTTATGTTATGACAAAAATTATTTTTTAATTATCCTGCCTTTCTATTCTACTCTTTGGTAGGATCTGAGGTTTGGCTAAGTCCTATACTGCTTAGCTTCTGTTATGTGACCTTTCTTTAATTTATTTGCTTCAGGTACAGTGTTAGGTTTGACTCAGTGCTTCCCCGTCCATACGGAGGCTTGTTGTTCTGCACTGTCGGAGTGCTGCTACGTAAACTAGAAATAGGACTACGCGGCATATCTCACGTTATCGTTGACGAGATTCATGAGCGAGATGTTAATACTGACTTCCTTCTGGTTGTGTTGAGAGACACCCTCTACACTTACCCTGACCTCAGAGTCATCCTAATGTCTGCCACTGTTGACACCAAACTGTTTTCTACCTATTTCAATAACTGCCCAGTCATTGAAGTACCGGGAAGATGCTTTGACGTCCAGAGTAAGTTTCATCATTTATTAATTACCAGCAGTGATACCCGACCTTTGCTCGGCAAATTTTTTATTTATCAAACAACAAATTATTAATTATTCCTTTTGAAAACTACTAAAAATGAAATTTGTTAACAGCTGTAACAACTATCTCTCTTTTAAGCAAGCAAATTCCTTGTTTAAGATGTTTTTGTTCATCCTCAAGCTGTGCTTTATGATTGCTTAGTAAGTTGCTTGTTACGATAAGTTGACGATCAAAAATGGAATTCTTAAATCGTGTGTTTTGACTTTTAATGAGAATACAATAATATTAATAACAAATAGGCCACAAATTAAACAATTCAATATACACCTATAGTTATTTGTGAAAGAATTTCATTGAGACATATAATGACCTTTAAACAACTCATGAATTGTTTAACTTTAGAGTTTAGTCAAGATCCATTGATTAGATTCCAATCTGTAAGCACTTAAATTTAGTGTTGCACTAAACCCATATTAATTTCTAACGGGCACAGATAAGACTTAAAAGGTGACTTCTCAGACCTATAAGCATTCTAAGTTTAAAGTTTAGTCAAGATCTATCAATTAGATTCCGAGCTGTAAGCACTCAAAAAATAAATTTTTACACTGATCTCCTACTGTTATTTTAGCACTAATCAAGATCTGACATAGTTCATGATTCTGATATATGATTAGTCTAAGTTTAAACTTTGGTATAAATCCTTTAAGTAGTTTTTGAGATATAAGCAACCAAAATTTTCAACTTATTTTTTATATATCTATATAGATTACGTTTGTGAGTAAATTACTTTTTATCGAGTTTCTTAAGCTAGGAAGTTACCTCAAAGAAAATAAGGGAAGAAATATAAATCTACAAACTATTAGTCTTAGGCCTGTATTCACCAACCTGGTTCAAACTGAGGTTATAAGAAGAATTACTTTGAATTCTAGCTTAACTAGGTTTGGTATTCTTTAAACTAGTTATAATAACTACAATTAAGTCAAATCTGTTTAAATGAGAGTTTAAACCTGAAATGATAGTTTAACTGCCAATTGAGTTTAAACTAGAGATTAACTTTATCAAAAGATATTTTGATTAACTTAAATGAGATTTAATCTAGCTTGGTGAATACCAACAGAAGTTTTAACTTTAGATTAATTTAAACAAGTTTAGGTTCTGTTTGGTTAATAATCCTATTACTCTTAAATGCATTGGTTCCCTAGGCTTTTGCCTTCAGAACAGTAACTATTTTTACTTTTCCTCTTTTATACCACAGGCATATAGGTAAAGTATTGTGTTTGCAAAAAAATCTGAAACTGGGATGTCACATGAATTATCCTTTCCAGGTGATAAAGGATGGTTCCTCTCATGCTTTTTCAAGCAATCATACATATTTTCACTGATTCTCATAGTCTAGTGAAAACTGGGAACAACACGTGCTCTCACTGTCAAACCAAACCTCCTCACACTTTAAACTACAAGGCAGACACACTATAGTATTATAATGAATCTACAATGAGGGTCCTAAATTTTGACTATACCCAGTTTCATTTAGGGTAAGGGATATTTAACGAGTACCTGACAACGCACAGGCTCGAGACCACCAACTTTACGTCCCTTCCGAAGGACGTGGTACGCAGAATTTTTATCCCTCTCATAAAAATCCTAGAGGCCCGTGCTGGGATTGAACCCATGACTAAAGTCCATTCATTCTGTGTATTGGCCGCGTACCTTAACCACTACACCACGGGTGACTTTATAGTGAAATGAAACTTGGTACAATATCAATCTTTAGGTGCAGTTGTGCTATCCGGAAATTTTTTTTTGTGTAATTTACCCGCAATAATGACTCGGCAACAATTTTTTTGATCGGTTTAAAAGTTGGCATGCATGTATTCATATATTAGTCCAACATATGTGCCAAGTTTTATCTCATTATAAGCATTACTGTAATTTCCATCAAATGACTTGTATACGTTTTTTAAGAAATTGTAAAAAGTCATAAAATTATCTAATTGAGTTGAAATTGAGTTCAAGTGTATCCCTTTACTTAATAAATAAGTATACTAAGTTTTGTTTCAATACTGCCAGTACATCTAGTGTTTTTGTTAGATCATAAAAGTTGAGTAGCATCTAGCAAGCTCAGTAACTGTAAGGGTGACCATTGAGAATAAAACAGATGTTTTTACTTTCCGAGGTCGAGCAAAGCAAGTCCTAAAGAACTTTGTACCTGATTTGTTATTTATTAAATAGTGAATTTAGCTACAGAGGCACCCATCCCCACCGTGAAGACAGACTAAAACATCAACCCTAATGTTTGTATTTCTGTTTAAATTTATTTTACTCTCTAAATCTATCTTTATGACACTTTGGTATCTACTAATGATGTTTATTCATACCAATTACACATTCTGTCTATAAATTTTGTAAACCCCTCCTACTTTTTAGTGAAAATTCCCTTTCCAACCCAAAAGTTGTTTTATGTTGCTGTCTGTGTCATCCTCTCCTTGTCTGAGAAGCATAGACATTGAAGTGCATCAATATCTCAATGATTTTATTTTGCTTTGCGTTGAGAATTTCAATGAAGTTGTTTTATTTTGTCAGCTTACTTCCTAGAGGATGTGGTGCAGATGTTGAATTTCACTCCTCCGCCTCCCAAGAAGAGATCTAAAGCAACTGTTGACCCTGATGAATCTGAGGATGAAGAGTTATCAGCAGAGTATCAGCAGTCTACTAAGGACTCTTTAGCTCTATTAGATGATAAGGAAATACCATTTGAACTTATACATGTATGTTTCGCTTTTTCTATTTTATTTTTTATATAAATTCTTTATTTCCACTTTAAAAATAAATAAATACAAAAGGATAATACAAGAAAAAACAAAATCATACATTAAAGTACAAGTACATAAATTATAGTTGAGTACAAAAAAATTAAAAACAAAGCAGTATTTTGAGTTGTTAAATGAAGGGGTGGAACCCACAAGGCTGCAACACCTGAGTGTGGGGCTACAAATTAATATGAAAAAGATTGCTAAGCTGCTATTTAATTTATAATCTAAGTAAAAAAAGTTAAAAAGACAAAAAAGGGTAAATTAAAAAAATATTTACAAAAAAAAACAGAATGCTTGTTTACTAGAAAAAAACATAATACAACAAGTAAAAAAAAATGAGTGACATTCTTGTCAGATCGTTAAGTATTTAAAATTAGGCATGATTATTATTGTTTATTGTCAGTTATATTTAAAAATAAAATGAGTTAAATTAAACAAATAATATGGGAGAGAAAAAGATGATTGGTTGAATGGATTGTAATGGTTTAATAATAATAATAATAATTGTCCGCTCTACAATTAACCACTTTCTAAGTGAGGAAAAAACCCTAAACATAATTATAATAAATACTTTATTTACATTAAGTTTTACAAACCATAAAACAATAGTAAATGGTCAATTCTCTTAATATTAATACTTAAAACTAGGATTAAAATATTATAAATAATTATGTACAATTCATCTAAAAGTCCTTAATTATTAATTGAAAAATCAACCCAAATGTTTGTATTTCTGTTTAAATTTATGTCACTCTTTAAATCCATCTTTATGACACTTTGGTATGAGTTAAAGAGACAATAGTTCAAGAGCCAGGCCTAAAAAATGTGACTTATTTTGTACTACTTCAAACCAAATTTTTCCGAAAATATACGTTAAATTATGAAAGAAAACCATAGTCTGACTATCCAGTCAGACTAGATAGACTATATCTATTTAGTCTGACTATCCAGAGTGGAGTATTTCATATGAATGTGCTTGCCCAAAATATTAGAAAATCGCACAAATTCCTTCCACTTTTCTTGTAATAAGTGGTTCCCTGTAGGTCGTGTGCAAAACATGAAGAGAACTTTTTTAAAACTGAAAAAATTTCCTATAAAAAACAAATGGGTTTTTTGTCAAAATTGAATAAATACAACTTAAGTTATGACATTTTTTTAAAAGGCCAAAAAATGAACGAAAAGCCAATATTTCACCGAAGAAATTCGCTGCCTTTGCGTAAATGAACAATTTTTTGGTGTTTTTGAAAGAGCAATAACTTTGTTTGCAGTCATCTGATTATTATGATTAAACATTTTTTTTTTTTATTCAAAAAATATATTTCACATATAAACTTGTTACATGAATAAACATAGAAAATTACAAAAATGTAGTGAAATCCCTCAAGGATTGACCCGTGAGTGGGAACATTACTTAACAACTATGTATTCTGGCGGTTTATGGAACAATAAAATATCAATTTTTACAGTATTATTAAAAGTATTATAAAGTTTTTATATAAAGTTTTAAGTATTTTAAATAAAATAAAAAGCAAAAAAAATAGAGTAATAATAAAATTTTATTTACGAGTTATTGCTTTCTTTTTAAAAGTATAATTTTTATATTTTGTTTTGGAAAAACAGTTATTAGTAAATAAACTAACTAGTAATAAAAACAAGTAATAAAACAAGGTAATATTTAGGAAGTAGAGTAATATAAAACAACTACAATTATTAGTATTTAAAACAACTATTTTATAGTGATTTTAATTGTGAGCTTTTTTACTAATTAATTTGTTTTATAGAACATTTTATCACCTTTAAAAAATGCTCGCTTCATGTTTTGCACACGACCCACAGCTCTCTAAGACATTGGTAAGGAACCACTATTACAACTTGCCCAGGTTGCATTCCCTAACCACTGTATATTACTATTATTTATAGTACTATATATTCCTCTGTGTCCCTGACTGGCTCTAAATTGTGCATTTACTTATTTCTTGTATGTAGGAGATCTTACTATGGTGCAAAATGAGAGGAGACGGAGCTGTTATGGTTTTCCTACCTGGCTGGAGCACTATATTCTCCCTTATGAAGAGATTGTTATGTTCAAATGAATTTAGTAAGTCAAAGTCATTTTATTTACAGCTTGTTTTTTCATTCAACTGAGAACCACTGGTTGTTTGGACTTAAGTGGGTTTGTGGTTGCTAAAAAGGGAAGTGGAAAGAAGATAAGTCCTGGTATAAGGCGGGACTTCTAGAATGGAGTGTGGGAAAGTTTCAATATTTTTGTCACCACAGATGAGAGACGAGTGGAATTAGTAAAGTCCCTAAGTTCCTGTCACTTTAGTGTTGAAGGGGTCTTGACGAATTAAGTCCTAGCGGTAACGCCTCTAAAATCCACTGTGTGACATAATCCCATCCACTGATAAGCTAGTGGTGGATTTAGTGTTAGCCATAGTGTTCAATAAAGTTTGAACTTGTATTAAGTTCCCGCCTTTTTCAAAGTTGTTTTTATTTTCTGGTCCTACTAAGGCAACACTGACTGCCCCCTCCATTCTATTATCACTCTCTCTTGTGTCTATCTGTGTCGGTCTCGTGTCGATTATTTATAACTTTAATTAAAACTCAAGTAATGTCTTGTCTTTACGTTAATGTGTATGTTAAAGTGTTAATAATAAAGTCAGTTCAGTGAAAAACTTGTTCTCGTCAACTTATTTAAAGATACCAGTCCATATTTCAGGTTTACAGTCCCCTGAAGGTTGACTATCTGTCTCATGATCTATCGAACATTTTGGCCCTTCGATCCCGATTTTTATCAAGATAAGTATCTTTTATACATTTTTCGTCATCTTATCTATCAACTTTGCCGTTTTTGAAGTATTTTTAAGTAGTTTCGTCTAGTTATCTATCTAATTTCCCGCCAATTTAAGGACGCTGTCTTATCTACAAGTTTCCGCCATTTTTTGCTCTTGTTTTTGTCTAAAGAAGATAAAGAAGAACAAACTGTTTACTTTCTTTTGCACTTAGACGAAATCTATCTTTATTTGTGTTTCAAGAAAAGAGTCAACATGGAAACGCTACTATTTTTTGTTCAGTGTACGTTGAAAGATCTAGAAAAGATGGAAGATCTAATTAATAAGATTGCGGTGGACCACAAATCTGATGAAATGTCCCATTTAAAGATCTGTTTGGCCCGTATCCCTGAATGGGAGAAAAAACTTGATAATTTCGTGATAAAACCGCCTGACATCAAAGACAAAGAAAAATTCGATCAAGCAGTTACCGAGCTTAGTGAGTTAAGAGATAAAATTGACTTCATTAAAATTAAGGCGGTAGAGCTAAATCTTGATGACTACTTACTACAAAAACCTAATAGAGCTGTTTCAACACAATTTCAGCAGTCACCTAACCTACCTAAATTAGTTATACCACCCTTCAAAGGTAACCTACTACAGTATGAAGGCTTTAGAAAGCTATTTGATGCTACTATTCTTAAAAACTCATCAATAGATGATGCTCAAAAAGTTGCACATCTTTTAACGCTTCTTCAAGACGAACCTAAGAAGCTGGTGAAACATACTAGTCTTGATACAGAAGGGTTAAATTCAGCTCTAAAAACCCTAGACGAGCGATACTCAAACAGCCGCAGGGTCATTCAAACTCTTATCGACAGATTGTTTGACATTAAGCCTATAACAAATAGAAGCTTATCGACAGTGGAAAAGCTCTATTCTTCAATTAACGATATAATCGAATCTCTGAAGGTGAAGGAAATCAACATCGACAGTCTTTTTTTATCTCGTTTCATTATACGGTTATTCGACCAAACCACACGTGAAATCTTTGAAGCGGAATATGAAGAGGAAACTGTTCCGAAGACGTCTGTCATCTTAAAGTTCTTACTCTCACAAATCAAGTTTCTACAGAATATTGATAGTGATAAAAAATCAGTACCCTCTCTCAACGACAAATCCTTTTCAAAAAAGCATTACAAATATAATTCAAACAATAATTTTTCTAACAAAAAATCAGAAAAAGTTTTGTTAACTAGACCTGAGCAGAGCTCAGTAGTAAATAATAAATTTTCATGTTTTTACTGCAATAAGCAAGACCATAAAATCTATGCATGTCCTGCTTATCGGGGTTTGTCGTTGAGTGAGAGAACCAAGTACATTAACACAACCAACTGTTGTTTAAATTGCTTAAACCCAAAACACGCTACTAATAAGTGTGTCTCACAAAGAGTATGTCAGGGATGCTCTTCTAAACATCACTCGTCCTTGTGTCCTAACTTGAACCAAGTAAGTGGGGGTTCCATTGAGTCTGATAACCCTCCTCCTCCTCCTTCTAATCCTAATGTAAATGTGCATGTTTCTCTTACTGATCAATCGTATTCATCATCACCTGATCTTAACCTCAACTTACCATCTGCAAATTCACAAATACTGCTATCTACCATACAACTTAGCGTCATAGACTCTTCAGGTCGTGCAATCAAGGTCCGAGGGTTGCTAGATTCAGCTGCAGAACACTCTTTCATCACAACGTCATTGGCTAGGAAACTTAAATTAAACATTGGTGGTACTGAACTTTCGGTATGCGGTTTATCCAATAGCAGAGTAAATCTTAGAGGAACTTCTCGTGTTATGATTTCTTCCCTTAACCAAGAATTTGACTCTTATATTACAGTGGGAGTCGTGGATACAATTACCTCTCACTTGCCCTCCATGCCTGTCTCCAAGTCTTTTTTGAATCAGTTTAAGAGTCTAACCCTAGCGGACGAACAATTTGATAAACCTGGTAGTATTGATGTTTTATTAGATGCTAGTGTCTTTGCCTTATCTCTGCTTAAAGGTCGGATCAATACAGGCTCAAACCTTCCTTTGCTTTTTGAGACTAAATTTGGCTGGGTTCTGTCTGGAAGAGCCCCAGTTGCCTGTCTTGGTCGTTTATTAAATCCTACTTTCACCATTTTGCATTCTACCTGTTGTGAATTGGACCAGAACATTAAGAAATTCTGGGAATGGGAATCCCCGCCAGAAATTCCTAAGTCCATTGATCCGACTGAAGAGTTTTTCCAAAATACAGTCTACAAACTACCCTCCGGTCGTTTTGGCGTGAGACTACCCTTTTCTCAATCCCCATCTAAGTTAGGACAATCTTTCCATTTAGCCAAACGGTTTTTGATATCTTTAGAGAAAAAATTCTCAGAGAACCCAGATTTAAAGTGTGCATATCTGGAGTCAATGAGATCACTTATAAAAACTAATGTCTTAACTTCTATGCCATTAGATTTTGTACCTCCTAAACATCATTATTTTGTGCCTCATTTTCCTGTTTTTCGAAACAACTCGGATGTATCCAAACTTAGAATTGTATATCATGCCAGTCTGAAGTCAACAAGTGGCGTTAGTTTAAATCACATTTTATCTTCTGGCCCTCCATTACAATCTAACCATTTAAATGTCCTAACTGAATTTCGCCTGTATCCTGTAGCCTTTTCTTGTGACATCAAAGCCATGTTCACCCAGATTGAAGTTCACCCTGATGACAGATGCTATCAGTTGTTATTATGGCGTGAACAACCATCTCATCCTATCCAAGTTTTTACTTACAACCGGGTAATATTTGGTGAAACTTCATCTCCCTTCCTGGCCATTCGTACGCTAAAACTATCTGCGGAAGAAGGCCAAGATAAATATCCTTTAGCAGCTGAAACAATTTCTAAAAATTCATTTGTTGATGATGTTCTAAAGAGCTTTCCGGATCTTGAAACTGCATTGGAGTGTAAAAAACAGCTAATAGCTATGCTATCTTCCAACGGGTTTGAGCTAGGAAAGTGGGTTTCTAATTGCAATGAAGTGGTGTCTGATTTACCTAATGAAAGACGTCTCTCTTCTAAGACCATCTCAGATCCCACAGCTCCCTCGGTGGCTGTGCTGGGATTACGATGGGAAACAGAATCAGATGTATTTTATTACCAGCTCACAGACTATGACTGTAACAGGTCTCCTACAAAAAGGAATATCTTGTCTATTGTTGCCAAAATTTATGACCCCCTCGGGTTTCTTGCCCCCCTAACAGCGTGGATAAAAATTTTCTTGCAGGCATTATGGCTAAGAGGCTTAGACTGGGATGAAAACCTACCAGATGATCTCAAAACTAAATGGATGACCTTCACTACTTCTCTTGAATACGTCTCTGTCATAAAAATACCTCGTGTTCTTATATGTGATCACGTAAATTTTCAGATTCACGGGTTTGCTGATGCTTCTGAAAAATGCTATGCGGCCGTTGTCTACATTCGTATAGAGACTCCTTCGGAAACAGTCGTTACTAATTTGGTTATATCAAAATCTAAGGTTAGTCCTTTAAAGGTGGTCACCATACCAAGGCTAGAGTTGAATGCTGCTCTCCTGCTAGCCCAACTCTTAAATCATGTTACCTCTGTCCTTTCTTCTAAGGTTACAATCAACTCCATTCATGCATGGTCTGATTCTTCCATAGTCTTAGCATGGATAAAGACCCCGCCCCATTCTCTGAAAACCTACGTTGCTAATCGTATTCAGAATATTCTTGATCTTACTTCACCGGCCATCTGGCGCCATGTGCCTACCGATCTCAACCCAGCGGATCTGCCTTCACGTGGGGCTTTACCTTCATCTCTGCCAGCCCTTGACCTTTGGTGGAAGGGCCCTGAATTTTTACAATCAACTTCTCCCTCATGGCCTAATATTATAGATAATCCCGATCTCGAAGTTCCAGACTTAAGATCATCTGTCAAAGTAATGGCGGTCTCTACTCCTCAATTTCATCATCAATTTTCTTCCTGGAGCAAAGCTCTCGTTACTGTAGCCACTATGCTCAGATTTTGTGCTCTTACTCAGAAAAGAGAAACGGTTTCCGGTCCTATAACTGTTAAGGAGCTAAACGTAGCGGAACTATGTCTCATTCGCCTCATTCAGTCTGAATCCTTTGGTTCCACTTTACAGGCTCTTAAAAAGGGACAGCCTCTTGGCATTCAATTTCGAAAACTGTCAGTCTTTATAGATAGTCAAAATATTTTGAGAGCAGGAGGTCGCCTCCATCATTCGAATGAACTATATAAAGTTCAACACCCAATTGTTCTTCCCAAGGATCATTATCTTGTATCTCTACTTGTTAAACATGCGCACCTCTCCTTGCTACATGCAGGACCTCAAGCTGTAGCCCACTACCTTCTTCAAAGGTTTTGGATACTGTCTGCGCGATCACTGATAAGAAAACTAGTGTTTCAATGTATCCGATGTTTCCGTAGCAAACCCTCAAGACCTCCCCCTTTAATGGGATCCCTACCTTCTGTACGAGTTGTCCCAAGTAGACCTTTCTCGCAGGTGGGTCTTGATTATAGTGGATTTTTTACCTTAAAATTAAATAAAACCCGGAATTCCATTACTACTGATAAAGCATATATTTGTCTGTTCATATGCATGAGTACGCGTGCTGTGCATCTAGAAGTAGCGACGGATATGTCAACTAATTCTTTTTTATCTGCTTTAATTCGCTTTATCTCTAGACGTGGTCTATGCTGCGACGTATATTGCGATCAAGGCACCAATTTCATTGGAGGCCAAACTCAACTCCAGAAGATGTTGGTGAAATTCCTTAAATCTCAGGAATCTCCCATTACTTCCTTTGCCGCTGTGAAAGGCATACAGTTTCACTTCAATGTTCCTGCTGCCCCTTTTCAGGGAGGAATCTGGGAGTCTGCCATAAAAATGGCCAAGTACCATCTGAAAAGAGTCATAGGATGCCAGGTGTTAACTCTAGAAGAATTTAACACCCTGGTTATTCAGGTGGAAGGTGTTCTGAATTCTCGTCCTATTTCTCCTTCCTCCAGTGATCCCTCTGATCTCGTACCCCTGACACCAGCCCACTTTCTTACCGGGTCCTCACTCACAAGCCTTCCTATACCTGACTATACACAATCCAAGATATCCTCTCTCCAACGTTGGGAATTTGTCCAACAATTATTTCAGCATTTTTGGAAACGCTGGAAAAGAGAATATCTCCCTACATTGATACCCCGTAACAAATGGAATAAACCCTGTAATAATCTTTTGGTTGATCAATTAGTAATTGTCCAGGACGATACTGTGCCACCTTTATGTTGGCCAATGGCCAGAGTCATAAAAGTTATGCCAGGCCCTGATGGAGTAGTACGTGCTGCCAGAGTACGCACTCAGAAAGGGGAATTAGATAGACCCGTTTTAAAACTATTTCCCCTACCTATATATTAGTTTGATTTTTTTTTGCTTCCTTTAGACTTAAGTATTATTTATTTATTTTTTTTTTGTTGTGTTATTAGGTTCAAGGGATCAGTCAGTTTTGCCATTGCCTTTAACTCAGTACTTATCTTAGCTCCTCTGAACCATCCGTTCAGGGCGGGCGGTGTTCAATAAAGTTTGAACTTGTATTAAGTTCCCGCCTTTTTCAAAGTTGTTTTTATTTTCTGGTCCTACTAAGGCAACACTGACTGCCCCCTCCATTCTATTATCACTCTCTCTTGTGTCTATCTGTGTCGGTCTCGTGTCGATTATTTATAACTTTAATTAAAACTCAAGTAATGTCTTGTCTTTACGTTAATGTGTATGTTAAAGTGTTAATAATAAAGTCAGTTCAGTGAAAAACTTGTTCTCGTCAACTTATTTAAAGATACCAGTCCATATTTCAGGTTTACAGTCCCCTGAAGGTTGACTATCTGTCTCATGATCTATCGAACACATAGCTTTATATTTGTGTCCTTACAGACATAGGTGTATATATAATAATAATAATAGTAAAAAGGCTTTATTTAGAAAAATACAAATTAAATTACAAATTATTTAACAAGATAAAACAGTATAGAATTTTTTTTATTTATTTCATAGTTTTGCCTACTCCAATGGTACTCGCTATACTGTCAGGAGGAGGTTATTATTAGTTATTAAGAATGAAATTTTATTAGTTTATTTATTTATTTGTTTTATAGTAAGGTTGAGCCCAAAGAGATTACAAGAAAGAATATCACACTGCTAAAAAAGATTTTTGCTGATTATTTAATTACTGGATCCTGGCACCCTTAGCCTTATTTAATTCATTATAATGTTTTATAGTGGAGTAATTAACAATTTTAGCTTATTTAAATTTTTGACTAGCCTATTAGTGCCAAGCTCCAGCCTATGTTTTATTTGTAATAAATAAATAAATATATTATATATATATATATATATATATATATATATATATATATATATATTTGCCTGGTGACTTGAAAAATGCCCCTCTAAATCATCAATAATGATTTAGGCCTGTTTAAGTCACAGGGTTAAAATGAAACTACCTCCTGGAAATGTGCAGAGTGTCTTCTTTAGGTCTAAAGAAACTACCCCCTGGAGAGATTATTTTCTTAGCTGTCTTAGTGTTAGTTTTATAACTTCAAAAGTAATAAAATAATCTAGAGGATACAGTTACATTATATATATTAAATATGAACCATATTTAATAATTTAACGAATTTCAAATTTTGAAAGAATTTTGAATTTCATATTTAAAGAATTTGATTCTTTGAAGGTGAAAACTTCAAAGTTTATAGTACATTTCAAAATGTCAAACATTTTTAAATGTTGGATTAGTATTATAAATCAAGTCTTTGAATCATTTAAAATTTAGGAAAGGGTTTTGATCAAAACGATTTGCTTATTGTTGTGTTGGTGTTTCAGGAAAACCTTGTTACACAATATTACCTCTTCACTCTCAGTTACCCAGAGAAGAGCAGAGACTTGTGTTTCAAGAGCCTCCTCCTGGTGCTATGAAGGTATCCCACTTTTTATTTATTTATTTATTTATTAATACAATAACGGGCAAACTTACCTTTTTTTTACAAAAATAACAATTAAGTAAAAATAAAATTAAATAAAATTTGCGCACACAAACAAAAATTTTTTTATACATTATATAAATTTAAGTACAAAAAAAATTTAAATTATAATTTAAAATATGAATAGACAAAAAAAGAAATAATAATATTTTTAACTAGCTTTTTATCCTACCGTTTAAGAAATTTAAGTACTATTTGATAGCACTCCAAACTTTGCTTCTCAATCTCTGACAGGAAGAGTGGGAAACATTGAAGTAAGATAAACTGTGAATCTCACTTTTTTATTAATTGCCAATGTTTTTGTACTTACAGATTCCAAAAATCTAAATTCAAATTTCAAAATTCAAATTCAAAAAGACTTTTATTGCCATGTTATAAGTAAAACTTAAAACATAAACATAATATAAACAAAACACACAATATATACTACAAATATAAAATATATATAATAATTATAAAATATATTAAAGTAACCAGTTAAAACTATATAAAAAAGTAACTACATAAAACTATGTAGGCAATCCCACGAGACTGGAGTCTGTGTGTGGGGTTTTCTAGAAAAAATAGTAGAACAGATTATAGGAAAAAATAGAATTATATAGAATATATATAAAAGAATACATATATAATATATATAATAATAAATATAATTAATAAATATATAAATAATAAATTAACATATATCTATTATATATTATAATTATATTTTATTATTTAATACTTAAAAAAAAAGTTAGTTTCTATGGGACACGTTAACTTTTGAAAATTTGGTACAAAAATCAACCTTTCTAGTGTCCCAAACTCTATTGTTTATGAAATATATGTGATGTCATTAACTTACAATAATGACCTCACAAATATTTCAAAAAATCTCTAATCTTCATATAGTGTTTAGATTGGGCTGAAATTTTTTACTCATGTAATACTTTATATGGTTCACAAAAATACTAAATTTCATTATATTATCAGTATTAGTTTTGGTTTTATTGATTGGCATATACTTAGAATAATACTTTATATAGAAGGAGCACTACTGATAACACGAAAGCCGGTTGACTGGTGCAACTAAGTAATGCTGCCAACCTGACAAGAAAACATTACTTTAAATATTTGTCATAAATATCTATTAATGAAGAACAAATTATCTATAATAACTTAAAACACCTGCTGAGTATGTAATAAAACTGGTCTTAGATGGCAAAAGGGTGGCGGAATACATGAATCTACATTTAGTTGACGAGGACTACTTACTATATATAATTTTAATAAATACGTTAAACTACAATTTAAAATGCTTTAAATATTGTAATACACCGATATTTATATTGGTATTTTATGAATAATCAATCATTAATTAATAATAGAACATAATAATTCAGCAACCGGAAGTATTGCCAACTTTTTTTTTTTTAGAAAATTGTATATTGTTAGGTTGGCAGCATTACTTAGTTGCACCAGTCAACCGGCTTTCGTGTTATCAGTGGAATTACATTGTGTTTACGGCCCTGTGCTCCTTCTATATATAGTATTATTCTAAGGGCATATATGTCAAAGAAAACAATAAGCCATTAATTGACATAAAGTAATCAAATTTTTTTTCTCTAATATATTTGAAAATTCGCTTATATCGTGGCAGTATGCCTCTTATATAAACCAGTAATATGACGAACTGATAAAGTACATCAACCATGTATCTTCGAAGTAGACTCTGGGAGGCGTGGGGGCTGCAAACCGCTCCTCCCCCCGCGCCGAGGTCACAAAGTGGCAAAGAGGTCAAAGGCCCCATGTTTTAATACAGACCCCTTTTAAATTGTTTATGCCTCATGAAAATTGAATACTTTATAAAGAGTTGTTTTATTGCAGATTATCTTGGCGACCAACATAGCTGAGTCATCTATAACTATAAACGATGTTGTCTATGTTATTGACTGTTGTAAAGTAAAAGTCAAAATGTTTACATCCCACAACAACATGATACACTATGCTACTGTCTGGGCTTCTAGATCCAACATGGAACAGAGAGCTGGCCGGGCTGGTAGAACTGCTAATGGATATTGCTTTAGACTGTGTACCAAGAGCAGGTTAGACAACTTATCATTTTATTTTAGTAAACTATGTAAATAAGGTTAAATCAAGCCGTTTGAGGCCTCTTAACAACTTCAAATTAAATAAAGAGAAAATGCACGCACTAGTCTTCTGTCTAAAGATGGATGCTTAAGAGGAGAAGCCTGCTTATGTTTTGAATATAGTTTTGGACAGTAAACTCTCGTGGCAAGCTCACAAAGACAAGATCCATGGGAAAATATCAACGCATCTTTTCGTACTAAGAAAGTTTTTTTTTAAAAATGTTCTTTATTGGAAAAAGTATACAATATTTATTTTGTGTAAACAGGAACTATATTTTATTTATCGATTTAGGGTAATTTGTGCCTTTTTTTAGGTAGCTCTTATTTTAACTAACAAAGTTAATATCAGAGCTACCTAAAAATAATGTAATGGTAGTATACAATGCAATAATACAGAGTGTATTAAGCTACGGCATTATACTTTTTGGGCATACAGACCTTCAAGATTTGCTCATAATTCAGAAGAAACCCCTAAGAATCATCACAGGAGCAAAAAGGAGAGAATTGTGCCGGAAAATATTTAAAAAGAAAAAATAATGACAATTGTAAACTTGTATATTTACAATAGAGTATTTGCACATTTTTTTTGCATTGTCTTTAAGTACGTAGTATAAAAGAACACACTGTAAAATATTAGAATGAAAAACTTATACTTTTGATGATACAGCAAAAAAACAAAAAATATATTTAAACATGTTCTTTTGGCGGGAAAACGGCCTTGACTTCTTGTGTGACATCAGGTGTAAGAATACCACCGTGTAGTACAATATTCACTAGAGCAACACTCATAAGAGTTTATTCTATACTGTCAACAAGATGATACTGACAGCTGTAGTCATCACGTTCCTTAGGCATTGTATTACCTGGACCACGGAATTGTTTTGTTTTAGTATTCTTTATATTCTGTTGACCTTACGATATTTCTAACTAAAACTCCCATCTGTTCCTTAAACGACCCAACCTTTAAAACGTTTCGTTTTTACCCCACTCTCTCACCCATACCCCCTCTCCTCTTCTTTAAATACTTATTTCGACTATTTAAAATTAAATTAAATATTTTTTTACAATTTAATCATTTATTCAATCATTTTTTTTAAACACATTTAATCATTTTATGAGCAAAAAAAATTTGTTGGTAAAATGCAAATACTCTATTTCATTGCTTTACATAAAGCTCAATGTGGAAAGTTTTAAACTTTACTCTTATAATCATGAATATCTTCTTATAATTTACTTCTTTTATAATCGAGAAATAAAATTAGGTTGTTAAACCCTTACAGTATGTTAGGAAAATCTCAAATTGGTCACAATGCCTTAGGGGATTAAAATGTTCAATATATTAGACAAACACATAGTAAATTTGCCCTTTTTAGCATTCAAGAAACATCTTAATAGGAAATTTAAACACAACAGCTTAAAGTTCTATAACAACAACAAAAACTAATTATTTAGCTATATATTTCACCTAAAATTGTAGGCATCACAGGTAATTTTTTTACGAAATCATAGTTGACTAGATTTTGTCAACTATCTTTTTGATAGTTGACAAAAATACACAGACAAACAAAAACTTAAAACTGATATCACAGTTAATTAAAACTAATTAACACAGTCAAATAACAATTAAAATAGATAAATTAATAAAAACCGAACTGAGATTAACAAACAAAAAAAAAATCTTTTTTTGTGTAATTATCTAGTCAACTATGATTTTGTAAAAAAATTTACCTGTGATGGCTGAAGATGTCTACAGGTGAATTATATAGCTAAATGATTAGTTTTTGTTGTTATTATAGAACTTTAAGCTGTTGTGTTAAAATTCAAGATGTGAGAGTTCTATAAAATAAATAGTGCTACAAAAGAGAAATTACATTCAAGAAACATATAAAAAAAACATTGAAAGAAAATGTGTATTATAAGATCAACAAAGAATTCTTCGATGCAAATGAAAATGAATATTTTTTTTAGATTTTGATCACTGACCTAATGTTTTATTTGGAAAAACCTAATGGATTTATCTTATCTTATATTTAACAATCTTTAAGAAGCCCTATTGGGAGAACCCTGGTCCAATCTTTGGACCAGAGATTTCTCATTCTCTTCCATTGTTTGCTGTTCTGTTTTGACATAGCTAAAGCTAAATCGAGTCATTAGCTCGCACTCTAACCAATAGTCAAACTAATTTGATGCCAATATGTTGTCATGTTTTAGGTATAACAAGCTAGAAGAGCACATAGTTGCAGAAATGCTGAGATCATCTCTAGAAGAGTTAGCACTAAGTATAAAGTTGCTAGGACTGGGTTCTGTCTCTCACTTTCTCAGCAAGGCTTTAGAACCTCCTCCGATTGACTCTGTTATAGAAGCACAGGTTTTACTTAAAGGTGTCAATGAAGAATAAGAATATGTTTTATTTCCATAAGCAATAATTATTTGCAAGGAAAAAGTAAAAAAATTATGAAAAACTAACAAACATTTTCATAACTTAAATAGTTTGGCTGAACTTCGGTATACAGTACCCCCTGTTATCAATACTATATATCGATATATTTTTAGTTTAAAGATATGATGTAGGAATAATCGATATATGCCTTTTCTTTTACGTTTTACGTTTATGAACATATTTTATTATTTTTTTAAATGTTTTTTTTTGTTGTTTGTGTTTTTATTTATTTGTTGTAAAATGGTTTATAACTATTTTTATATTTTTTTTTCTATGTCTTTATAATGTTTTAACTATGTTTTCATAAGAATAATTGATGATACACCACATTTTGTTTTATGTATGTGTATTATTTTGTTTTATTTTTACGTATTTTTGTGTTTGTTTTTCAGGTTTTTTATTTTAAGTAATTATTATTTTATTATTTTACTGCTAAGGTGGGGGATGGTAGAGACGGAGAAACATAAACATCTGAAGACGGGGGTGTAGTTTGGGGGGACACGGTAAAGTACGCGCCAATAGTTACAAGGAGAGTTCGGTATATATCGAAATAGGACGTTGATAACAAGGGGTACCGTATACCGAAGATTTACCAATAGTTTTAAAAACTCTTTTATCGAGTTAAACACATTTTCTGTCAGGTACCTCTTCTTATTTTTTTTAAATGTAAATATTTAGTTTCTATACTTTTATTGATTCCAAGTAAAGTAATAGAGGTAGGAGCGTCTGACACGTTGGGCCTCCGATGTGTCAGTTTTTAGTTTCTATACTTGGAGGTCCTGGCAGTTTCATGCGAGAGATGGAAATCCTTTCACTTGCAGTCCTTAGAAAGGGACTAAGCCAGTGGTTTGGAACCTGTGTGATGTCAAGTACTTGTAAAAGATCCCTAACCCTAAATGAACCTGGATTTAGGCCAAATTTAGGACCTTTAGCAGTATATATTATATATATATATATATATATATATATATTATATATATTATATAATATATATATATATATAGTACTTATATATAATATATATATATATATAGCTAAGCAGTAGCTTAGTACTGTATTGGGGCTTGTGTTGTTCCTAGTTAATGCTAAAGAAACTTATGAGTATAGTAAAAAAAGCCATAGAAATGCCTGCACTAGGACTCATGTGGTAGAACACTATCTTCTATCTAAGAGAGTTAACAAAAAGGGCCCCAAACGTAGCCTCTTTACTGCAAATAAATTTACTGCTTTTTCTCTTTCTCACTTTATTCTTGTATTCAATTACTTCTTTCTTTATTTTTAATTTCTTAAGTGTACTTCTTTCTCTTCCTCCCTTCTTTACTTTTCCTTCTTTTCAGGTCTTTAGTTTACTTTATTTTTCTTTTTGGTTGTATTTAATTTTGACATCTAAATTCATTTAATTACATTTAAGTGAGAATTGACTTTATTTTTTTAAATGGATATTATAATATTAAGCAAAGTTTATTTAAAAGATTTTAGCTTAAAAACCATATTTTAGATTAAAGATCTAAGATTAATATGATAGACTCTTTTAGTTTTATAGTTTTTTTCTGTCTAAGCAGATAAAATACCTCTGTTATTGTCAAAGGAATAAAAAAAATCTGTTTTTAGAGAGGCATTGTAGTAGGCTGCTTCTAAAAAAAGTTGTTTTCTTGAATTTAGTTGAAATAAGATAATATTTTGTATATAACATATTGTTACAGAGATGACGTGTTTAGATGACAACTATGATCTAACTCCACTGGGAAGACTTATAGCTAAACTACCTCTGGAGCCTCGTCTTGCTAAGATGCTAATAACTGGGTGTCTGCTAGAGCTAGGAGATGCTGCTGCTACCATAGCATCTAATATATCATTGGCATCTGAAGTTTTTGATGTTGGTGAGTGTATGCTATTAATTATCTACATTAATAAATTATTATATATTAATAATATACATCATTATTATTATATACCGAGTTCGGTAGCTCAGTGGTAGAGCACGCGCCTTTCGACCTGGAGCTTGAGGGTTCAAATCCAGCCGGGGGAGGGCCTTAATATAAGGTTATCCCTTGTACTGTACACTCAGGAGGTCTTAAATTCAAGGTCGGCCAACTCAGCCAGGGTTTTACATGGTTTTCTTGGCTGCTAATACGCAAATACGGGGTTGGTTCTTGTTTCATCTGAGACATGTCTGGATCCATGTTTCCGTTGTCTCCAGCTCACGAAAAGTCAAGGTTGATGGAGATGAAGGTCGGAAAGATATACTGACCCGTTTGTCTGATCATTTGTCCAAAAACTTGGCCTGTGAAAGTGAAGGTGGTGACACAAATTACATAAGTGTCTAGGAACGAAGTGTTCAGTTCTTGAAGACAGACATATCCTAGTAACACTGCAGAACCATGACTTGCTCAGGTCAGGAATGCCTAAAAAACAATGTGAATAGAAATACAAAGTATGAATTTTTGGAAATAACACAGAAAAGAATTATTAAAATCTGCTTAAAGAAAAACATAAGATATGCTTCAGACCAAGTTTTTAAGGATTTTAATGTGCCTTATACAAGAGACTTGTACAAGTCTATAACTTAAGTTATAGCACAGGAAGTTAGTTATAAGTTATAGCACTATAACTTAAGTGCTATAACTTGGAAGTTATAGCACAGATGCTAAAATGCTTCACGGCGTACCTCAAGGCTCTGTTTTGGGTCCTTTACTTTTTTTATTGTATGTAAACGACTTACCAGATTTTAACTCATTGCGTATCCAGTTTGCTGATAATCTCAGGAAAAAATAAGCAAGATTTGGATATTTGTATGAATGAAGTTATATTTAACGTGAAAGGATGGTTTACGACTAATAAATTGACATTAAATGAAGGGAAAAACCAGCAGTTGCTATTCACATTAAAAAAAAAATGAGTGCTACCACATTGAACATCCTTGGAGCACACCTTGACTCAAAACTTGCGTGGTCGCCTCATCTAAATAAGCTATCCAAATCACTATCATCAGTTCTTTTTTTGCTAAGGAAATTATCTAAAGTATTTGATAAAGATGTATTAAGAAACATTTATTATGCTCACTTCATTTCAAGAATGACTTATTGCATAACTGAGTGGGGTAGTACCACCGATGTAGGAAGTATCTTTATATTGCAAAAGAAAGCTGTTAGAATCATTGCTGGTAAAAAATGGAACGAACCATGTAAACAGATATTTAAAGATTTGAAAATTATGAAGTTACCTTCTATTTACATACACAACATTCTTGTAAGCTGGCAACCATTGTATTTGGACCTAGTTGAGAAGCAGCACAACCACAACACACGTTTAGCCTCTAGCATCATCACACCCCCTGTACATAGACTCAGCAAAACAACAAAGTCTGCACACCACCAAGCCATTAGATTGATGAATAAAGTCGATAGCAACTTACTGAAACTGCCTCCAGATGAGTTCAAGACTTCTCTTAAAAACTACCTGCTTAATGAAGCTCTGTACTGTTGTGAAGAGTTTTCATTTAAATAGTCATGCTTTTTTTAATTTAAATTTTTTACTCTCACTGACGAAGTGATGCTACTTACTGTAGTTACCACTAATTTAATAATAATAATAATAATAATAATACCTTTATTATTATTAACCGGAATAATACCTTCTAACCTTATCAATATTTGACTACACTCCACTTGAATCAAAATCTATTTACCCACATGCAGAAATCAGTAATTTTAAGTACCTGTCATATTGTCCGTAAAGTTCTTAATATTTAACCCGACTATATAACTAAAACAGTGACAAAGACAACAACGAATAAGGTAAAACCTGAAATACCTTGGTTTAACCCGGCTTTCAGGTTCACCGATGAAAATCGAGTCTAAGAACATAATAATAATAATAATAAATTTAAACAGATTTTATTAATTAAAAAAAAATATTTGTAGTTTTCCATTATTCAGACATAAATATCAGACTAGAAGTCAAGACGATGAGAGGATAGTTGTGCCTAGCTGCAGAACATCAGCTGCGTGTAATCACAGTGCTTTCACAGCTTCTAGACTGTACAATAACTTGCCCATATATATTCTTTCTACTGTCCCTTACAAGACCTTTAAAAATAAGTTAAAAAAATTTTTAGGTACCTAATTAGGCAATTTATTCATTTTTTCTCTTTTTGTTTATTTGGGCTTAAATTTATAAATGTATACTTTTTTATAATTTTTACTTTATTTAATTAGATATAGGAGTAGATATAAGAAAGAGATATAAGGAGTAGACTCGTATCGCGCGCAAGCCTTGAGCTTATGCGACACAAATGGTCAATATATTATTTTATTTATATATAATTTGTAATTTAATCTTTGTAAACCGGTATTTATATATAAATAAACGATTTGTTTATTTATTTATTTATAAATCTATTGTAGAAATGTTTCATTGAATAAATTTGAGATTTAAAATTGATCTGGCTTATGTAATAATTATAACTTTATTTTTGGCTGCTTGTTTTTAATTGTATTTATACGTTCATAAGCTTTATTTTTTTAGAGGTATCAATGACAGGGAAGCAGAGGTGGTTCGGAGGATCCCGTTGCTCTGACCAGATAGCGATGCTGAATGCCTACCAGAGATTCAACTCACTTGAGCATCGGGGTGTCGAGGCCCAGCAGGAATTTACGTGTGTCAATGAGTTGTCCTTCCCAGCTCTGGTTACCACTGGGGAAGCAAAGCAACAAATCAAGGAGATTTTGACTTCCTGCTACTTCCCTGAAGAGTGCATGATGCCTCTCAAGTATGTTTATATTATGTATTTATTTATTATAAGTAAACAAATAAATGCTTGTTTTAATGCTTTTCAACAATGCTGAATATTCTTCTTTCTTAATTGCCACTCTAATCTACTTCATTTTTTCCACTTATGCTATGCATTTAGAGAAAAATATTACCATTAATCAAAGAGACTAATACTTAAAGGGAGGATACAACATATGCCACAACAACATACCACATGCACCGTTGTATAACATACAACAACATATAATAAATTTATAAATTTAAAGTCCCCTGACTGGGACTTTAAACGTTCTCTTGAACAAGGTGGCTAATCTCTTTTCCAGGTGGTTCATGCAAAGGTGATCATTAATGATTTGCATGGGATTAAAAAATGCATTCTTTTTTTCTGAATACACGTTAATTGTATTTAGCTTCATTGGCAATGTGCCCTCTGGCTTTGAAGATGACAGCGCTCTCGAACTATACCCAGTCTGAGACTGGTTTCAATTCAATGAAAGCTACAATGATAACTGACTTATACATAAACTTTATCTCTGGTATATGCTATTTCTTGGATTCTGCCAGGACACATACATGTTTAGACCGATATATATTTACATGTTAAGACGCATACATATTTACATTATTAGACATACATATTTACATATTTACCCATAATATATACATGTTTAGACATACATATTTACATATTTAGACCCATAAATATATACATGTTTAGACATACATATTTACATATTTAGACCCATAAATATATACATGTTTAGACATACATATTTACATATTTAGACCCATAAATATATACATGTTAAGACATACATATTTACATATTTAGACCCATAAATATATACATGTTTAGACATACATATTTACATATTTAGACCATAAATATATACATGTTTAGACATACATATTTACATATTTAGACCCATAAAATATACATGTTTAGACATAACATAATTTACATATTTAGACCCATAAATATATACATGTTTAGACATACATATTTACATATTTAGACCATAAATATATACATGTTTAGACATACATATTTACATATTTAGACCCATAAATATATACATGTTTAGACATACATATTTACATATTTAGACCCATAAATATATACATGTTTAGACATACATATTTACATATTTAGACCCATAAATATATACATGTTAAGACTACATATTTATTTAGACCCATAAATATATACATGTTTAGACATACATATTTACATATTTAGACCCATAAATATATACATGTTTAGACATACATATTTACATGTTTAGACTCATACGTGTAAACAATGGCATTCTTTTATTAATTTTACCTTTTCAGATTTAATTTTAACGGAGAAGATGAGAATTTGGATCTGATGGCAGCCCTACTTACCATAGGTTCTTATCCTAATGTCTGCTACCATAAGGAGCGTAGGAAGGTATCCTTTGTTTGTATTATTGAAGGCTGTGTTAAATTAGCAGTTATTTTTACTCTTACTTCAGGGATATATTTTTCATGAATTACTATTTAAATTCCAAATTCCCTCTTGAATTGCAATTTAGAATCAAAAATATAAAAAATTCAATTTTTTGAATTCTAAGGTAGTTGAGAAACTTTTTTTTGTTAATAAATAAGTTGAGCTGTGGAGTCAATCAATAAAAGGAATTGAAAGAAACATTCTCTCCACTGATTTAAAAGATAATGTATTGACAGAGCCAGCTTTTAGTTTTATCAAACCATCATCAGTGCCTAACCAACTATATTACATCAAAGTACAAACCAAATATATTACAAAAAATCAAAAGAAATCGCTACAACAGAATAACAATAAACAGCAACTACTCTAAAAGTACAAAATAAATATAAAATAATAATAATAATAAATAAATAACATAAATAAGCCAAATATATAAAATAATTTAAAAATGATATAATATAAATTAGGTATAAGAGCAATATGAATGTATAAAAATGAATGTAAAATATAAATAATTCAAATTATAGTAATGAACTATATAAAATAAATAAAAATGTATAAATAGAAATAAATAAAATGTAATTAAATTAATTTTTTTGTTGTTGATTTTATTGGTCTATAGAGTTGAGGTTCATTTTTCAGTTTAGTGTCAATGAAACCTATGGAAATGTTTGGGAGAGTTGTGGTTTTAACTGATCAATATCATGACTGTTTCTCGCTCCAGGCCGTCAACTGATCAATATCATGACTGTTTCTCACTCCAGGCCGTCAACTGATCAATATCATGACTGTTTCTTGCTCCAGGCCATCAACTGATCAATATCATGACTGTATCTTTGTATTTCAGGTGCTGACTACAGAATCCAAGCCAGCTCTCATCATAAAGACCTCCATCAACTTCACAAAGTTTCAGACTAATTTTCCTTCTCCTTTCTTTGTCTTCAGTGAAAAGGTATCAAATATAAAATTAGTTTATTTCTTTGAAACCACAGCATAGAAATAATGAAAAATAAGATCTGTCTCCTGGAAACAAGATTTGATTAGAAAAGTGCTTTCTACTTTAGTGAAATATTTTTAATTTTTGGAAAAATTTAGGAGTTTGAACAGAGTAGATGAAACAAACTCATTTCAATCCATACACAAATAAATTTATACACTGTAAATAAGACAGAGTCTTATTTTCAGAATTTTTAAAAATACGCATTTTGAGATATTCAGCATTTTTTAAAAAAGGGGCTCGTCAAAGGGCAAAAAATGACTGGGGCCAAAATGACATTAAATACTATTGAAAGCCTTAGGGTTTAGGTACAAATTGCAAGCGGAATGAAATTTCTATTCTTGCGACTTTTAGAGATACAAAGGATAATCTAACTGCAAAAACACTGGAAAACGGCTATTTTCCACAACTTTGCCCCATCAGTGCTCAGAAGTGGCTGCAAATTTTAAGCTAAAAATTTGTATTTTTTCTTTTAGGCATAGACCTTACATCCCCTCCAAATTTTATCAAAATCTGTCACCACGCTTGTGAATTTTATTTTTTAGTGGGATGATTTGACATGGAATGACTCGAATACATAATTATTGCTTGTACCAAGCAATAATTATTTATGTTTCTAAAGAATTATTATAAGATGATTCGGCATTTTTTGTTTGTATTTTTAATGTTATTTTATACTTTCCAGTTGAGAACCAAGACTGTGTACTGTAAAACCTTAACTATGGTGTCACCGGTTCATCTATTGCTATTTGGTTGCAACCAAGTTGAAGTTGTTAAGAATATAGTGAGACTAGATGGATGGTTTGTATAATTGATTTTTAGTTTCATTTTTACATATTTTCTTAATTCTGGGTGAACTTTTGTAGCTTTCTATTATAAAAATACTATAATTATCTGTCACCCCGAATGCCTTTCATATCAAAAATAAATACTTAATAAAAAATATTCAAAAATGTTTGTGGCAAAAATCATTCTACAGTGTATCGACGACTTTAAAAATCTTGACAGCTCAGTTTAGGCACCACCGATTCTAAAAAAAAATCCCTACAAAAAGGCAGCGGGGAAAAAACTTTGTAAACAAATCAGGTTATGTTACCCGTGTTTTCTTGGCGATGTTTCTACATTTCTTTTGTGTAGTTTTATTATTTAGGAAGTATGCAAATGTGAAAAAAATGAATTGTGAAGGGAAATAATAAGTGTACTCATATGTTTTTACATTAAAAAAGAATTGTATGTTTACTAGTTTTGACAGCTCTTAAAAATTGCTGCATAAAAGGCAGCCTTGAAATAAAAGTTTCAGTTATGCTTTTATTTACTTAAGTTATAAAAAAGAATATTTGAGTGCAATAATAATGTTAACAGTCCAACACAAACACAATTCACAAAACACACACAACACAAAAACTCACAAAACGATGTAAACACAATAAGAACCACAAACGAAGTGAACGAATGCCGGGAAGGAGGTTATTTCCCTACAGGGGTTATGACAGTAGGGAATTTTTTTTCTCTTTCAAGAGAGGGGTTGGCAGCGGCTTCTCTGATTGGTCGATCCCCAAAATGCTTATGACCTTGGGGATTTTTAAACTTAACGATACACTGTAGTCTAATACAATATGAGACTGATTTATTGAGTTTACCTTTTTAGAAATATTGGATGATCGGCAGTTTTAGTTAAATATGCAAATTAGTGTTTTATTTATTAATATTTATAATATAGATTATAATTAATTGTACGTTTTCTAAATAGGTAAAAATTGCAAGCAAAAAGTAAATTTTATTATATTTTATAATACATAATTTTAGAAAGTATATAGAATAAATATACACTGTACCTTTACTAATACTCCCCCTCACGATACAAGGCTTTGAGCCTTCTTGTGAGGGGTAAATTTTTCAACATTATATTATATTATATATTGTATTATTATTGTATTGAACTTCATGCTAGAATTAAAGGTATGAAGTTTTGAAATAAAAGTTCTAGGATGAGCATAAATGGAGTCCATCTTCAAGAAAAGAAAAATAAAGAGTTTCTCCACAGACCAAACAAGATGTCACCATCAGTGCCTGACAAACAAATTAGAAAATACAAAATTAAAAACTCAAATATAACAAAAAAATTAGAAAAAACAAAAAAAGAAATGAATAAACAAATAAATGATTGGTATGAAAATAATTAAAATAAATAGAATAAATAAAAAATAAAACTACTGTAGACCCAAATTAAAGAAGATAGGGATTGGTTTATTACATAAATAGTTAGTTTCGAGTAAGCATGGACGAGACTAGGGACATAATAACAGGAGGTGGGGGTGGCGCCCTCAGTAGCGAGTTAATTAGGGGCATTTTCTCCCTTCTTGTATTTAAATTAAGGTCGCCAATAGTTTCTTTTAGGAGTCAAGAAACTGTTTGCCTCCTTAGGGGGAAGAAAACACCCCTAATTAACTGAAGCACTACTGAGGGCGCCACCCCCACCTCCTGTTATTATGTCACTGGTCTTGTACATGCTTACATGGAGTTTCCCCTTTCTTCTTTAATTTGTTTCTACGGTAATTGTATTTTTTATTTATTATTATTATTTTGTTATCTTTGAGGTTCTTTAATTTTGTATTTTCTTATTTGATTGTTAGGCATGATGACCTCTTATTAGATCAAAAGCGCTTTGCGTACTAAGTAAAGTTTTCTGTGGAAAGACTCGATTTTTCTTTTCTTATTGAAATAAAAGGTAGCTTCTCGGTATGTCACAGTCAACATTCAGAATGCATCCGCGCATTTAATTTCGTTTTTCACCCAAAATTTGATGCAGGTTCTTTGATCCATTTTTTTGAATAGGTACAAATTGAAGATGATCCAAAACACGTGCAAGCAAAGCAGCTGTCAACAATTAAGTGGGCATTCAAAATGGCCGAGCTTTTCGGCATAAGTGAGAGACATGAGTACCAACATAGAGCCACAAAAAGATCAAAATTCGAATATACGTAACCCGTGAAAATTCAAAATTCGTGATACTTTTTGAACGTACCTTGTATACACTTATATAACTACCTTATATATACAAAATATAATAATATATAACAATATATATATATATATATATATATATATATATATATATATATATATAATACATATATACATATATATATATATATATATATATATATATATATATATATATATATATATATATACATATATATATATATATATATATATATATATATATATATATATATATATATATATATATATATATATATATATATTATATATATATATATACATATACATATATATACACATATATACATACATACATATATACATACATACATACATATATATACATATATATAATATATATATATATATATATATATATATATATATATATATATATATTATATATATATGTATAAACAATGAAAAATGTTTGGACATAATGTCCATACATTTTTCATTGTTTATTTAACAATAAACATAAAAATGTATAACATTAAAATGTATTTTGTTGTAGGGTTCACCTAGAGATGGATCCTATAGCTGCGGCTCTTATCCTTGGTCTTCGCCCTCTACTTAGAGACATAGTGACACGTGTGGCTACTTCACCCGAGTATATTTTCTCTATGACTCCAGAAGATAAGCATGTTATGAATCTTGTTAAGCAGCTCTGCTATATAAGTAGTGGACGGTTTAATATGAACCCTTATCAAATGTGAGCATATAAGCAACTTTATTATCTTAGAATAATATTAGTATAAAAAGAGCATAAGGCTGAAACACCATGGACTGATAACATGAAATCCGGTTTATTGGTGCTTTTAATTAGGGATACCACTCTAGCAACAAAACATTTTTTTATGTTGTTGTCCTTACATAGTTAGCATTCTAGCCCTCCATTTTAAATGTTTTCTTGTATTCTGTCATAGAATTAAAAAAAAATTGGGTACAGGGTACCTCGGAACTTTTCCTCATAACATCGGACTCGCTACGCTCATCCTCCCTGCCTCGGACTCGCTACGCTCATCCTCCCTGCCTCGGACTCGCTTCCCTCATCCTTAGAAATACAGTTCGCCAAATTTATGTTTCATCGTGCCTTTTGACAGATAGTAAATGCATCTGTACCATTCTCAGTGGTCACCCTTACAGCTCTGACCCCACTCAATGAAACTTAATTTTTATGATCCAACAAAAATCATGGATATACTTGTTGTATTAAAACGGAACTTAGTGTACTTGTATTATACACTTGTACAAAATTTCAACTCGATTGGACCATTTTCCAATTTGTTAAAAAGCGTACTCAAGTCATTTATTAAAAATTAAACTTATGCTGATAATGAGATGAAACTTAGCTCATATGTTAGTCTTATACATAGTCATATGCGTGCCTAATCTCATTTCGATCATTTTTCCGTGTTTTATGATTTTTCAAAAATTTTGCTGTTTTAAAAAATTGCGATAAAAAAATAGTTTTCCAAATAGCACAACTACAGCGGTAGACTGATTTTTGTACAAAATTTCAACTCTCTAGCATAAATACACTGGGCGCTACGATGATAACACACACAACTTTGCGAAAACCACTCATGAGGCCTTATAAACTCCTGAAACGGACAATCCGGTTTTATCCCAGTTTCGGATTTTTTTGCAAACACAATACTTCTTTTTCTATATACCTTCGGTATAAATTTGGAAAAGTAAAAATATACCTATTCATATTTCACTCATTAGAAGCCTTCCTGTGGAAAGTATTGCTTGTGGCCATTGACAGCAGTGCTACCATATTAAAAAAAACATTGAAAAAATTATGAGTAGGACAAACAGTTACTCACGATCTCCACTTATTTGGTTTAATGACTTGTCATTATTGTTTGTATAGGGTCAAAGAAGGAAGGATGGGTAGAGGTAGATATGGAGGTCCTACTGATTCCATGAATCCTGGCTACAGTCTTAATAAGCAAATGCATCAGTCTCTCACTCTGTCAACTCCTTCTGGCTACAAGAGGTTTGTTATTACAAGATTATAGTTGCTAATAATCAACAATAGACTGCTTCAGGACCTATTGGTCTTTAGTGATGATATTCTATAATCAACAATAGATAGACCTATTGGTCTGAATTCTATATCAACAATAGACTGGACATATATGATGTATTCTATATCACAATAGACTGCTTCAGGACTATTGGTCTTTAGTGATGATATTCTATATCCACAATAGACTGCTTCAGGACCTATTGGTCTTTAGTGAATGATATTCTATATCAACAATAGACTGCTTCAGGACATATTGGTCTTATGATAATATTCTATATCAACAATAGACTGCTTAGGAATTGATCTTTAGTGATGATATTCTATATCAACAATAGACTGCTTCAGACCTATTGTCTTTATTGATATTCTATATCAACAATAGACTGATCTTTAGTGATTCTATATCAACAATAGACTGCTTCAGGACCTATTGGTCTTTAGTGATGATTCTATATCAACAATAGACTGCTTCAGGACCTATTGGTCTTTATGAATGATTTATTTCTATATCAACAATAGACTGCTTAGGACCTATTGATCTTAGTGATATTCTATATCAACAATAGACTGCTTCAGGACCTATTGGTCTTTAGTGATGCTATATCAACAATAGAACTGCTTCAGGACTATTGGTCTTTAGTGATGATATTCTATACAAAATAGACTGCTTCAGGACCTATTGTCTTTGATGATATTCTATATCCACAATAGACTGCTTCAGGACCTATCTTTAGTGATGATATTCTATATCAACAATAGACTGTTCATCGGACCTATTGATCTTTAGTGATGATATTCTATATCAACAATAGACTGCTTCAGGACCTTTGGTCTGAGTGATGATATTCTATATCCAACAATAGACTGCTCAGGAATATTGCTTTAGTGATGATATCTATATCAACAATAGACTGCTTCAGGACCTATTGGTCTTTAGTGATGATATTCTATATCAAAATAGACTGCTTTCAGGACCTATTGGTCTTTTAGTGATGATATTCTATATCCAACAATAGACTGCTTCAGGACCTATTGGTCTTAGTGATGATATTCTATATCCACAATAGACTGCTTCAGGACCTATTGGTCTTTAGTGATGATATTCTATATCAACAATAGACTGCTTCAGGACATATTGGTCTTTAGTGATGATATCTATATCCACAATAGACTTCAGACTATTGGGTCTTTAGTGAGATATTCTATATCAACAATAGACTGCTTCAGGACCTATTGGTCTTAGTGATGATATTCTATATCAACAATAGACTGCTTCAGGACTATTGGTCTTTAGTGATGAATTCTATATCAACAATACTGCTTCACTATTGGTCATATTCACACAATAGACTGCTTCAGGACCTATTGGTCTTTAGTGATGATATTCTATATCCAACAATAGACTGCTTCAGGACCTATTGGTCTTTAGTGATGATATTTATATCAACAATAGACTGCTTCAGGACATATTGGTCCTTTAGTGATGATATTCTATATCAACAATAGACTGCTCAGGACCTATTGGTCTTGTGATGATATTCTATATCCAATAGACTGCTTCAGGACCTATTGGTTCATTAGTGATGATATTCTATATCAACAATACTGCTTCAGGACTTTATTGGTCAGGATATTTATTATTCAACAATAGACTGCTTCAGGACCTATTGGTCTTTTAGTGATGATATTCTATATCAACAATAGACTGCTTCAGGACCAATTGGTCTTAGTGATGATATCTATATCACAATAGACTGCTTCAGGACCTATTGATATTTAGTGCTATTTATATCAACAATAGACTGCTTCAGACCTATTGGTCTTTAGTGATGATATTCCTATATCCAAACAATAGACTGCTTCAGGACCTATTGGTCTTTTAGTGATGATATTCTATATCAACAATAGACTGCTTCAGGACATATTGGTCTTTAGTGATGATATCTATACCACAATAGACTGCTTCAGGACCTATTGGTCTTTAGTGATGATATTCTATATCAACAATAGACTGCTTCAGGACATATGGTCTTTAGTGATGATATTCTATATCAACAATAGACTGCCTTCAGGACCCTTTGGTCTTTAGTGATGATATTCTATATCAACAATAGACTGCTTCGGACCTATTGGTCTTTAGTGATGATATTCTATATCAACAATAGACTGCTTCAGGACATATTGGTCTTTAGTGATGATATTCTATATCAACAATAGACTGCTTCAGGACCTATTGGTCTTTAGGTGATGATATTCTATATCCACAATAGACCTGCTTCAGACCTATTGGTCTTTAGTGATGATATTCTATATCAACAATAGACTGCTTCAGGACCTATTGTCTTTAGTGATGATATTCTATATCACAATAGACTGCTTCAGGACCTATTGTCTTTAGTGATGATATTCTATATCAACAATAGACTGCTTCAGGAATATTGGTCTTTAGTGATGATATTCTATATCAACAATAGACTGCTTCAGGACCTATTGGTCTTTAGTGATGATATTCTATATCCACAATAGACTGCTTCAGGACCTATTGTCTTTAGTGATGATATTCTATATCACCATAGACACTTATATTGGTCTTTAGTGATGATATTCTATATCCACAATAGACTGCTTCAGGACCTATTGGTCTTTAGTGATGATATTCTATATCAACAATAGACTGCTTCAGGACCTATTGGTCTTTAGTGATGATATTCTATATCAACAATAGACCTTCAGGACCTATTGGTCTTAGTGATGAGATCATATCCACAAAGACTGCTTCAGGACCTATTGGTCTTTAGTGATGATATTCTAATCCACAATAGACTGCTTCAGGACCTATTGGTCTTTAGTGATGATATTCTATATCAACAATAGACCTGCTTCAGGACTATTGGTCTTTATGGATGATATTCTATTATCAACAATAGACTGCTTCAGGACCATTGGTCTTTAGTGATGATATATTCTCTAATATGATATCTATATCCCAATAGACTGCTTCAGGACCTATTGGTCTTTAGTGATGATTCTATAATCAACAATAGACTGCTTCAGGACCTATTGTCTTTAAGTGATGATATTCTATATCAACAAAGACTGCTTCAGGACTTTTGGTCTTTAGTGATGATATTCTATCCACAATAGACTGCTTCAGGACCTATTGGTCTTTAGTGATGATATTCTATATCAACAATAGACTGCTTCAGGACCTATTGTCTTTAGTGATGAGATTCTATATCTCAACAATAGACTGCTTCAGGACCTATTGTCTTTAGTGATGATATTCTATCCACAATAGACTGCTTCAGGACCTATTGGTCTTTAGTGATGATATTCTATATCCACAATAGACTGCTTCAGGACCTATTGGTCTTTAGTGATGATATTCTATATCAACAAAGACTGCTTCAGGACCTATTGGTCTTTAGTATGATATTCTTATATCCACAATAGACTGCTCAGGACCTATTGGTCTTTAGTGATGATATGTCTATATCAACAATAGACTGCTTCAGGACCTATTGGTCTAGTTGATGATATTCTATATCCAACATAGACTGCTTCAGGACTATGGTCTTATGATGATATTCTATATCAACAATAGACTGCTTCAGGACCTATTGGTCTTTAGTGAGATATTCTATACACAATAGACTGCTTCAGGACCTATTGGTCTTTAGTGATTAATTTTTTTATCAACTGGTGTCATTTCTCCTGCTTTAGTCTTGTCTTTGTTAAGTATTAGTAGTTGATGAGGGTCCACAATAAAAATGCAAACCTTAAAAAATTATATTTTACTTTATTAATTAATTAATTTAATTAATTTTTTTAAATTAATTAATTAATTTTAATTTAATTTAATTAATTTTTAATTTAATTAATTAATTAATTTAATTAATCATATAAAATTATTATATTTCAAAACTCTTCTTTTTTAAAAAAATAATAAAAATATGGGATGTTAATAAATTTTAAGAAACTTGAAATAAAAATCAACTATTAATTCCTTGACGCCTCTGGAGCAAAACTAACAGAATGAACCTATTTCATTACTAAAACACTCCTGATAAACGAATTTACCAAAGAAATGTAAGTTTATATCTTAAATAGCCCTTTTGTGCAACTTAATTAATTCTTTTAAATGTAAAAAAGTAATTTTGCATAAATATTACCAAAACTCAATTACATAATTAAAAAAATGTGGACTGATCAATTACTAGATGATTAAAAATATAATTATTTTTTTTATTTTATATTTTTATATGTTACTTTTATCCTTATTGAATTTCTATTTTCCATATTTCTATTTTTTAATTGTTATTTTGGATTTATCTATAAATAATTAATATTCATGCAAATTTATTTTCATTATTTAAATTAAAAATGATGTTACTCTTTGTAAAGCCGCACGTTTCTATAGATTTCTCCCATCCTGATCCACTCTTTCCTCTCCCTCGCGACCCTTTGCCATGTTTCCTCACCACAAATCTTCCTCATCTCCTCTTCCCATCTTATTCTTGGTCTCCATCTATTCCTTTGCCTATCTCTTGGGTACCACTGTATCATCTTTTTTATCCACCTATCATCTTGACTCCTGACAATATGTCCTGCCCAGCTACATTTCCTCTCAGTTATTATCTTTCCTATATCCTGTAATCCTGTCTGTTCCCTAACCCACTTATTACTCTTTCTCTTTTTTTTTATATTTAATTTATATTTATTTTGAACAGATACACGTATTTACATGTTTTACTCTTGTCAAAAGATATCAATTACAAAGAAAAATATTTTTAACAAGATAAAAATTAAAAAAAAAATTAACAATATTTTTACTTAAAAATTCGTTTACTAAGTAAAATATATTCTCACTTTCCTACTAATTCTCAGCATACTTCTCTCTATGCTTCTCTGAGTCACTCTCATACTTTGAAAACATATAAAATACCAAAAAAAACTGCAAAATGTCAAATATGACATTGTATTTTTACAATAGATAAAACTGACTTGGTTCACCACAGCATCACTTCCACATCAAGTAATTTTTGTTATAAACTGGACTACTGTCTCCTCGTTATTCTGTAATCTTTTCTTGTCATAATTGCTGTTGACAGCTATGAGGAGGATGTGCAAGTGAATAGCAGAGTAGTTAGTTCTGCATCGGGACAGGATGACGATGATGAATCTAATTCCAGCTTTCCTAACCATCCTAGTATACAGGTTTTACACCAGGTTGAGATCCCCAAGAAAAAGGTACATTAAATATTTTGTAAAAAGTTAATTACATACACAGTAGAAGTGTTTGCTTGTAATCACCCTACATATTAGTCCAAGAGCCCAGGGGTTTTTGTAAATAAAAAGTGTAATGGCTGGAACTGGTCTCAATTTTTCGTAAATACCTTCCTGAACAAGGATCTGCAATTCTGCCGACTCTTATCGGATGGGTGTCCCAGGCAGAACCTTTGACCCCTAAAGTGCGTTCTGCCTGGGACACCCATCCGATACGAGTCGGCAGAATTGCAGATCCTTGTTCAGGAAGATATTTACGAAAAATTGAGACCAGTTCCAGCCATTACACTGTTTGTTAACTTGGGTGGTAAATTTGACCTGTAAAGTGCGTTCTGCCTGGGACACCCATCAGGTACGAGTCGGCAGAATTACAGATCCTTGTTCAGGAAGGTATTTACAAAAAATTGAGACCGGTTCCAGCCATTACACTTTTTATTAACAAAACACCCCTGGGCTCTTGGTCTATATATTCTAGTAGTCCAAGAGCCAAGCCTAAAAAATGTGACTCATTTTGTACTACTTCAAACCAAATTTTTCTGAAAATATACCTTAAATTATGAAGGAAAAGCATAGTCTGCCTATCCAGAGTGGAGCCCTTCATATGATTGCGCATGCTCAAAATATTAGAAAATCTCACAAATTCCAGTTTTCTTTCAATAAGTGGTTCCCTGTAGTTAGTGTGCAAAACATAAGGAAACATATTTTAAAGCTGATAAAATTTCCTTTAAAACGAATGTTATTTCATCAAAATTGGATAACAACAACTAAATTTAATGACATTTATTAAATGGCTAAAAAATGCACAAAAAGTCAATATTTTTTCAAAGAAATTTTCTTACTTTGCATAAATGAACAATTTTTTGGTGTTTTTGAAAGAGCCATAACTTTGGTTGTAGGTATCTGATATTGATGATTAAATATTCGTTTTATAGGACATTTTATCGCATTTAAAAATGTTCTCTTCATGTTTTGCACATGACTGATAGGGAACCACTTATTTCTAGAAAACTGAACTTCGTGAGATTTTATACAATTTTAAGCATGTGCAATAATTTGAAGGGCTCCGCTCTGGATAGTCAGACCATGATTTTTCTTCTTAATTTAAGGTAAATTTTCAGAAAAAAATTGGTCTAACGTAGTACAAAACATTTTTTCCAGTAGTACCAAAACAATTGGTAAAGAGTCATTTTTTCAGGTCCGGCTCCAGGAGTATAGTGTTTTGGTTGTTTCCCAAACATTACATAATACATAAATATTATTATGCTATGTATAAATCAATTATAAGAATTAAACACTTATTAACTTCAAAAATATCCCTTTAAGTAAAGAAGGGCCAATTTAAGTCTGAAAAAGTTGAAATTGTTAGGAGTATTTCCTACCCTGCTCCATATTTTTTATTATGTTTGAGCTATGTTTTAATCTTAACTGTCTAAACAACCATCATATACTCATTTATAAACTTGGATTTTGTAATTTCTAATCTAACTAGTTAAAGTTGGAAATAATCAAGATGCAAGAAAAAACCCCGCAAAATCCTTATGAAAAATGGCTCTCGGTCAAATTCGCCGAAACTTTGCATAAATACTAAACTTAACATGCTGATCAAAAGTGTCAATGGGCACAACGCTCTATCTTCAACCCTTAGCCTTGTAAGGACCCTTAAACTCGCCCCATACTCACTAAAATTGGATATACTCAGGATATACCTTAAAATTGTTAATATAAGGGGCCTTACAAGGCTAAGGGACCGTTGTGCCCATTGACACTTTTGATCAGCATGTTAAGTTTAGTATTTATGCAAAGTTTCAGTGAATTTAGCCGAGAGCCATTTTTCATAAGGATTCTGTGGGGTCCTTTATGAGATGTTTCAATTCAATGTAAACAAACCAAATGCATTCGGAGATCATAACCTGACCTATTTATGAATGACCTGTGGTGTCATTGCAGGAATTGGTATATGAGATCAATATTGAAAATTACCATTTATTTCTGCAATGACGTCTATTCCGGACTTTAACCTAGGAGGGAGACTTTAACCTAGTCTATTCCGGACCTTCAAACAATTTTTTTCCAATTGAATCACCTTATAATCTCTATCAGCTTGGGAAATAATAACCAAATAAATTAGATTTTGAACTTGCTAGACTCAACTTTCTAATGGTGAAGTCTACTTTGGAAAGTCTATTGCAATTATTTCACAATATTTTTAAAAGATTTAATGTAGGCAGTTCTGAAATATTCAAATGGTATAAGGTTTCTGCCTACATTTATTCTAATTATATTTTTGAATTTAATTTTTTTTTTTGTGTTGCAGGCAGTGAAACTAGACCCAAACACAAGCAGTATGTTGCTAGCTAGACACAGACAGGAAGCAGTTGCTGCTAAGAAAACTCCTCTACCTAAGCCATCAGTTGAAACTTACAATGATTATGATGATGATGGCATTCAACAAGGCATACAAAGTATGGGCTTAGGCAATCAAAGAAGTATGGGCATTCAACAGAATATGGGTATGCAACGGAATATGGATATGCAACGGAATATGGATATGCAACGGAATATGGATATGCAACAAAATATGAGATACAACAGGTCTTACGATTATACAGAAAATCAGTACCAAAATCAGAATTACCCCGGATCATATAACCGTGGTCCCCGGGGGAGACGAGGTGGATACCATAATCCACGTACGTCCCTTGCCAGCTCTGCTAACTACTACAAACAAAAATACTCTCAGCAGAACTATGAAGACGCACCTGGTGGGTATGTACCTAGGGGAGGAATGAGATCTCAGAGAGGTGGCTACATGAACTACTGACATCACAAAAATAACCCAATTTAACCACATTAACTCCACAGAATAATCACAAATTTATCAATTTATCCTATTAGTTAATATTCTTGGAATTACTTATCTATTATTTTTTTCCTTTTATCTTTAATATTTTTTCTTGAAATTTTGATTCTCTTGTGTTTAATAAACCTAATATTTGTTTTCCCTTTAATCTTAAAACCCCCTTAATATTTTAGTTTCCCTTTTATCTTTTATAAATCTAATATTTGGGTTTCTCTGTTATCTTTTAACCCCTAGTTTTAGGAGCGTTATCTATTATTTTTAAAACCCCTAATATTAGGGTTTCTCTGTTAATTTTTAACCCCTAGTTTTAGGAGTGTTATCTCTTCTGTAAAAATCCTAGTATTAGGGTTTTCTTTTTATATTTGAAAAACCTAATATTAGGTTTTCTCTGTTATCTTTTAACCCTTAGTTTTAGGACTGATGTGTCTTATCTCTTAAAACCCTAATATCAGGGTTTTCCTTTTAAATTTGAAAAACCTAATTTTAGGTTTTCTTTGTTATTTTTAAACCCCTAGTTTTGGGAGTGTTATCTTTTTTCATTAAAAACCCAATACCCTAATATTAGGGGTTTATTTTATATTTGAAAAACCTAATTTTAGGTTTTCTTTGTTATCTTCAAACCCTTAATTTTGGGATGCATCTTTTGCTTTTGGAAACCCTATTATTAATTTCTTTACATTTTATATTTTTAAATTAAACTTGTATTACTAATGGTTTTTTCTTATTTGATAACATTTATTTTATTGGTTGTTAATTTAGGTGAAATGGAACACAATTTGTGAGATGTTTTTATTTATTACTCTACTTACTTTATTTCTTTACTTTATATATTCTTTATAATATTTTCTTGTCTTGTTCAAATATGAATAGATGTTTAAAAGTTCCTTTTTGTGAACTTATAAAAATATTAAATAAAACTGGATTAATTGCACAGAAATAATTTATTTTTATATAATAAAAAACTAAGCTTTCGACTAAAAATTAGTTATCACCAGAATTTAACAAAACAAAAAATAAAGAAACGAAAAAATATTTGATTAAATTTTAGTTTTTATATTTTGTTAATAATGACTAATTTTTATTTGAAAGCTTAGTTATTCATTGTTTAAAATAAAGGACTTTAGTGTAATTAATCTGTTTTTATTTATAAATGGATGTCTTATTTCCATGAAATTTGTACTACGAATTGTACTATTTCTATTACTTTAGGCTAAAATTATCTCTTTTTGATTTGTAAGTAATTTTTATTTAATTTTTTTCCCTAACTTTTGTTTATACTCTGTACCATGTACCTAGGTACCTCATTTATATCTATAAAACAACTTTTACTACTATGTACATTAAAAGAGGAATACCTTTACTTGAAGTGACTCGATTTTATGAAATATAGCTCTAGCGGAGTTATAAATATATTGAGAATGAAGAAGAAGTTTAAAAAAATATATATTTATTATCTAAGGGTTTCCAACCCTGAAAAGTTCTGTCAGGGTTGGAAACCCTTTGATAATAAATATATTTTTTTAAAAACTTCTTCTTCATTCTCAACATGTAACCAAATGAAATAAAATAGGTGAAAAAAGAATCTCGGTAAATCTTCGGTATACGGTGCACCCTGTTATCAATTTTATATATCAATATATTTTTAGTTACGCGACACATAAACGAGAACTGAGCACTTAAAAGATAAGCAGCATCGTTAAATTATTAATTATAATTAAAACATTAAAAAAAACCATACAACAAATAAATGAAAACATTAACAACAAAAATATAATAAAAAACCTGATAATAACAAACACAAAACATAAAATTAGATGTGGTGTATCGTCGATTATTCTTAAGAAAACATAGTTAAAACATTATAGAAACATAAAAAAAATCTGAAAATAGTTATAAACCATTTTACAACAAATAAAAAAAATACAAACCACAAAAAAAGCATTTAAAAAAATAATAAAATATGTTCATAAACGTAAAAGAAAAGGCATATATCGATTATTCCTACGTCATATCTCTAAACTAAAAATATATCGATATATAGTATTGATAACAGAGTGCACCGTATACCGAAGTTCAGCCAGAATCTCTTTTTTTTACATTTATTTTTCTTTCTCTTATACCTAACTAGATCTGTTAGGTAATAATAGAGTCTATGAATCTCTATATTTAACCATTATTTGATCACCAAGTGTGACAACTTAATATTAATTAATATTTATATGAGGTTCTATAAAAGACAGAGTATAAAGGTTTGGATACAGTTTTATTTGTTTACTTTTAGTTTATTTTTGTTGAATTAAATTAGTCTTAATATAAATATTTTACTATACAGGGATACTATGGAAAGAAATAAATGATTGATTAACCTTTTTCTGTTTAGACAGAGAGAGTGTTAAAAGTTAAATAATTTCCTTAGCACGTACACTGTGGTTTGTAAATGATCTAGCAAGATGTGGAGAGTTCCTGTTCATTCTAAAAAGTGCTGAAAATCAGCCTTTAGGGGGGTTAAAAACCAATTAATTGTTATATGTAAAGAAGTGTTAACAAAAACAAATTTTGGTGGTGAAACTGCAAATAAAAACCATTTGCAACTCCAAAATCTCTATACAAATGTGTCCCCATATATTTTTGTGGAGATGCTCGTTTCTTTACCATTAAGTCCATATTTCCATGTCGTTCCATATCTCCATTTAGTCCATATTTTGTTCCATATCTCCTTTTTATCCCTATTTGTATATGTCGTTCCATATCTCCTTATAATCTGTATTTCTATTTGCTGTTCCATATGTGGTTCCATATCTCCATCTTGTTCTTATTTCCATTTGTTGTTCCATATTTCCATCCAGTCCATGTGTCATTCCATATCTCTATCCAGTCCATATGTCGTTCCATATCTCCTTATAATCTGTATTTCTATTTGCTGTTCCATATGTCATTCCATATCTCCTTGTAATCCATATCTCCATCTTGTTCTTATTTCCATTTGCTGTTCCATATTTCCATCCAGTCCATGTGTCGTTCCATTTCTCCTTATAATCCGTACTTCTATTTGCTGTTCCATATTTCCATCTAGTTCATATGTCATTCCATATCTCTATCCAGTCCATATGTCATTCCATATCTCCTTATATTGTATTTCTATTTGCTGTTCCATATGTCGTTCCATATCTCCATTTAGTTCTTATTTCCATTTGTTCTACCATGTGTCCTTCTAATCAATATTTCTATATGTTGTTCCAAATTTCCATCCAGTCCATGTGTTGTTTCAAATCTCCATCCCGCCGATATGTCTTTCCATATCTCCTTGTAATCCATATTTCTATATTTTGTTTTATATCTCCATCTAGTCCATATTTCAACTAACCCTTGTCATTAGATAGTACCAAGTTATGCAAAACGTGTCAACTTGTTCGACAGTTTTACTATCCACTGTGTATGTGTGGTAAAATGGTAAACTCTTTGTATAAATTATAGCTCTTCTAAAATTATAACATGTTATTTTAGTATAATTAATTTAAATTATACCATAATAACAGCTTTTGAATTGAATAAAATTATAATACAGATAATATAAAAGAATCTGCCTTTTTCATATTGAATTATATATGGCTGAAATCAGCTCAAAATATAAGAAGGAATTATCTGTCTTCCCTAATGTGAATTTTCATCATAATTCACTTTTTACAACTTTCCTTCTTATTTCATTATTGTTAAAAATAATTCATAAACTTAACTAAGTGCGGTTTCTTTTGCATTTTTCTGTTTTTTTTTTGTAATTTTAACAATTATTATTTCTCATTTTCAGGCAAAACAATGTAAAATATAAGTAAAATGTAAACAAATTATTAGGAACAAAAAAAATATTCAATATAATTAATGACTATTATGATCATTTTGGTATTTTTGAATAAATAAAATTATGATCAATCTTTAAAAAATATTAGTTTGATTTCTAGTTTTGTTACTTATTGCAATTAGTAGTTGCAATTAGCCAAAAATTAATAATTAATAAATAATTATGTGTAAGACTGCTTTTTAAATGTTATTTTATTACTGTAATATCTGTATACAATATTATATTCTATTGACTTCAATTTTCTAAACTTGTTATAACTTTTTAATCAATTTAATTAAGAAAACAAAACTCAAATATTTTGTAAATGATAAAATTAATAAGACTGTTATTAATAAATCCTGTTATAAAATTAAAGTAATTTTTCAAGTCTTTACTCGACAAATTTTTAATTAAAAAAATATTTAAGCACCAACTTAGTTTACTAGCACCTGTTATGTGTGGTAATGCATTTTTCTACCATGTGATGGTTAATTTATGTTAGATCTCAGTAAAGATGTAACGTTTTAATCTACTAAACATTTGTAATTTATATGTTTTAAATTATTTTTTAAGGACAGCATTCTTCAATTATTTATCAAATTAATGTATTTAAAGAGTATGTAAGACAAATGCGATATTTAAAATAAATGTGGAGGCTGCAGTAATACACAAAAAAACAAATAGGTTTTTGTTAAACCAGCCATTATTTTTAAATTTTGTTATGAAAATTATAATAAGATCAGTTATTCCATTTATTAAGATTGAAATCTTAATAAATGTAAAAAATCTTAAAACCCGGGCCAGTTTTTTGGTTTCAGCGTCCCAAAAAAAAATTTAATTTAATTACATTAATTAGTCATTTACCGACCGTAATTTCTGCAATTCTAATAAGCGTGCCCAGTGGCGTAGCCAGGGGGGGCTGAGGGGGCTTCAGCCCCCCCCCGAAATTTTTACATAACCTAAACCCGCAATAAATGTGTGAAAAAATGAAACCTATAAAAATAATAAATTACATAACACATATTTTTAACAATAAACTTATAATACAAATATCATAATATATATATATATATATATATATATATATATAATATATTATATATATATAATATAATATAATATATATATATATATATATAAATTATATATATATATATATTATATATATATATATATATATACATATATATATATACATATATATATTATATATATATAATATAATATATATATATATATATATATATATAATATATATATGTAACAATTTTTAACATTCAGCCCCTCCCGAAATTAAATCCTGGCTACGCCACTGAGCGTGCCCATCTCCCACCCTATGCTCCCACCCAAAAGGTCCATGACACTAAAGTATTCTAATAAACAGTCAAACCAAACTAACCTCAAGAAAAAATTTTGTGTTATCTCCACAGAGGATGCAATATAAAGCCAAAATCGAGGGTTTGTCTCCGCAGAGTGAGCATATAAGACCAAAATCATGTACAGTAAAGAAAAATAGAGGGTCTCAGAGAGCATTCTACGAAACTGAGTTTAAAAATATTGGAGAAGCCTATAATGTTTGTATTTTTCATTTCTATGTCAAACTCACTTGATACGAACATATTTTAATCTGAGAATTTTTTATTTCTTATAACTTAATAATCTCAAACAAGATAAGAATAACATTGAATATGCACTATTAACAACTAATCAATATTAAAGAACTAAAATCTAGTTCAACGTATCGTTACGTTATAAACCTGGTTATCAGTATCCCAGAGAGTAGGTGTCAGGGTTGGCGACACTGTTTTTTTTTACATTGGGAAGGTATGATATGTTACGTAAATTAAAATCATGTTTGTCTGATTTTTTCACATTTATCAGCCATTTTTCTACTTGTCTTACATATTACTTTAGATGGGCGTTGCCCTCATCACACGTTTCTTCTTAATCTTATGATTTTAATAATTGGATTATCTTATCAACTTTAACAAAAGAGAAAAGGGACTTAATCCTAAGCGCCCAACTTAATTTGGTAATGTTAAATAAAAACAAGCTTTCATTTCTAGTATATACTCTTTGAAGCACATCTGATATTATTATAAGTATTTAGACTAAGTAATACATTTTTAGAATATTTTTATTGTTCCTACTTTTTTTAACATATTGAATTCAAGATCTATAAAAGGATTGTATTATTGATTTTAGGTTATTCTTTAATAGGGTTTTTTTTATCATTCCCTTCTGTTAAATATTGTAAACCATTAATAAGGACTTGACCGCCTTTGAGAAGGATCGCATCAACTATATGATATTTTTATTATAAAACCTGATTTTCATTTCTTTTCTCTTTTAGTAAATTAATGAGTATGTTAGTTATTATTATTTTAAGTGCTCTGCTTTGTAATTCTACTTAACGAAATTATTTTCATTTTTAAATGCATATTTATATGTGACTATATATGCCCTCTCCTTTTATGTGACTATAATATAATATAATTAAGATAATATAAAAGGATCATATTATTATAATATTATATTTTACCCCATAAGCTTCATTTTCTGTTGAAAATACTCTAAAAAATTATTTGTTTACTAAACAAAGCTTGTTTATATAACCTGACATCATGTTCTTGATCTTCAAAAGATTTTTTTACTAATATAACTAATCATTGAGTAATATAACTTTAAAGTTTTGCCATATAATCATCACTGCCACCCGTGTGAAAGGTGCATACTGCTGCTAACGATCTACTATATTCTAAAAGAATATACTGTAAGTGTAATCAGTATAGCAACCATTGGAGGAAACACAACCTTCCTCCAGGTATCAGAAAAGTTCTACAAGACAACCAAACAAGCTAGGATCACAAATGTCAGGAAGTGGAATTTAATCTGTAAATCCAAATTGGATAAAAAACGTAAAATTTTATTCTCAAAACCTGTATTAAGACAAAGTGTGTTTTACTAGGTATCAATGACGCAGTATCAAAAATCACAAAGCAGGGCTGAAACACGGTAGTCTCTTCACTGTGGTAATTGTGAAGAGATCGAAACCCCTCTAGATAGTGAACAGAATTTTCATTTTTATTAACTCTGGTTATAAAGGTATTGTAAATGTTTATCAATAGTGATTATTGTAGTTCTAATTTATCAAAAGTAAAGTCATTTTGAGGAGGAGGGGGAGGAGGAGGAATAGAAGTCTACTCACTCTACAGGGTTCCTGTGTCAATTAAATTGGACCCCATATCCTATGTTTTATTTTTAAAGGTGTGCTCACAGCTGTTTTTATCAGTCAGATTTGCTAATTTTATTCATCTTTAAGAAATAATAATATAAACATAAATTATTCGTTAATGATATCACAAACATTTGACCGGTGTGCAGTGGCGGCGATAAGCATGATGTCCTGCCAGGGCAGACAACTAAAATGATGCCCCCTATTCAATCAGTTTAACCCCCCCCCCACTTCTTTAAGTGGGGGGGGGCGTTTTTGTGCCCTTCTAAGAAAAAACATCCCTCTCACTTTATTCGGGCTTGGGATCGACTTTGGCGTGATTACAGTTTTTTTTTTCTTGTTGTCTTTATTAGTACGCCTTCTACTGCTCTTTTTTTATGAATTATGGATATTATAAATTGTTTTCTAGTATACTTTTTTGGGAGGGAGGGATATAACCTTTGTTATGATGCCCCCCGTCGATGATGATGCCACAAACTGCCGGGGCGGCGCCCCGGCTGCCCCAGCGTTATCGCCGCCACTGCCGGTGTGTTCGATGGTGTTTTGTTTGTCCCTGTGTTTTTCAAGAGTGATTTTCTCCCCCCCCCCCCTTTAAAATTACTTTAATTAGAAGGAATAATTAAAAAGACTCGTTTTTTCTATTATGTGCCTGATAATGAGAAAAAGTTATTTTTCTAATATTTAATAATAAACTAATGAGAAAGACACTGGCATAATTAGACGTGTAATCAACAGGTGATTATTTACATTCATAATCATCATCTGTTTTTGATCACAGTCCAGTTAATCATCAAAAGGCCGTGCCTGTACCTCATTTATCTGTTACCTGATATGTTATGTGATACTAGTTATTAATACTGTATATTTCTATAGTGTCCCTGTATAGTTTAATATAGTTACTAAGTTATTATTTATTTTTAGTTGTTTTCTCAAAAAATAAGTTGTATTTGCTTTTTCGTAAAAGCTAGAACAAAAAAAAAAATTATTTGTAGTATCATCTATCTTTCTTTAAATGTAGACAGCTAGATCTTAATAACTTAACTAAAAATATTTTTTATTATTAATATTTTAAGTTAAGGAATGCTTAATTATGCCTTCTTTTTTCTTTTTAATAAATATAATTTAAATTTCGAAAGAACAAACATCTTTATTTTTTACCCTCAAGCAGGTATACCTGCCTCAAAGCTAAAATAAAAAAGAGTCATATTTTCAATATCAATACCTCAATTTATATCAATACAATTTAAGAACAATTTCAATCTTTTTAAATTTTCATATATGTTTAAAATATTAAGTTAAAATTGTTGTATTTCTTCAGGTTTTGTTGGACTTCATTCTGTGAAAAATACAATAATTTGAATAAAATGTTATAATTAAAGTCTTTTTTAATTATTCCTTAGTGAAAAGGATTTTGAAAAGAACGTACATTGTGATGTGTTTAAGAGTAAATGTTTTCGCGATTGTTGTGTTCTAGCTTCTACATCTTAGATATTATTAAAGATTAATTTTTGTTAACATCATATTATGTTTAAAAGAAGTAATACATTAATTCTTTTTACAATTTGATATTTTCCTTTTTTCCTTTTCTTATTATCTGCGAGGGCTTTTTATAGCAAGTCACATCGCAGTAAAAGCAAACTGTAACTCCAGACATAGGCATCAAAACTTTTTATATGAGGGATGAATAGCCTTTCATGTGTTGTCCATGTAAGGCTCCATGGCAATTTTTCTCAGCCTGTGCATTGTCAGGTACTTGTCAACGAAGATCCTTAACCCAAAATGTGGGTTAAAGCAAAAGCAATATTTCCTTAGATAATTTGATTATGAAATGGGTGATATATAAATATATTTATATTTCTAGCGAAACATTGATGTAACACTTTATATTTGAAAATCTGGAAAAATTATGTAGTTAATAATGCTATTACTCAGGTTATAAGGCATAAACTGAAAACACAAGCAAGACCTGGGTTGATGAGCAAGAAAGTGTGCTTTGCAAAGAAAATTCGCCATGCTTGCGGACATTTGCGACAGAATTATTTTGTAGTTATAGAGTGTGTATATTACAATAAAAAATTATCGCTGATTCCAAGATCTGAACCTGGAAGCCCTAGCTTTGAGTAGTCTAAACGTTTCCAGACCGGTTTTTTGGTTTCAGTGTCCCAAAAAGAAAACATTTAAAGACACCCCCCTCAATTAGCTGTAAGACACAACAAATTAGTTGTGTACCGACCTTAATTCAAGAGTATTAAGATTGAAATTCATGTCTGTCTGATTTTTCACATTTAAGTGATATATATATAATATATATATATATATATATATATATATATATATATATATATATATATATATATATATATATATATATATATATTTATTTTCGGGCATATATTTTTGGTATCAGAAAGCCATTAGGAGTTAATCCTCCTCCTACTCATCCCTCAACTTCTGCCATCCGAACAACCTCGTCATTTCATTTTTAATTATAAAAATTCGCTAAAACTCTTGTTTAGCTGGATTCGCTCGTATCTTTGACACTTTTTTAAATCCTACTGTTTGAGTGAAACTATCTTAAGTTAAAAAAAAGAAACTATTTAAGCCCTGACTAAGGAGCCTGCACTTTTAAGCGAAATGAATTGAGTTATACTAAGCCCTCAATAATCACTCCTCTCAAGAATTTTGTCTGGATCCACGCCTGGGGGGGGGGGTTATTACCCAATGCTGTTTCCACAGTATTGGGTAATACTGTGGATATTACGATATCGTATAACTCAACCTTTCTGAGCTACTAAAAGTAGCAATAGAAACACCATATTTGGGCAAAATTTACCAAACAAATAATGGTTAATTTGAACTCGCAAGACTCAAGTTTACTGAGGGTAGACACCATTTTCGTAAGTATTAGACCATGTTTTCTCTTTATTTATAAAGGATTTATTGTTAGTACGTCTGAAATGTTTCGCCCTGTATAATATACCCATGAATAGTATTTCTACCCAAAATGATCAATTTTGGGTAGTATTCATCAATAAAAAATGGTCTCCATTTTATTATTGGAAATAATTATTGTCTTACTTAGGTATTATTGCGTTAAAGGTATTTATAAATATTTTCAAAAAACACTTTGTTCTTTGTTTAATGTATATTTCTTTGAATCAAGGTAATATTTGTAGCACCCCACCCCCGTCAACAATTTTTACAATTATGTATCCCCCCCCCCCCCCGATGAAGAACCTCTGAAAGCAACCCTGACTTTACTAGTAGCAAAATAATTAATAATATTTTAATAGATTAAAGGTGTTGTTAATAGTGTTTTCTGCGCGAGTGAATCCTGTTTCTTAGTAGTTGTTTGCTGCGAGAGGCAGTAAGGGTTTTCTCACGGAGCACCGAGAGAATTCGTTGGCGTAGTCACTAGTCAAGTCATGAGGGTGGGAGAGGGTTTCAACCCCAAGCTCGATTCAGTCTCGCGGCCGGCGCCGCACAGTAAGTTTATAAGGACTGTTGTTCTTGTTGTTATTCGCTTCTACCTCCGCGATATCGCGTTATCACATCTTATCACTGGTCTAATCTCGGTTGTGCTTAATATTTAGTGTGTGTTTTGTTATGTGAAGTTATGTCATCTAGTAAATCAGATAAATCTCATAGTCATCACCACAGACGTCGAGCCAAACCGTCTCCGTCTAGGTATAGTCTTCCTGATCAGCATTTAACACCGGTAGGTTTCTTCATTCTGTTCAAACTTTTGCCTTTCTTTGGCGTTTTATTTATCAAACTAAATTTTTAAAGGTACCAGAGAGATGCTAGTTTGTTTGAAGTATTTATCAAAACGTGTTCTTAGAAAAACCGATTCAACATAAAGAAGACAACATTAACAGAAAACAGCTTGGCCAAGAGTTCTTTAAAAGTTATTATTCCTTTTGGTTACACCTCATCAGTTTGGTGAATAACTATTTTGACTCCTTCAAAAACCATGATTACCAGAAAGGGCTATTGGTTTCTTACGTTGCCTATCGGTTACTTCTGAAAGTAACCTGAACTTTTGAAGGTTTTGATCTGACTTTTAATTTAATTAAATGAACTGTACACTATTACAGTAGCATTCGTAATGAAACGTTTATAACAAAGATTGAAACACGATCCATAGAGATATATTACTAGAGGGGCCCTATAGGTCAAATTTTGAAACATCGAAAAAGTAACCTGACCACCTCACTTAAGGAAAAAATGAAATAATCAGTAAAAAATCACTATAACTTATATAGTAGAACGTTTAAAATACAAATAAAAACACCAACAATGTGTGGGAAGACGAAAACATTTGATTTATTATAACCTTAACTCACTCTTGGAGGAGGTTTCAATGAGGTTACACAGAGCCCATGAGAGCCCCAAAGAGATGTTTCAGACATCTTAATGTAGTGATATAAGCTATGCTCCCTCTAGTATATATCTCTATGACACGATCAACGTGCGAAAAATCAAATCGTTTAAGCGATTCCGTTACACTCTTGGGGGAGGTTATACAGAGTCCTGAGGGCCCTCAAAGCCTCCTAGTGTATTGAGATAGGGTAAATTCCTCTCTACTTCTTGGGGTTGCCAGATTTTAGCCCAAAAGCGGGGCGAATTTGGGAGAGGGAAATTTGGGTAAATAAATAAATAACCATTTTTTGCACAATAAAGAATACAATTTTACAAAACATTTAAACAATTGACAATTAATTTATTTCACATGCGCAAATCGGCTGGATTTTAGAGGGAAATTTGGGTAACTAACCTAAATTATGAGTATTAGATAGAATAGCAGATTATGCAACTTGGGTATAAAGTATGATGTCTGCTAAATAAATTTATTAATGAGCGATGTTAGGCAATAATAAATCTAAAGCAATAAATTTGTCTTTACAGCCGTGATGCAAACACAAATTTTAGACCGTCGGGAAGTCGAATTTTTCATAACTTCACTACTTCGTGAGACAACACAGAAGAAAATGTTTCTGTCTTATAATTTTAAACTACGACAACAAGCTTGCTCAAAAAGCAAGTATGTCGGGGTTTATGAAAATATAAATTCTGTATTGAACGAAATGCTGACGAAATTCACTGGCACATAATATGGAAAAATTACCTGAAAATAGGCATTAACGGGACATTTTTTGTCTTGCCGAAATCGGGACCGCTGGCAACTCAACTACTTAGATAATAAATGAAATATATTTCTATTAATTTTTAAAATTTGTTGATGATGGGAATGAGAAGTTACATTTGAAGGGATGTTAATAACTTATTTTCATTCATTTTCATATTTACGTCCCTAGGGACATAAATATGTGTTTTAGGTCCCTTTGGACGTAAAACACGTTTTACAATTTTACAAACACGTAAAACACAATTTAAAATTCAAGTCGTAGGTAAAATTTATTTACAGAGCCGGCTTTCAACTGTAAACGAAGCCTAAATAAAACTGTAACAGCTTTTGCCAACTGTAAACAGCTTAGCCCTAAACAGCCCTAAATAAAAAATGTAAAACACTTAGCCTTAATAAAAACTGTAAAACAGCTTAGCCTTAAATAAGCCTAAATAAAAACTGTAACAGCTGAGCTTTAAATAAAAACTGTAAACAGTTAGCTTAAAAGGCAAATAAAAACTAAACAGCTAGTAAAATAGCTTAGCCTTAAATAAAAACGTAAACAGCTTAGCCTTAAATAAAAACTGTAAACAGTTTATTTTTATTTATCTTTTACATTATTTGTAGGCACTGATGATGGCTGTTTACAGTTGAAAGCCGGCTCTGTAAATAAAGTTTACATTTAGTGGAGAAACAGTTGTTCATATTTAATAATTTACTCCACAGTTCAGCGTTTTATTTATTTTTTTTTCATTGTCCCGCGGAACGTAGAAGAAAAATATTTAATAGTTTCTGCCTGGAGGGGGGGGTATTCTAGTTTAAGTAGACCCCCCTTGAAATAAATACTGATACTTATAATCCCTATAATGAAATATACCCTGATACTTATAATCCCTCAATCTTTATTTCTTGCATAGAGACAAGATATCTTATATTGATCCTCTATATCTACAAATAATTTGAGCTGTTATAGAAACTGTTTAGGAAATTATAAGGTTGTTCAAATGAAGGAAAAAGTTGAGGGGATGGAGCGAATCCGCTTGGCCTTCTAATTTAGAGAGACGTTAAAGCCTTTGACACCACGTTCGCATCCCAGGTTACACTCTCAGTTTGTATAACATTATTGTTTAAATATATTATCGCCTTCTTTGAACTTTAGATTACACTTTGAGTGTAACGGTTGCCACTGCCTTCTGAGATGGTTCCCGCAGGGGTTATCCTTAATGGGTCGCAAGGCTCTAAACGGGTATTATTATTATACCCCTCCTAGAGAAAATTTTGCCCCCTCTAACGAGGTAGTTTTCCGGGAAAGTCCCGAAAGTGTGTGAAAAATTGCCTTTTCTAGGATTTTTTTCGCCCTCCTCCTGTAGAAGTTTTAGCTGGATACGGATCTCTAGCTATGGCAGTGTCTCTTATACCATTGGGGAGGTTTTAGCAGTCCTATGGAAACTCTTCGTAGAGATATATATTATAATGCCCGTTTTAGGGTCTTTCGGCCCTTCAGGGTATTCGCCCTGCGGGAACAACCTCGGTGGTCACATCTACTATGCTTCAAAGTAAAGCTAAAGTTGGCGAAATCTTTTTACAATCAAATTCTATTCATAAAAAACTGAGGCATAGCCCGGGCTGTGAACCCCAGACTCCGGTGCCGAAGTCCAGTACTATACGACTGCGGCTACGGAGGCAGATTCGTAGAGATATATATACTCTACATAAATGTCATTTGAGCCACTTAGGATGGTTCGGTTGAACTGAAACCGGTTTCAAATTATTTACCCTAACATCTGACACCTTGTTTTAAGGGCCATTTCAAGTTTTATTTTTTTATGACATCCTAAATATTTTAACTAATAATAAGCTTCGTAGCCTCCCCGGTATCTCGCCATATTCAGAGATTCATTTTGATTTTAAATCCCTTTGGAGTTCTCAGTTAGGAGGAGTTATCGTGTGGCATACGAAAGATCGTCACAGCCGTCATTTTCTGACAATCCCCTGAAACACCGAATACTAATATAAAATTATTGACCACACTATTTAAACTAGATAATTTTATGAGGTAATGGTCAGAAAAAATAAAAACACAAAATTTGATCTTTCGGCCGTAAATTAGGCCTTCTTCAGAAGTAGTTTTTTTCTTCTGAAGAAGGCCTAATTTACGGCTGACTGCTCAAATGTTGTATTTTTATACCTATCTGACCACTACCTCATAAAATTATCTTGTTTAAACCGAATAATTAACTAGGGCCAATAGATAATTTAAATACCCAGTATATTCGATTATAAAAATGTCGTATCGCTTTTACGTTCAGAGCGTTTAGAATTCTTACCATTTAGAACCGATTGAACTCAACAGGTGGAAAATATTTTATTCAGATGATATTGGAAAACTTCTTGATGATAATTTGAAAACGTTGTATAACAAATAGAACAATAATGTAATATTTAAAATTACAATAAATACCCATTATCACGGTACACGATTATTTTTACGAATACGATCTTTATTTCTCAATAGAAGAAAGAAAAACGCATATTAGTGATGTAACACTGTAAAGTACCGGGAAATCTAAATATGAACCGATAAAAGTGAAATTAAATAAAATTATAAGACTCAATAAATGTATCGTACACGCTAGTTAAAAACTAGTTCTAATAGAAAATGTTGGGCTTAACAAAACCGTGCGAGGAAAAAAAATCAGTTGGTATTTAGACAAAATTCAAGATAGCGGTCCAATAGAATCGTTTCCCTCTAGGGTAACAATTGTTTTGGCGTTTTTGATTAGGCCAACTGATAAATTAGACACTTACAATTTAACTACACTATACCCATAAGCGTTTTTTCGGGGGGGGGCAGAGGGGCACTAGCCCGAGTAGGAGTTTTGCAGAAATTATATAAAAACTATGGTTCAGGCAAGAAAAAATCATTTAAAATAACTTTCAAATTAATTTAAATTTTATAATAAAATAATTAATTAATTTATAATTTAGATTTATAATAATTTATAGCTTAATGGTAACATTTGTCGTAAAAAATTAAATTTGTTTTATTAGTTCGACATATTTACTTTATGGTGATATTATAAAAACAAAAATGTCCATAAGTTTTTGTTTTTTTAAACAAAACATAAACCTTTTTTAATTGTTTGGAATATCATACATAACATACATAATATATATATATATATATATATATCATATATATATTATATATATACATTATATATAATATCATATATATATATTATGTAATGTATGTATGTATGCAAAAAAATTAAAGGCATGCCTCCCATAAAGGCACCCTGGCTGCCCATGACCATAGCTTATTAATGTGTTCAACCAGTGCATTTCTAATATAAAAAATGCAGTGTGTAGCATAAATAGTACGAATTACAGGCCTAAAGATTTTACATATATAAATAATAAAAAATAAATATATAATATATATATATATATATATATATATATATATATATTATATATATATATATATATGTCCTACCTAAAATGCATTATTTTTATTCACATGTTCCATACAAATATTACATGCAGATTATATACTTGTGGATATTAATATATTAAGATAAAATGTAAGTAAATTGATTATTCATACGTATTTTAAAATAAAAACATGCATATAAATAATAATTATAAAGATATAAATCGGGTACGGGGTACCTCGAAACTCCTCATTACATCGGATTCGCTACGCTTCCCTGCTTCGGACTCGCTTCGCTTCTCTCGACGTCAGAGATACAGTTTGCAAAATTTATACTGCAATTTGCCTTGGTACTCGCTTCACTCGTCTTCAGATAGTAAATGCATCCTTATCATTCTTAGCGGTCACCCATACAGCACTGGCCACGCTCAATGCTGCTTAACGTTTATAATTCTACAAATATCATGGATATACTTATCGTACTCGAACGAAACCGTAGTTCACTTATTCAATACGTAAACTTCAACTCAATTGGACCATTTTCCAATTTTTTAAAAATCGTACACAATTTATTTAATAAAAATTTAACTAATGCTGATAATGAGATGAAACTTGAGACATATGTTTGTCTTATACATTGTAACATGCATGCCAAATCTCAATTCGTTTGATAGCGGATTGAGATTCCAATCTTCAACTAGCTAGATTAAAAGCGCTTTGCCAATAAAGTTTTTATTTTGTGGTGAGACTTTTCATTTAATTATTAAGAGTTTTAAACTTTTACTGCCCTATTGTACTCTGTTTCCGCCCCTTAACTTCCTATCTGATAACCGCCCTCGTGGTAGCATCTAGTAGGTTAACTATTCAGTTTTACAATTCCTTGATAAACTTGATAACAAATATTTTCCTCATCACTTCTAATTAGAATATGTTAGGGTTAATTAGGTTATATTTGTGACGGCGGGTCAGGTCTGCCTCCCTAGAGGTAGTTGTATTGATCTGGTAGACAGTACTGGGGGCGGCTGGCTATAGAGGGGCGGGGTACCTCGTCTCTCAATTCTATACTTCAACTACACCCTATTTTTTTCTGCTTTAACCAAATTGCTCTTTTCCTCTTTTGAAATTAATATTATTAAATTTTATTTTATTTTCAATGCGCTTTAAGGGAAAATTTATTAAAGGTATATAAACTTGGTTTTACCTTGCGGCGTTAGCATTAAATGTATTTTAATTATTTTTGCTTTCCTAATCATTTCATCTTATCGAAATAACTTAACAGACTTTACATGATAACTGAAATCTGAAGACTCTAGACTCTTTAACTTCAGTTACTGAAGTTATAGTTACTCTATACTCATTTATTTAATTTGTCGATTGCTGAGTATTTGTACGAATTTTTTATTCACAGCGACAAACAGTGATGGTGCAATTTGGAAAATTCAAAAAAGGTTCTGGTGGCTCAGAGCACTCCCTTATGTTCTGCTTCAGT
>JACMZG010001908.1:53404947-53434947 GCA_018340805.1 Microvelia longipes
GTATATTATATATATATATATATATATATATATATATATATATATATATATATATATTAAGAGGGGGGATATTAAGTTGCCTTCTTTACTCCCTGTCAGTATTACCACCACTCGACATTGACACCACTTGATATAACAACATAGTTAAGTTGTATTTTGCATAATAGCTTTACTTGGTGAAATCTAGTAGTTTCATCATACTACAAAGAATGGGTGAAGATTTATCACCAGTATTTTTGACAATAGATTTATGAGTAGTATTTCAAATCTAATTGTCTAACAGATTTGTATTGAATATTTGTTAATCATTGATATCGGAGAAGAATAGACACTATGATGGTAATTAACTGTTGTAAAAAGACTAATTACCCCGATGCTAACCCGCGTCACACTTTATGTTCGTGCTTACGTAATAACTTAATTTGAGTTACTGATCAAAACAACCTTTTAAATTCTTAACTTAATCTTAATTATTGATGTAAACCAGCCAACAAACTTGGATTTAATAAGAAATTGATTAAAGCTAACTCCTAAATCCTTAACTTAGTCTGAATTATTGTTTACAATAATATACATTATTTAACTTAGTCTGAATTATTGTTTACAATAATATACATGATTTAACTTTGTCTGAGTTATTGTTTACAATAACATACATTATTCAACTTAGTCTGAGTTATTGTTTAGAATAATATACATTATTTAAGTTAGTCTAAGTTCTTGATTCAACCCAGCCCCTGCGATTTTAACTAAAACTAGAGGTCTTCGGCTTTTAGGCCGCTTCGCGACCTTGGCGCAGTCGGTCGCTTTTCGGCCTTATTGTTGTCCTGTTAAAGGTTGTTGTATTTTTCTAATGTATTAGCCAAATTCGTTACTTAAAACAATAAAATTTACTCCACTTAATGATGATACATTTTTGACATCGCTATTTCGTATCCCATATAGGAGTATGTAAATATTATTTTAGCTCGATCTAATAAGTTTTGATTTTTAGTAAATTTGTCCTGAGTCTTAACTCTGGGTCCATAACGTTATACATATTTTCTAAACAATAGGTTTCTGTACTTTTATATTAATAATTTTTGTAACATTTATAACAAATTAATTCTTAAAATTAATTTTTTGAACTTTAATAACAAGTTCCATTCCGTCCCGAGAAAGCATTTATTAGTTATCTTGAGACAAAATAAACTTCACTTTCATGATGAAAATTGATTAAACCGCGCAAATATATTATAGTATATATATATGATATATAATAAATATATAATATTTAATATATAATTATATATTATGTGTGTGTGTGTGTGTGAGTGGTACGTACCAATCTGAAAGCTTCCCTCCGCAGGCTTTCATCAATATTTTATCCACCTATTTTTTATTCATGACTCAGATTAAATTGTTTTGCCAAACGACTCATTTTGTTAAATTGTTGGAATTAATGGGGCCAAGAATATCGTCATGTGTAGTAGCTGACTGCTTGGGGCTATAAATAGAACCCCGCACTCACTTTTTATATTTTGCCCTACAAATCTATATCATTATCAATGAAAAGCTAACAGCTCTTGTGTCAAAACAACAAAGAGCTTTTCTCATTACATAGCTAAATCACATATTAGCGGTTTTATAATGGCCCAGCTATACTTAAAAAAAGAAATAATATAATTATTATTATTATTTTTTTTTAAAAACAGCAAAAACGTATAATATATACGTATTTATTTATAATGTAAATAAATACTTATGGTAAATGTATGTTTATTAGATTTTTTAGTTGGAATTTCAAATTTTAAAAAGAATGCCTCTAATAATGTGATATAATGCCACTAAAAGTATTGCGTCTGCAAAAAAATTCGAAACCGGGTAATCACCGGAATTTTCCGTTTTAGGCTTTTTTGGCAAAGTTGTCTGTCTGTATGTGTGTGTGTCTGTCTGTTATCATCCTAGCTCCCAGTGTATTTATGCTAAAAAGTTGTACCTTTTACAAAAATCAGTAATTTTCTACCGATGTAGTTGTGCTATTTGGAAGATAATTTATTTATGACGCCATTAACCCGCAATGATGACTCAGCAAAAATTACGAAAAATCATAAAACGAGTAAAAATTATGGGATCTAATTGAAATGTAGCAAGCATATAGCTATGTATAAGACTAACATATGTGTGTTAATTTTCATCTCATTATCAGAATTAGTTTAATTTTGATCAAATATCTTGTGAACGTTTTTTAAAATTGTAATAAATTGTAAATAAACGAATAGCGCATGCTTACAATCATTACATTAACTGCGCAGGACCTAAACTTAGAGGCAAACTTACCTCCTGATGGTTTCCTATTGTTCTGTTTATTGAGAAAGTTGTAAACAAATAGTAAAAAACGGGTACGGGGTACCTCGGAACTTTTCCTCATTTTATCGGATCCGCTGCGCTCATCCTCCCTGCTTCGGACTCGCTTCGCTCGTCCTCAGAAATACAGTTCGCTAAATTTATACTACAACGTGCCTTTGGACTCGCTTCGCTCGTCTTCTGATTGTAAATGCATCCGTAACATTCTCAACGATCACCCATAAAGCACTGACTACGCTCAATGCTTCTTAATTTTTATGATCCAACAAAAATTATAGATATACTTGTCGTATAGATATAGAAACGAATGTAGAAGTACTTAGTGTACTTATTTATTAGGTAATAATATACACTTGTTCCAAAGTTCAACTCAATTGGACCATTTCCCAATTTTTACATTTTTTTAAAAAAACGTACACAAGCCTGGTAATGATATGAAACTTAACATAATTTTTCCGCGTTTTATAATTTTCGAAATTTTCGCTCAGTCATTATTGCGGGTTAATGACATCATAAAAAAGTTATTATTAACTTTAAACTTAAAATATTAAGTTTTATCCTTAACAAATTATCCGATTTTATACTCTATTATAGCATAGAGATATATACTAGAGGGGGCATAGCCTATCTCAATTGATTGAGAGGCCTGAAACATCTTTTTGGGGCTCTTAGGGGCTCTATGTAACCTCATTGAAACCTCCTTCATGAGTGAGTTAAGGTTGTAATTAATAAATTTATTTTGGTTTCCAGAACATTGTTTGTGTTTTGATTTGTATTTTTAACGTTTTACTGTATAAGTTATTGTGATGTTGTACTGATTATTTGATTATATTTTTAATCGAAGGTGGCCAGGTTAGTTTTTCCATGTTTCAAAATTTAACTTATAGGGCCTCTCTAGTAACAATATCTTTATGTTGTATTGTATTAACATGAAAAATGTTTGTCACAGCCATACTTACAAACCCTTTTACTTATTCTTACTAACTTACGTGCCAGCCATTTCAAGTGATCCAGAGATGTTACTCGAAAAAAAACAAAAATTGATAATTTTTTTTCTGTGTTGGTCCTACCCTTAGGTAGTCCAAAACGCCTAGTATTATTTTTTTCTACAGCTTCAAAAATCACTTTTTAGTTTCCAAGACACCCAAATTATGAGTTTTTTGCCAATTTTTTAGGCTTAATATTACGGCTTTGGCTTAATGAAACAGGTCTCGTTTGAAAGTGTCCTCTTTGGGCTTTACATAAGAACCAACATTTTGTTCTACTGCTGCTAATCTACTCGTGAGTTTGCATAATAAATTTGACCACAAAGACTGAAAATACTTTTCATTATTACTTTTCACTTTTTCATTATTTTTTTAACAAAGAAGATAATATTAGCTAGGTTAAGCCGAAGCCGAAATATTAAGCCTCAAAAATTGGCTAAAAAACTCAAAATTTGGGTGTCTCGGGAACTGAATTTGTTTATTAACTTAAACATGAAATTTATAAGAAAAGTATAATATATCATGCTATTGAAGTTCTTCTGCCTTAAAATGAGAGATGTAGAAGGAAAATACATTTATAAATTTACATCATTTAGACCTAACTAGAAATCCTTGTAGATTTGCATTACTCGATGTTTGTTATTGCGCCCAGCTGATATATTTCTGGGTTATACAGTTTAGCCTTGTGTATGTCAGGTTCGTGTTCATTGTCAAGGCTGTTATTCCCACATATAATGAATCTTCTTCTTATTGTTCGAAGATCCCATCTATTTATAACATCATTTGCGGATTTCTAATTGCGAATTTCGTCATTTAAAATCATTTATTTATTGTACGAGAAAATGATGAATTTATGCTAAGGTGTATCACCTAGGTATAGAGTGGTGGTAGTTAGATGGATCTTATTCTGATTATAAATATTTATTTATGCAACAAAGCTACCGTGGCATGCTGAGGGAGATCACTTACATTTTGGCTCCTGAGTTTCTGCCTAGGTTGATAATACGAGAGCTGAAATCTTCCATATAAAGTAATATATAAACCAAGTAGGGAAACTCCTATACTGACACATGTAAAAAATGCAGACCTGCCCGATCAGCTGATAGCTGGCTCAAAAATAAAAAATAGCTAAAATAAGAATAACTGCGCATCCGCCTTTTCGGATTTAGGTATTTTTATTTAATTTTATTGGCAACCCTGATAACATTAGGTGAGTTTTACATTTTATCGTGTTTTCGTTCTTTAATATGTGCGTGATAATTTAATGATTTTGTATTAAATTGTGTTAAATAATTGTTATAATAATTTAGTTAAAGAAAAAGAGAAACTATAGTAAAGGTAAACCACATGTTTTTATTAAGATTTTGAAGAAAATGCAGACGACAGTGTATTGCCTTAAAATTACGATTGCTTTTATTACATTCAATAAAATAAGTTTAAATTTGTTAAATTACTAATTACAATTAATATTTGAAGGGGAAAAAACAAATATCATTTGCAAAAATGTACTAAGTTAAGTAGTGCACACGAAAAAAAAGTTTAATTAGCCGCTCGTTTTAAGTAATTTAAACAAACCTAGTAATTAAAGATTCGGACTTAAACCTCTATTGGATGTGGTAAAATGTATTTCTTACACAAATTATTAACATTTTAAACTAAACTGTTCAAATAAATGCAATAAAAACAAAAATTTTGAGTACCTTAAAAAGTTTGTTTACATTGACTAGGGTAAAACGAAATGGCAGCGGAAATTTGAGGATAGGGAAATTTGAGCCAACTCCCTGGTGGACAAAATGTGAACTACATGCCAGGTCTGACAGAAATCTCGTTTGTTTCCCTACTTGGTTTATATATTACTTTACTTCCACACTTGTTGCATTTTAAATTTATCTACAACTTGTCAACAGATATTAGCAATATATTTATTTTTCCTCTAGAAAAAAGAAAAAATTGACTTCCCGTCCTTGTATTCAGGGAGAAAGTACAATTCAATACAATCCGTTTTTTTATACGGCCTATTTGTGAAAATAGGGGAGGAAAAAAATTCAGGATAGAATATTATTTTTTACTTAACTCCCTTACATTACCCTGGTTTTACTTAACTCCCGAGGCTACGCCTCGGGATTAAACTTTGTAAAGACCTCAGCTGCACCCCAGAAACTAACCTTTTACACAGAAGGTAGCAAACATTTTTTTTATCATTTTTATTATTTTTCAATTCTTAACGAAAAAAATATGCTCATTTATTTAAATATGAATAAATTCTAGGAATGACAGGGCTGAAGAAGCTTTCGCTCTCTTTCCGGGGGAATGTATCATAAATATATGTGATGACTTTGTGATACTTAAAAAATTCTGGCGCGGTGGTCCGCATGTTGGGCGAATTTCCTTTGGATGCGTGTTTCCGTGCTTTTTACATTATATAAGTTTACAACTACTAAATAAATAATTCCGGCGCGGTGGTCCGCTGTCGGGCGAATTTCATTTAGAATGCGTGTTTCCGTGCTAAACAACCCATTTCTTGCTTATGCAAGAACCATAACCATTGCCAGGAACCCATTGCGTGGTTCCGGTTAATGCTTTAGAATCTAAGCAGTTTCTCAATTGTCAAGCACGGCTCGTAACTCATTTTGTCTGTATTTTACCAAAGGAAATGCGCATAACTATCCAGTTGGTTGCACAAAACTATGCCTCTAAAATTAGAAGTACGCACTATTATTTGCACTAGTTAAAGCTTAGTTACTCATCTTTAAGCTTAGTCAGTTATCTTTAAAGGTTTTAGCGCATTTCCTTTGGTAAAATACAGACGAAATGGGTTGTTTTGCACGGAAACACGCATTCTAAATGAAATTCGCCTGACAGCGGACCACCGCGCCGGAATTATTTATTTAGTAGTTGTAAACTTATATAATGTAAAAAGCACGGAAACACGCATCCAAAGGAAATTCGCCCGACATGCGGACCACCGCGCCAGAATTATTTTCTAGTTGTAAACTTATATTAAGTAAAAAAAACGATAAAAAATTATCGTCCCTACCAGGATTTGAACCTAGGTACCCTGAGTTTGAGTGGTCGTATTGACACCGGACCACTGGCATTCAACTCAGAGGCCCAAAAAACATTGAAAACGACACCCTACTCGAAATTTATTTTTCAACGACCGTAATTTTGGTTTTCTTTATTTTTTTGTAGTTTTATTGACTTTTTGGTCACTTAGAGTGGTCGTATCGACTTCGGACCGGTTTCATTCGATTCAGCGCCCAAAAATACATAGAAAACGACACCCTACTCGAAATTTATTTTTTATTGACCTAAATTTTGGTTTTTGGTAATTTATAATGGTTTTTTGGTCTTTTTAGTCACTTAAAGTGGTCGTATCGACTTTGGACCGGTTTCATTTGATTCAGCGCCTCAAAAAACATAAATATTGACCTTTTTCGCGGCAAAAAATATTAACCCTGAATTTTGCTGATTTTTTGAAGAATTCGCTGACTCAGCAAACCGGGTTAATGAAGTCACAAAAACCTGGTTTTCAATAGGGTTCGTGTCCTCCCGTAGGTTGATTTTTGTACCAAGTTTGGTTAAAAAATATTAATCCGTTCGAAAGATAGAGTGTTTACAAGAAAGTGTCTAGAAATACATATATATATATATATAATATATTAAATATATATATATATATAATATATATATATATATATATATATATATATACATATAATATATATATATATATATATATAATATAATATATATATATATATATATATATATATATATATATATATATACATATATATAGTACATATATATACAAAATCCGTTTCAGAGGTCCCTAATGACGAAAAAATACGTTTCACGAGACTTTATATATATATATATATATATATTATATATATATATATATATATATATATATATATATAAAGTCTCGTGAAACGTATTTTTTCGTCATTAGGGACCTCTGAAACGGATTTGTGTCGTGGTCGAGGTTCGAATTCCGCCATGACGCCTATCCCATTAGCCGAATTTCCAAAGAAATTCGCTAAAAGTATTAAATTCGTTGCGTTGGCAAATATGTAATGCATTTATTTGTATTTAGTTTATTTTCCTATAATTGCTGGGAAACTTAAGACAGCCTTGCATTGTTCTTATTCTGCAAAGCCAGCTACTCAAATCTGATTTACTATAAATACGTAAAAATTAAAATCGTTTTAGTCTCACGCTGTAATTTGTTAGAATTATATCTTTTTTAAAAATAATCTATTTTAATTATTTTATTTTGCTAAATTTTCGAAGAAGAAATTACACTACAGACATTTCGAAATCACAACTCTTGAAGAAGTGTTTAGATCGGGCATTTAGATAGGACAACATCCATATAGCCGCAAAGCGGCACAGAGGCGCAGGAGCCGCAAAGCAGCTTCCGACGCTGACACCGCGGAGCAGCCAAGAGGCTGAAAGCTTCTTACTTTATTTTCATTCTTAATTGTCTATTTAATTCTTATTACTTTTCCTCATTTATACCGTAGGTATAGGAAAAGGTTTATATGTGTGAAGAAATCCTAAACCTGGATGTCAACGGAATTATCAGTTTCAGGCGTTTTTACGGCCTCCTGAGTGGTTTTCGCTAAGTTGTCTGTCTGTTTGTGTGTATGTGTGTGAGTGTGTATCTGTTATCATCGTAGCACTCAGTGTATTTATGCTAGAGTTGTAATTTTGTACTATAATCTGTCTACTGATGTAGATGTCCTATTCGGAAAATACTTTTTTAACGCCATTAACCTGCAAAAGTGACTCAGCATAAATTTCGAAAAACTCTGAAAAATTATATATATAAGGCGCCAAACTCAGGTTATTGTAGCAAGGTTGTCAAGTTTTGCTTCTCAACTTTCTTCTGCGCTTCTCGTGCGATTGTTACATTTGTTGTGCTTGCATTTGTGGTGCTTGTCATTAGAGCTAATTTATTTTTAAATTTTGGACTATACTTAGCCACTTCAGTGAGTGATAATTTAAGCTTGTTTATATTCTTCTCAAGCAATAAACAATGGAAAACCATTAAGATGTAACTTTGCCTTTAAAATTTAAGAACTGCGCTGTTATAAGAATTATAAGGCATGCGCAGTTTGTACCAAGCCATGTGCAATTGGTTTTAAACGTGTGTTTCGTGTTGAATTCTCTCTATTTTAGCGAATTTTCCTTTGGGAAAAAATTCGCTAATGGGATAGGCGTCATGGCGGAAATTCGAACCTCGGACCACGACACAAATCCGTTTTCAGAGGTCCCTAATGACGAAAAAAAAATTTCCGCGAGACTTTATATATATATATATATATATTATATGTTATTTGTAGACACTTTCTTGTAAACACTCTATCTTTCGAACAGATTAATATTTTTTAACCAAACTTGGTACAAAATCAACCTTCGGGAGGACACGAACCCTATTGAAAACCAGGTTTTTTGTGACGTCATTAACCCGGTTTGCTGAGTCAGCGAAATTTTCAAAAAAATCAGCAAAATTCAGGGTTAATTTTTTTTTGCCGCGAAAAAGGTCAATATTTATGTTTTTGAGACGCTGAATCGAATGAAACCGGTCCAAAGTCGATACGACCACTCTAAGTGACCAAAAAGTCGAAAAAAACCATTGTAAATTACCAAAAACCAAAATTTAGGTCGATAAAAAATAAATTACGAGTAGGGTGTCGTTTTCTATGTAATTTTGGGCGCTGAATCGAATGAAACCGGTCCGAAGACGATACGACCACTTTAAGTTACCAAAAAGTCGAAAAAACCACAAAAAAATATAGAAAACCAACATTACGGTCGTTAAAAATTAAATTTCGAGTAGGGTGTCGTTTTCAATGTTTTTTGGGCCTCTGAGTAGAATGGCAGTGGTCCGGAGTCAATACGACCACTCAAAGTCAGGGTACCTGGGTTCACATCCTGGAAGGGTCCATAATTTTTTATCGTATTTTTACTTAATATAAGTTTACAACTAGAAAATAATTCTGGCGCGGTGGTCCGCATGTCGGGCGAATTTCCTTTGGATGCATGCGTGTTTCCGTGCTTTTTACATTATATAAGTTTACAACTAGTAAATAAATAATTCCGGCGCGGTGGTCCGCTGTCGGGCGAATTTCATGTAGAATTTGTGGTTCCGTGCTTAATAACCCATTTCTTGCTTAAGGTTCCGGTTCATGCTTTAGAACCTAAGCAGTTACTCGATTGTCAAGCACTGCTCGTAACTCATTTTGTCTGTATTTTTCAAAGGAAATGCGCTAAAACCTTTAAAGATAACTGACTAAGCTTAAATATAAGTAACTAGCTTTAAACTAGTGCAAATAATAGTGCGTACTTCTAATTTTAGAGGCATAGTTTTGAACAACCAACTGGATAATTATGCGCATTTCCTTTGTAAAATACAGACAAAATGAGTTACGAGCAGTGCTTGACAATCGAGTAACTGCTTAGTTCTAAAGCATGAACCGGAACCTTAAGCAAGAAATGGGTTGTTAAGCACGGAACCACAAATTCTACATGAAATTCGCCCGACAGCGGACCACCGCGCCGGAATTATTTATTTACTAGTTGTAAACTTATATAATGTAAAAAGCACGGAAACACGCATGCATCCAAAGGAAATTCGCCCGACATGCGGACCACCGCGCCAGAATTTTTTAGTCTTCGATGGGGTCAGTTTTTTGTATGGCAAATCGACTTAGTGCGTCATCCCATTTATTCAAGATCCTTGCCCTTTATATAAGTTCCTTGGTGCTGGACAACTTTGTTCTGCGTCTATTTCTCTGAAAAACGCTGGCGACTCCATGCTCCTCAAGTGGAGCATACAAAGACATCTGATTTGTTAATTTGTTCTTGGAAAGAGTAAGGAATATGAATGATTGAGAGGAGTTTTAGCGTAGGCTTGTTCCAAGGCATGTATCACAGGATTTTCCTCTACTCTTCACTTCACTAGTTTCTTGTTTCTAAGAAAGCATAACGTAACCATTTTAATTTTACCTTGAAATATTAGTTAAGCTGCTATAACTTCTTTGTTTCTAAAATAGAGAATTGCATTGTAATAGCGAATAATTTGTTGATAATGGGTTTTCTTAAACGGGTTTAATTTAACTTTTTATTTAAAAGAACTGAAAAAATGCGTATATTTAACATAAAATACGGGGTTCGTCGGAACTTTTCCTTGTTACATCGTTTTTACATGTATTTTTACATGGTTTTTGCTATAGCATTTTTAGATAAAGAAGCAAAGTTCCATGTATGGCAGGCGTCCGAAATCAAATGCATGTTCGTGTTTAACGCGGGATCCAAACGTATTAAATTCAAAATCCGAACGTATTAAATGCGAGATCCGAACGTATTAAATGCGGGATCTAAAAGTATTAATTGCTGGATCCAAACGTATTACATGCGAGATCCGAACGTATTACATGCGAGATCCGAACGTATTACATGCGAGATCCGAACGTTTACATCGAGATCCGAACGTATTACATGCGAGATCGAACGTATTAAGAGCGGATCTGAACGTATTAAATGCGGGATCTGAACGTATTACATGCGAGATCCGAACGTATTACATGCGAGATCCGAACGTATTAAATGCGGGATCTGAACGTATTAAATGCTGGATCCAAACGTATTAAATACGAGATCTGAACGTATTAAATGCGAAATCCCAGCGTATTAAATGCGAAATCCGAACGTATTACATTCGTAATCCGAACGTATTAAATGCGATATCTAAACTTATTAAATACAAGATCCGAACGTATTATATGCGAGATCGGAACGTATTAAATTATGGATCCAAACGTATTGCATGCGAGATCCGAACGTATTATATGCGAGATCCGAACGTATTAAATGATGGATCCAAACGTATTGCATGCGAGATCCGAACGTATTATATGCGAGATCCGAACGTATTAAATGATGGATCCAAACGTATTAAATGCGTTATCTGAACATATTTAATGCGATAAATGTATTTAATGCGTGATCAAACTGTATTGAATGTGTGAATTTAAGAACTGTATTAAGTTGAGATATTTGACGGGAGCCGGGTGTAAAACTAGAAGATGAAACACGATACGGGACAGATGGAGTTTACTGCAAGCTGCATTTCATTGTTTTCAACCTTACCAACAGTAATTAATTACCTTCGTATTTTCTTTTTATATACTAACCTAAATTCATCTCATAAATGAACTGTTTTTGATTACCTTAATATTTTTTAAGGTGCACTGCTTCTTAAGAGAAAATAAACTCCTCGATACTTTACGCAGCATTTTTATTTTCTATTATAGTGCTGTGGTTGTTTTTTTCTTAAATTGGTATTATGAATTTCGTTATCTTATCTTTTTTCCGCTTTATTATGTTTTGCAGGTTTATTTATAAATTCGAAAAACACGAATTACTGAAACCTGTGCGTTTATCATTAGTTTTTTCAAATGAAGAGTAAAATTGAGCTTCGAAGCACAATATATCAAATCGAAGACAAATTCAATGTGTAGGATTTGAATAAGTACAATAAATAAATAAATAAATAAATAATAAATATATATATATTATATATATATATATATATATAATATATATATATATATATATATATAGTAAGAGATCTAATTACTCTATAAAACTAATCATAGAGATATTATTAGTAGAGAGGCATTTCGGTACATCTAAAAAGTGACCTGGACAACTTCTATTATTTTGTTAATAAAATAAACGGGTCAGCAGAACTTATATATATATATATATATATATATATATATATATATATATTATATATATATATATATATATATAATATATATATATTATATTTCTATATATATAATATCACTATGTTTAGTTTTAAAGAGTAATTCTATCTCTTACTACTTTAAAAAACATAAGTATTGTACAAGTTACTAATTACTGAGTCATGGCTATATGAACACCAGGTGAATCCGACTAGCGCATCGCCAAAGATTTCTAGTCCCCTAGTAGTCCATAGTCTAGTCCATCGTAGTACTTGTTTTCACTTAGCTCCTAAAGAACCTACTTAGGTCGCTTATATTTCACTTAATATAGTTCATTATACTACTAGGCTGTCTTTTTTTATATTTACTGGCGAGCGAAACGAGTCATTTAAAGAAGCTGATGTAAAAAATGTTATTTACCGCCATGTAGTGAATTCAATTTTTATTAAGTAATTTCTCTTTAGTATTTTATTAACAAACAAGACCCTTCTAACGTGTTAAAATTGCAAGTGTATGCAATTTAGCGAGCGAAGCGAGCTATAATTTGTTATAAATATTACTAAAACAAATAATCTAGCAAGCAAAGCGAGCCTAATTAAATTATTTCTTAAATAAACTATGCTACTTGGCGAGTGGTGCCAGCCCTTTATTCTAATTTTGGCATTTGAATTTTAGAAAACCAGCGAAAGAATGTTTCAAATATACTCTATTTAGCGAGGGAAGCGGGATCATTTTTAATTATTTTTATTTGATGTATTCTTCTGACGTAAGTTCTTGATGCTACGCATTACTAGTTATAACTTGAAGGCTTTATGTCTTGAATATGAAGCAATGTAGCCAACCTAAGTAAAAAATTATTACGACTAAAAAATGTTAAGCACGAAAACACTCATTCCGTAGGGAATTCGCCCGGCATGCTGACCATCGCGAAATTCGCCCGGCATGCGGTCCATAGCGAAATTAGCCCGGCACGCGGACCTTTGCGAAATTCGCCCGGCATGCGGACCATCGCGCCTTCTACAACTTTTATTTGCTACTTTTTTTATTATTTTTAAAAAATCATATAGTTGTAATCATTTTTTCTTTTAATCACCATGTTCTTCTGCTTCGAAGTAAAACATCAGGCGGGTGGTATTTTTACTCTAGTCCCTAGTCTATGGTCCTGTAAATGGTTCATAAATATTATGACTTAAAAAATAACTCCAAATTTTTTAATGCCTCCCAATAATCTAGGAGGCATAGTTTTACTTTATCTTTAAACAATTTAAATCATCTCTGCTGCTTAGGATGTCTAGTTATTTATTTTTTCTCGCCTGATATTGTTAAGCGATGCATTGAAATTTTATTATTTATTAATTATATTATTATAAGAGATATGCAAGCAATAAATGATCAAAACCACACTTTATGTCAAACGTTCCTTATTATAAATGTTAAAGATACGATAGAGATAATTTTTGTGTTTTATTATTTAGTAAGATAGATTGTTTAAATTGCGTGCCAGATGACCCCTATGTACTCGTGCTTCTGCTCATCGTGTGTCAGAGTACTACACCTGTCTGTCCTTACTTCCTTTTCGTCTCTTCTACTGTACCTTTATTTTATGTTTCAAGATTAGTTTTATAAATACTAATTTGAAAAATTAATTTTAATAGTTATAATAGTTAATTTTAGTTTAATTTAATTAATTTTAATAGTTTAATTAGTTATAATAGTTAATTTTATTAACTATTATTTATTAAAAAAATGGTTGCCAGCCCTGAATGTTACTCAGAGGTCAGAAAAAAAATAAAGAAAGGAATAATGTATGTCGAATGATTAACTTTAAGAAATTATATTAAATTCGTTGAAATACAATCTATTGTAGTTATTTAGGAAAAGTAATAATGAAGACAGCAGTCCGAGTTTTTGTTAGTTTATTACATCAAAGCTTTCGCACAAGCGATGCTTGGCATCCTCAGTGAATCTAATAACAAGTAAACAAAACCATAAACCAATTACAAAAAACAGAAATAAAAAATTCATACCAAACAAGGCAAAAAACAATTCTAAACAAATGCAAGTTAATATTGAAATAATCACAGGTGTAATATAGTTACACCTCCACATGTGTAAAACAAAAGTCAAGAGCATCAAACCAAAAGTTAATATTAAAAAATGAGTAAAACATAAAACCTTACAACAATTAAGTAAAGAAAAATTACTAGGTTATTTATAGTCCACCTAAAAGGTGGACTAAGGTTATTTTATAGTCCACCTGAAATGTTCCTTCTGGTACACTTAAACACGTGTTTGAACAAATTTGTGTACAATTAAATGCAATAGCCGGTATTTATTGAACTTTTGACTAGAACTTATTTGAATAGACTAGTAATGCGTAATATATATGTGTAATATATATATATATATATATAATATATATATATATATATATTATATATATATATATATATATATATATATATGTAATATATATATAATATATATATATATATATATATATATATATATATTATATATATAATATATATATATTATATATATGAAAATAGGCTCGCAATTAATTAAACAATATATATACGTGGGTAAAGAAAAAAAGACTCGCTTCGCTCGCAAGAATCTATAAATATATAAAAAAAATCTATTGTTCTAATAGATTGCAATTAAGACTTGCCCTGCTTGTAAGATAGCTTATGTATAAAATCAGGTTCATTAAAATGCTTGCTTCGCTTGTAAGATTGGTATAAGTAAATTTGAGAATGTAGAAAAAAAGACTTGCTTCGCTCGCTAGAATGCAGTAAGAATACATGGATGAATGCTCGCTTTTCTCACAATACGACTAAAATATAAAATTAAATATATTTAAAAAGTTAAAAAAGTTTATGCGTGGATATAAAACGAAGAAACTCGTTTCTCTCACTATAATGCTATATATAAGTGTCAAAGTATAAAGTCTTAAAGTAAAATAGGCTCGTTTCGCTCGCTATGAACAAATAAGACTTGCCTTTTTTGCAAGATTAATATATAAAATTAGGTTCATTAATAATAAGCTCGCTGTGCTCGCAAAACTGCTATAAAGTAGAATTAGGTACATAAAAAATGCTCGCTTTGCTTTTTTTCTTGTGAAGAGAAACAAATATCTTTTTAAAATATTACAATTATTTTAAAAATATGGTAATACTTGAAAATGAAGTTTAAAAACTAGTAACAGATAACTTGTGGGATGATTAGGATTATGCAAGCACAGGATATTAATAAAATTAAATTAATAATTTCATTCTGATTGAGGGCAAGGACGAAAAAACAGGTAGAAACGACTTGCCAGTTATTATATCTTACTTGATGCTTTGAAATAATAGACTTGCCAATGTTTTCTTTATTATTAACACGAGTTATGGACATCTTTTAAATTATTTATTTGTAATAATTGAAGCTAATTAAATATAAACGTTTATCATTGAATTAGTTATTTGTTTTTCTTATAACTTTTATATACTATCATCATATTGTTTTAGTTATCACGAGGCATATGTAACTGTTGAATTTGAGTTTATTGTTGGTTTTATAATTACGACAAAACTGGTCCAGCGGCCAGATCAGCTGATTTTGTAGAGTAAATAAGTCTTTGTGAAACGATCAGGTTAAGCTGACATTTAGTAAATCTTTATTTAGATGTAATTAATATCCTGCTTTTATGTTGGTACAGTTTTGTTTTTGTCTGTTATGATTTTGTACAGTTGTAGGATTGTGAGATTAAGTTTCCATTAGTTTAATCAGGGTCAACTTCATAAGATTACGTTGAATACAAAAAATGTTTTTCATAAAAATAAAATGTGTTGGGTAGTCAGGGCTGTGCAAGGATCTTGAATAAAGGGGATGACGCACTAAGACGATGTCCATACAAATATGTGACCCCTATCGAAAACCAAATAATAGAGAGAATTTAACGAAACACACGTCAAAACCAACTGCACATGCTTGGTACAAACTGTGCTTGCTTACAATTCTTATAACAGCGCAGTGCTTAAATTTTAAAGGCAAACTTACCTCTCAATGGTTTTCAATTGTTTATTGCTTGAGAAGGTTATAAACACGCTTAAATTATCACTCACTAAAGTGGCTAAGTATGGTCCAAAGTTTAAAATTAAATAAGCACAAATGACTTAACAATCACCTCAAATGTAACAATCACGAGAAGCACAGAATAAAGTTGAGAAGCAAACTCGACAACCTTGCACATAACCTGCGTTTGGCGCCTTTTTTCATTATAACCATGGGGAAGGTAAATTTGCTCCTATTTCTCTATCTCATACAACTGCTATGGGGTCAGAAATGTTCCTTAATGCGTCATCCCCTTTACTAAAAATCCTTGGGGTTGTGGTTCGAGTGTCTTGTCAATATCAAATCTGGAGGCACAGTTGCGCTTCCATAGATATTTTAATTTTGTAGAAGACTTATCATATAACACTGCCATGCCATTTCTTGTATTATGTGAGAATGTGTGTTAATAGGTTAGAAATATATATATATATATATATATATATATATAATATATATATATATATATATATATATATATATATATATATAATATATATATAATTATATTGTGTATTGAGTGTGTGTATGTATGTATATATATATATATATATATATATATATATATATAAGTAGTTTATGAAGAGCACATATCTAAATGAATAGCCCTCTTTTTCATAGAAGTGCCACAACCTTACCTATGTTACAAGAAACTGCCTTCTCTATGTATACTTAACTCTGAAAATTTCTCTTAGGACTACTATTATACATTGAGGACTCTCCATACATTGAGAGGCCTGAAACATCCATTTTGGGCTCTTTGTAACTTCATAGAAACCTTCTAAGAGTGAGTGAAGATTAAAATAAATTCATTGTCGTCTGTTTTTCTCACATTGTTTGTGTTTTGTTTTGTGTTCAAACGTTCTATTTTATGAGTTACTGAAAAATCGAAGGTGTTCAAGTGTTCAGGTTACTTTTTCGATGTTTCAAAATTCAACCCATAGGGCCTCTCTAGTAGTTTATCTCTATGACTACTATAACCACTATAAGATGACATAGATATTGCCATCTCTATATACATAACTCTCTATAGTCGTTATAATATCATAATTTTAAAAGATGACCCCTCGTAACCTGAGAGGTCTCTAACTTGACGTCTATATTGCTAATATTTTGTTTACCACTTCCACCGCTTTCGCATGTGTAGAACAATAGTCACGGAATCCAAAGTAAACAGAAGTCTATTGTTTATCAATATTTGCAGACAAATGGAATATAACAGTGTTAATATAAAAACAGAGAGATATGAGACCTTGAACGTGTCATTGTCTCCGCTCAGTTGGCGCGATTGTCATTTGTTGCTATTTGACAGGATTATAGATAACAAATTGTCTATTTAATTATTTTATGACTGTTGATAAAAAGATTATATGATTGCATAGGGCTTCTGTAATTTCTGTCCGAACACTTTTAAATAGTCATTGAAAAAATTACTTGTGTTGCGATCTGTTATTTTTAAAGGAAGGTAAAAACTTTAATGGCAAAAATGTTGAAGCACTTGTCAAAGTGAATTCGAAACTCTGAGATCTCGGATTCCGCTTCTCTTAGATAAAGGCCTCTGCTGCCCAGTAAAATTTGACCTTAGCTCTTTTATTCAACTCGAACATACAAGGAAATAGCGAGGCCACAATATGCCTGAGCCTGCAGAGGACTTATTTCTAGATAGGCTTTATCGGTTACATTTTTAAACAACGATAAAGTAACCTGAATACTGCACATAATTATTCAGATAAAAATAATAACGTATAGGTTAGGGAATGAAAGGTGACTCGACTGATTCGCAGTTTATGATTTTTCGTAATTTTTGCAGAGTCATTATTTCGGGTTAATGACGTCATAAATACATTATTTTCCAAACAGCACTATTACATGTATAGATTAATATTTATTAACAAAATAGTGATTGGACTTTTAAGAATTAAATTCTAGGTGTTGGTTATTTGTTTTGTTTATTGTTTAACACTGAAGATGCCTGGCCTCGCCATGCGAAACGTCTGTTATTAATGTTTATTTAAATAAAATTTCTATAGGACTGAAGTCTTTATTAATTAACCTAGAAGATTAATATTTGTACGAAGTTTGATCTCTCTAGCATAAATATACAGGGAGCTACGATGATAACACACACACACACACACACACACAGACAACATTGCGAAAACTTCTCAGGAGGCCTTTAAAACACTTGTAACGGATAATTCCGGTGTCATCCCGGTTTCGGATTTTTTTGCAAACACAATACTTTTCCTATATACCTACGGTATAATTGAGGAGAAGTAATAACCATTTACAAGTTATTTGACAAAAATCGAGCTAATGCTGATAATGTGTTGAAATTGGCTTATTTGTTTGTCTTATATATGCGTGCTGAATTTCCAATCGATTAAAACATTTTTTCGCGTCATACGAATTATCGAAATTTTTGCCAAGTCATTATTGCCGGTTGCGTCATAAAACAATTATTTTCCGAGTAGCGCAATTAAACTTTAAGACTAATGTTCGTATTAACTTTCTAATCTCCAGCATAAATATACTGGGAGCTATACGATGATAAAATACACACACGTACGCATACAAACAGACATCTTAGTCAAAACCACTCAGGAGGTTTTAAAAAACCTGAAACGGATAATTCGAGTGAAATGTCGGTTTCGGATTTTTATTGCCAATACAATACAAAAAGTATCGCGAATTCGGAATTTTTCGCGGGGTTACGTATATTCGAATTTCAATTTTTGTGGCGTTATGTTGGTACTCATGTCTCTCACTTATGCCGACAACCTCGGCCATTTTTAATGTTCACTTAATTGTTGACAGCTGCTTTGCTTGCACGTGTTTTGGATCGTCTTCGATTTTTATCTATTCAAAAAAATGGATCAAAGAACGTGTATCAAATTTTGTGTGAAAAACGAAATTAGTGCGCGGATGCATTCCGAATGTTGACGACCCAAATTTGCTCCAGAGGGTCATAACTGGTGACGAATCGTGGGTTTATGGTTATGACGTGGAAACCAAAGCTCAATCATCTCAATGGAAGCTGCCGCACGAACCAAGACCGAAAAAAGCGCGCCAAGTTCGGTCAAATGTGAAAGTTTTGCTGACAGTGTTCTTCTATTGCAGGGGCGTGGTGCATCATAAGTTCTTGCCACAGGGTAGAACGGTCAATAAGGAATATTACCTGCAAGTTATGCGCAATTTGCTCGAAGCAATCCGCCAGAAACGCCCGGATTTGTGGAAGAACAAAAATTGGCTTTTGCACCACGATAACGCCCCTGCTCACACATCGTTGCTTGTGCGCGACTTTTTGGCCAAAAACAACACTTGTGACTTTTTCTTGTACCCTAAACTGAAGAGGCCCATGAAAGGACGACGTTATGCTACGCTTGACGAGATAAAAAAAATGATTTTTTGAAGTGCTTCGAAGATTGGAAAAACCGTTGGCACGAGTGTATAATATCTCATGGGGATTACTTTGAAGGGACAAAATAGATATTTATGAATAAATAAATAATTTTTGAAAAAACACAAAATTCGCGATACTTTTTGAACACACCTCGTATATCTATGGTATATATAAGAAAAATTAATGATGTAAAATACTTGACTATGTTTATATTTATAATTTAATCTTTTTGAAGACTGCAGTCCTATATAATATTAATTTATTTAATAACTCTCACAACGTCTCATTGAGCAAAGCTTAACATCTTCAGGTGAATCTAATAAAAATAAAATTGTAATGAAATTTTTTTTAAACGAAACTTATAAAATTGAAAATAATTTAGAAAAATTACAGAAAACGTCAGTAAAGAAAAATGTTTGCATTGCAATTTTTGTTTTATTAGATTCACCTGAAGATGTTGAGCTTCGCTCAATGAAACGTTGTGGGAGTTAATAAATAAATTAATATTATATAGGACAGTCTTCAAAAAATTTAAATTATATAAATATATCATACCAGCCCAAAAAATTACTCTTTTATGTTTATATTTGATTCAAAACTGAGTGTACAAAGCGACAGGAGCACATCCATTATTTTTTTCAATTCTGGGTCGCCTTCAGTGGCACCAACTTAATAAAAAAAACTTTTACTTTAGACAGTGAGAACATTTACGATCATACCTATATTGGATAACTATGAATTGACAAGCACTTAATTTCTATTTTTAAAAGACGGGTGTTAAAATACAATATAGTTCCTAGTTGTTATTACGTCAAATTTTTGTCGACTTTCTTGTATTAAATCAGTGGTTTAACGGTAATAAAAGCAAGTAATGTATATTGCTCGTGTGTCCTTGCTAGCTGCGATAGCAGCTATTATCCGTACAAATACAGAGATGTGTTTTAGTTTCAGTTTAGCCACTGAGCTACAGACTTGTTAAATATCACTATTCACTCGTTTATTTAAGGTAAACGTGCATAAAAATTTTATATTTATTGCCATGTAAACATTTTTGTGTTTAGCGAATTTTTAATTGCAAACTGCGCTTGTGAGGTAGGTCTCATATATGGAAGGGGCGGATAACTCAATTAGTGAATTTGATATTTTAACTTTCGCTTGTAAGATTGCTCGGATAACGTAAATAGGAATTAGGAAGGGGAGGGGGGGGATATGCCGCTTGGCTTCCTGATTCTGAAAATACACACACATATATATATATAATATATATATATATAAAACTTTATGTCACTCAAAATGTGTAGAATAAAGTTATTTTTGATGTATATATATATATATATATATATATATATATATATATATATATAATATATATATATATATATATATATATATATATATGTGTGTGTGTGTGTTATGTATATGTGTATTCCCGCCAAAATAAGTCATACACAAAAATATGCAAAAGGCAAAATATCTTGTATTAACCCCTAATCTTAAAAACTATTCTTTGGAACCCTGTGTTGCATGGGAGACCCGACATTAACTACATCACCAAAAAGAAGTTTTTGTTATACAAAAAAAAAAGCACCCTAATTTCTATAACTATGCCGATCGGTTCAAAATTTAAGAAGGTAAAACTTTAGGTCCACCCTGTTTATTTGATATATATATATATATATATATATATATATATATTAATATATATATATATAAATATGTATATATATACACTATATATACAGAATTTAAGATAGGAAACACTAAGAAAATACTTACATAAAATTAGTAACGTTTCGAACTATGTTCTTCGTCTGACAGAGAGGGTCTCTCTCTATATATATATATGTATAATATAAGTGTGTGTGTGTGTTTGTTTGTTGGGAGAGAGAGAGAAAGATCAACAAAATTTCATATACTCTTTTTCGAGCGTGAAGTAATGAAATGTCAAGTATTAGTAATCAATATCTATCAAAGTATTAAAATCGGAAGACTGATATTTCATTCCATTAAATGATTTATAGGTTTATTATAGTTAATTACTTTTTGTTCAAAACTTACCTACTTACCTGTTAAATTCCCACCAGCTTTGCGTTATCTCTGTATTAGATATGATCTGCTTACAATATGTACTTAAAATCTGAAGAGCTAATAATGGCTGTAGATGGTGAATAGCTATAAATTGTATAAAAATGAATGTAAAGCTGCAGACTTTCATAAAAGCTGAGATCTGAATTACGGACATAAGTTTAAAATTTGCTTTTTATGTGGCCATCGGCCACGAGTCATTAAAGGGTGGCCTGAAGGAGCCATTTCGTACTTCCTTTCAATTATATTTATTATTGTTTTTAATAAATTTTATTTTTTTTATTTTTTTCAGGTAAGCATTATCTTATAAATACATTCTTTATTTAACTACAGAATGAGCAGCTTTGGATTATGTAAGTTTATTATATCAAGCTAATTTTCAAAGGAAACAATGAGCTTATGAGATTGGTTATGGTTTTATTGATTGACATATATATGTCAAACTAAACATTATGTCATTGATTGACATATATATGTCAAACTAAACATTATGTCATTGATTAATATAATGTAAACAAATCACGGTTTTTATTTATAGATTTGAAAATTCGCTTATATCGTGACAGTATGCCCCTTATATAAACCATTAATATGCCGAACTGATAAAGTACAACTATAGTTAGTTGTTGTACTTTATCAGTACTTTGTTATCTGTACGTACTTTATTAGAGACTTTAGTACTAACGTCTGTCTCCCTGTGGCGTGGGGGCCGTGACGCGACTCCCAACATCGACACCACGTTGCAAATAGGCTGAAGGCCTCTTATTTATATAAAAAATAAAGATAAAAAAAAAAAAATAAAGAATAAATAAAGAGAAAAAATAAAATAAAAATTATAATAAAAAAGGAAAACTTAAATAAAATAAAATATAAAAGAATATAATAAAAAATAAAGAATAAAATAAAGAGAAAAAATAATAAAAATAAAAAAATAAAATATAAAATAAAATAAAGAAAATAAAATAAAGAAATAAATAAAAGAATAAAAATAAAAATAATAAAATAAGAAAAATAAAAAAAAATATATAAAAGAATGAAATAAAAGATAAATATAAAAAATTAAGATATAAATAATTAAACAAATAAATGCTCACTAATTTGTCTATGTGTGTGTTATTATCGTACCTACGAGTTTATTTCTGATAGAGACCTAAAATCAATCTTTAGGTCTAGTTGTGTTATCCGAAAAACAGTTTTTATGACGTCACTAACCCGCAATAATAACTTAGTCTAAAGTTTGAGTGAAACTTAATGGCCTATAAGTCCAACTTAAAGCTTAATCTGATGAAGAAAATTTTAAGTTTAATCCTGTAAGCAATGCGCATATTGTTCCGTACTGGTGTTTAGTTCCGCTAATATAACATTCATATTTCTCTCGCTAGCCTTTCATTCAAAATAACAGTAAAATAGCATTCACTACTACAGTGATCTTTATAATACAATGCAGACTGCCAAGTTAGTACTAATTGCTTTCCTTCTACTAGGTTGCCCGCTTTGCGGGCTTGCTTAGCTGCAGTAGTTCTGCGGGAGCCATTTTTGCCCTGTTTATCTGGCACAATAGGCTAACGAGGGTGGATCAAGAGGGAGTGGTATATCTTCATATCAAGGTATCATAATACCTTTCCACCATCTAGCACAACCGAACCTAACAGATATTGCAAAGGTTATTGACCTTGACGTGTACATATATACAACATTATATAATTGCACACACAAATATATATATATATATATATATATATATATATATATATATATATATATATATATATATATATATATATATTATATATATATATATATATATATATATATATATATATATATATATATATATATATTATATATAATATATATATATATATATATATATATATATGTGTGTGTGTGTGTGTGTGTGTGTGTATATGATACAGCAACCATATTGGTGTTATTTGTATATTGCCTTGGTGGTCACCGACAGGGCCATAATACAAACAAAATAGGGCCCTTTTTGACAAATAAACTTGAGTTGGTTTGTTTATAATTTATAAACAGTTAATTCAGTTGTTAATTATTTTTTTCTCCTGGCATAATGCACAGTTTTCAAGATTAACTCAGACCATTCACCTCGCTTGATCATATCCGTGACTTTTTTAATAATATCTCCCCAATTATAAATCATTTCGGTGTTCTATCGAGTAAAATAAGATGTTGCGGATTAAATAGATCGTCATGCGCAGGTTTTAAATTAGTTTGTATTTTAATTTTAAAATACAACTCTTAATTTTTAAGTGTGAACATCCTAAAAATTTAAAACTCTCTTATGCCGGGGTTTTATTTTGTGTAGAATTGTCGATATCGGAGATCATTTTAGTTTTTTTTATATTATTCGAATTTTTTGAAAATGCACTTCAAAATTAGCTCAAACTGATCATGAAAAATGAGTGCAAATAATGATAAATTGTGCATTGTGTAATCTACTGAACAAATCCACATCAATTTAATTAATAATTAAGAAAGAGCGCATAAATAAATGGCGAAAAAAACACAAGTGTTTTTATTAAAAATTAAATAAAAATTACATTATTAAATATAAATACAAATATAAATTAAAATTAAATTAAAAAATAAATACAAAACATGTATTATTAAAGTGGATAGATATGCAACGAAGGCTTTTTATTTCGTTACTTAATATATCTATCTGATTGAGTGAAAGTCGATTTAATTGTACTTAATGAGTTTATAAGCTTATAACCTGTTGCTATCTTTGTTTACACTATATACTTTAGTGTAAACAAACCTATCTATTGTTAATGTCTTGTTAAATTGAATAACAAGCCCGATCTATCATAATAATGATAACATCTGGCTTTATGCAAATACTAACTCTAAAGGTTGTGGTTGGCCGAGTGGTCTTCATAGAGAAACATCGTCTCTTTCGGTCTGGGTTGGAATCTTCATTTCGGTTGCTCTTATTTAGTCGGCACAGGGTGGTTTAAATAAGTGGGATACTCACTTGGGTTTAAATTAGTGGTCTCTACTTTGTGAACGCTGTAAAACAATACAAAATCCGATAACAGTGTGACCGCGAAGCGTTTTTATGCCACAAAATGGTTCGACACAAAAGTTTAACTACCCCTTGATCCGATTTTTATAATAATAATAATAATAATCTAAAGAATTTAAAAAAAATATATACATTAGTGAATATTTCTTTCTAGTTTTGTAAATATTCTTTTACATTATAATATGCTTTTGAGATCAGCAAAGCTTTTAATTGTTTAGCAAACGACATTATATTTTTAGCTTGTTTTATTTCTTGTGGCAATTTATTGTAGCTGTAGCAAGCTATTGAAATGTTGTGTGGGGCTTTCTTAAACAAAGCAGTCCTGCAGGGAGCTAGACACAGGTTGGATTTATTTCTAGTGTTAAACGAATGAACACCACTATGAGTGATGAACTTATCAGGATGCTTAGCTACAAACTTACACGCTTCAAAAATAAACATGGAATAAAATGTTAGAATATGTTGCTTAATAAAAGTTGGTTTAGTAGATGTTCGAGGAGGGATATTAAAAATCATCCTAACTATCCTTTTTTGCAAAATAAAAAGTCTGTTTACATCTGGACTTGTTCCCCATACAAGAATATGTTGTGCTAAATAAGGATATACCCAGCCATAATATACCATTAATAGGGCATCAGTTGAGTTGTAGGACTTAGTTTCCTCCACAAGTAATAGATATTACTTCATATATGATACTTACTTCATAATGTAAGTAAAGTAAGTAAGATCTATTACTTCGTAATAGATCTTACTTCATAACAAGTAATAGATATATACTTCATATATCAACAAGTATTACGGGCTTCGTACTTTGTTAGATTTTGGACGATGGCCAAATTAATTAACAAAACAGATACTTAAAGAGTACTAATTTAATTTGATTTGAATTTTAAATTATTATTTGCTTTTAACGTTCAATATAATTATACACATTTGCTTATTTGGTTGGAGCACGTGGCAAATAATTTCGGAGAGTATAGTGAGCCAGACATGCTTGCAGTATTGTATTTTCTTTTTTTTGGGGGACTCGTTGGCTTTTCCTGAAGTAGAGTCCTGGAAAGGCTGACGCCTGAATTACCAGAGCTGACCAGAATTACTGTTTAAGGCATTCAGGCTGACCAGAATTACTATTTTACTTTTATTATAATTTTTTTATGACTAATTTCTAGGACGGGCGGTGCTCCAATTTGCCCTTTCCCTAAATACAGCTTAGACTGTAAACAATTTAACAGACCAACAAAATGTGTAAATTGCAGAAACGAGCTATATGTATCTCATGAAGAGCATAAGGCAACTATCGAATACAAGAAAGTTTAAACATTTTATTTAAAAATACTATTATTTTACCATTCATTTTCTTGCGACCCAGCTGTTAAAAATTAGAAACACACATAGAAAACACACTTTGGGTTCTTTGAAACGACTGACTTATATTTGACATCACATGACAATCACAAGATTTATATTTTAATTTCATGACATTTCTGACATCCTCCACGGCCCTAAAGTAACTACTTTAGATAACAGCTTCCGTCAATTATCAACAACCATGTCTAATATTAAAAAATTATTTGAATTGTCATTTAAGTGACATCAAGTTCGAAAGTATTCAGCTAAGTAATTAAATAAAAAAAATAGTAAACAATAACAAATAGATAAACAAATCAATAAGTAACGATGATCAAATTAATAAAACATAATACAATTTTTTTTGTTAAACATTCCAAAATTAAATTTAGTGATGTGATTTTCTCTCGAGTCCAGCTGTAAACCGCGTTGGGGGTTTTACAACTCTCCCACTTTTGGTCTCAACTATTTTGTTCTCCACCTTTTCGGTCTCTTTTGCTTGCTCTATTTGTGAGCCCTGTTCTAACATTGCCACCTGGTCCTTTCCAACACCTACATCACACTTTCCTACTTCTTTCTTATTTATTTTTAATTCTAATGGATAAACCTTTTGAATAGGCCTCCACAATTCACTTTTCGCTGTCTTTACCTTCACTGTCCTCACCTCTCCATCTCTACCTAGAATCATGTCTATGACTCTCCCTATTGGCCACATGATTCTTTTTAATTTATCTTCTTCAACCAAAACTATCTCTCCGATCTCCAATTTTTCATTGCATCTTTTCGGATTCTTTCCCCTGTGCACTAACAACCCTAAATACTCTTTTGTGAACCTATTCTTCAACTGCTCTCTTAATTCATGAATATGTTTTGATGTTTTTTGAGAATATTTTCATCCACTAGATTAAAATCTCCTACCTCACACCCAAATTTTGCGTTTATAAGGAATCTAATGGAGTAAGTGGCTTAAGCAATTCGCCTTCAGCTACGTAAGTGAGCGGTCTAGAATTAATTACTGATTCTATATCACAAATTATTGTGTATAGCTCCTCAAAATTTACCCTGGATCGCCCTAACACTTTCCTCAATAAATCTTTAACCAACCCTACTAATCTTTCGAAAAAACCTCCCCACCACGGAGCTGCTGGTACGTTGAATTTAAATCTAATTTTTTCCGCAGTCAAATTTTCCTCAACTTTTCCCCACTCTATTTTAGCAATTAAATTCGCCGCACCCCTAAAATTAGTACCATTATCACATATAATTGTTCTTACTCTGCCACGTCTAGCTATAAACCTCCTAAGTGCTCTTAAAAATGCTTCGGTTGATAAACTTTCCACCAATTCTAGGTGCACCGCCCTGTATACCGCACACGTGAATAAAACGAACCACGTCGAAGTTCCTCCTCGTATCACGAGTGGCCCACCTAAATCCACCCCACACGTCTCGAATACTCCACCAGTCACTATTCTATCAGCCGGTAACGGTGGTTCTGCTGGGTTTATTGGTCTACTCGCGTACCTCCTACAGACAATACAATTCTTAATCACCCTATTTACTGTTCTCCTTCCTTTAAGAACCCAAAATCGCTCCCTAATTTTGCATAATGTTGTTTGTACTCCACTATGACAATTTTTAAAATGAAATTCTCTAATTAAACTTTCTACTAATTTATCTTTACCCCGGTAATACAATCGGGTTAGTGAAATCCCTTTCAAAATTTCCCTTCTCAATTTTACTTCTTACTCTTATTAATTCATCCTCATCTACTATTGTTTGTAACGTTTTTATATTTTCTACTTGTAAACTTTCTTTTTGAATACACCTCAAAACTATAATTTCGGCCCTATTAAATTCATCTAAATCCAACCTCAACTCCTTCAATTTTTCTGCAATTACAGCTTTATCTTTAATTATTTGTCTATTTAATTTTTCTTTTTCAATGAACTTTTAATTTTTTCTAAAAACCTATATATCCCCCTACTATTTTTACTACCTTTTTAAATGAACATGACGAAATTTTCTCTAACAACCCTTTGTTTGTAACATTTGCTTGTGTCACACTCAAACATTCAACCTCTACTATCTCATCACACCTTAACATAGGCCATTCTGTACGATCTTTCTTTAACCACTCAGGTCCTACAAGCCATCTGCTTTCCACTAAGCTCTTTGCCGTACATCCCCTTGACAACATATCGGCAGGGTTTTCAGTCCCTGGTAAATGGTGCCACTCACATGTTTCACTAGTCTCTAATATTTCCTTGACTCTATTCTTTACAAACAGACTCCAATTTTTCTTTTGCGTCAACCATCCAATACATACCATGGAATCAGTCCAATAATACTTTTCAAAATATATACCACTATCCTTGAAACTTTCAATAATATTATTCGCTAACCGAATCCCAATAAGACACCCTAGTAACTCTAATCTCGGTATCGTTACTTTGTCTTTTAACGGACTTACTCTACATTTTGCCATAATAAAACTAACTTGCACATCTCTGTCATACTCCTTACGTAAGTAAACACATGCCCCGTACGCAATTTGGCTTGCATCACAAAATACGTGTAAACTGTAAATACCATTTTGTCTACTTCCGACTACACATCTATCTACACTATAACTAGTCAGTGACCCTAAATCATTTACCCAGATTTTAAACTTCTTACTTAAATCTTGCGGCAACTCTTCATCCCAACTAACTTTCAAACCCCAGCTCTCTCGTAACAATACTTTCGGAGTAACCATAATGGGACTTATAATACCTAGAGGATCAAACATTTTGCGTGATAGATAAGACTGTTCTTCTAGTAGGTGGTCTCCCGGACACTTTCTTACTCAAAAACTTAAAATCACAACTTAATGTGTCCTGAACACTATTCCACACTACACCTAACACTGACAATGTCTCTATATTTCCACGATTCATGATACAGGTATTTGTAATACAACATTCAAACATTACATTATTTAACTTGTATGAGCCCACTCTCGCAATTCAAATTTCCCTAAAGCCATAACCTCTCGTGCTTCTGTCATAAAAGTCTCAAACTCACTCTGACTGTTAACTGCTGTAACGGAATTATCCACGTAGAAACTCTTAGCCAACTTATCAGCAGTAGCTTTTAAATCTCCCTTAATACTTCTCAAATGATGGTAAATTGTAGCCATTAATAAAAACGGACTGGGACTCAAACCAAACACAACCCTAGCGTGTCGAAATATTTTTAAAATTCTTGAAGACGAATCACTCCACCAAAGAAATCTTAATCTATCCCTATCATCACTACTTAAACTTATCTGCAAAAATGCCTTAGCAATATCTGATATAACCCCTATCTTTCCTAACCTAAACTTTGTTAATAAATCAGGTATCAACTCTAATAAATTTGCTCCCTTTTCTAAACAAGAATTCAAACTAACACCAGCTTCGTCTTTACAACTCGCGTCAAACACTGGTCTTATTTTCGTAGTAACGCTAGTTTCTTTGAACACAGGTCGGTGGGTAAATAATGTACATTGAAATCTTTATCTACTTCTGACTCTAAAACTTCTTCTATAATCCCACTATCTAACCAATACTTAAATTCTCTATCGTAGTCCTCCCATTTTCCTAATTTAGTTAATTTATTAGTAACGCTAATTAATCTTTTCTCCGCAACTTCCCTATTATCTCCTAATCGCACGTCCTCTATTACCCACGGCAATCTTACCTCATACCGACCCTCATTGTTAATCGTAATTGTCTTTAAAAAAGTTTCTAATACTTGCCCCTCATGTTCTTTCTTTTCTAACGTCTTCACCGGATCAGTAATGCCTATCGTTTCTAATTCCCATAAATTTGATATTGACGTAATATTCTTTAAATTTAAACAACAAAACTGTTCACTAATAATCTGATCATTCTC